>CAOLHI010000637.1:0-564430 GCA_948474755.1 Ctenosaura bakeri | reverse complement strand
GAAAGGAATGTGACTCAACCTGAGTTTGTGCTGAGTCAGGCTGATGAGCACCAGGTGCAGACAATACAAGGGCTGGCCAGGATTGGCTAGGTGTCTGTATAAAGGTAGCACAGTCCCAGCTAACACTGCATATATTGCCTGAAGTGTGTCTGCCAGGGGCTCTGTTAGGTAGAGCAATCTAGATATGCTGGATCGCCATCTGGACTTTGTATATATGTTGTAACAAAGAATAAAGAGCCTCCATATTGGAAGATTACAACTTGGAGTGGGTGAATGGCTTAGTGCATGTGCTTCTAATGGTGTTCTCTGCTGCTAGGCATGCTTCCATAGCTGTGCATAGCTATCTCTGCTAATCTATAAGGAGTTTTTTCTTGACTGGCTATTTTTGCTTTTTCTCCCCTTTTGTTTCTGGGGGACAAGTTCTTCCTAATGTTTAGTGAGAATTGTCTTTCTTGTAGTTTAGATCAACTGTAGTTCAGATCAACAGATTTAGGTCCTATCCTATGAACCAACAGAAAACAAGTTTGCTTCATCTTCTGCATGACAGCCCTTTGGATATTTGAAGGTGGCTATCACACCACTTACCCCACCCCACCCCTCCTTTCTCTTGGCTAAACACAGGGTCTTTCCAAATTTTGCCATTATAGTGCTATTGTTCCACTTTCAACATCCTATGGACTCCTGAGGTTTGCAGTTTAGGGAGGGGCCTTCAGAATTCTCAGCCAGGGAGCTCTTTGGCCTCAGGAAACTACAAATGCCAGAATTCCCCAGGATGTTGAAAGAGGAATGATAGCACTATAACAGTGTAGGGTAGAAAGACCCATACTGTTTCCTCAGCTGTTCCTTGTAGCATTTGGCTTCCAGATCCCCCACAGTCTTGGTCTTTATCTTCTTGATGTACCCCAGCTTGTGGGTCAATACATTTAAGTAGTGGAAAACAATGCTGGGAAGAGGGCAAACAGAAATTTAGCTACCACTTAGTGTTGAATGTTTTTGAGGAATGAGTGTTAAATATGTTAACGCATATATAATATGTGCTTTTACAGAGGATGGTGCTCTACTTGATGCATTGTCTAGTCCAAGTCAAATATAATTATGAAAGTACCATAAGAAGAGAGAACAGGGAAGACTCTTAAAGTTGTGCATCAGTACCTGGATAACAGACTGAGCAGGAAGATACAGAGAACTCAGAACTGTTTTTAAGATGCAGGGCTCCAGACTGTTGACGCTAGACTCCCACTCTATCTCTGCTTCATGACTATTAATTTCTGGAACTGTTTCTTCCCTTTTCTATTTGTAGAGACCTCTAAAAATATTATCTTTAAAAGACTTGTGTTGCTATAACTCAACATATGCAAATGTTATCCACATCTTTGTCCTATGCCATCACCATAGTCCATAATCCTATCCGAGTGATGCTTTTTCTCTTCTTGGCTGATGCGTTAAGTTGTCACCCTTGTATTGTCACACTTGTATTTTCAGAATTCTCTACAAACAGAAAAAGGAAGAAACAGCTACAAAAAATAATAACCATGAAATAAAGACAGCAGAGTGGGAAATGTTCCTTTTAAAAATAAACCTGAATTTCTGATTATTTAAGTATGGTGGGTGTCCTCCACACCATTTGTAGAAGATCTGTCCCTTTAGAGCTCCTAGTTTTTCATTTCATGGTTGTTAAGACATTTAGAATGGACAAAACAATAATCTTGGGGGTGGGCCAGTTGTATCCCTATTGCTGCCTCTCCTCTATTCCATGATATTTCTTTGCCTGTATAAATGGAAAGGCTGCAAATATTACATGATTAATTGGTCTGATTATTTCAATTAAAAACTTTTCAACTGCTTTACATGTATCTCTAATTGCAATGTATTTAAAAACATTTTTTAAAAGCAAATTATTTTAATATGGATTGTCTAAAACAATGTACATATTGCTTGCTGCAAAACTCTTGCTTATTTAACATATACTTAATTAGGAACATAGGAAAGTGTCTTCTATTCAGGTCAGGGAAAAATTAATTTTGTGGGTGATGAAAACTCCTATTGTTTATAAAACTCTTGGAGTTATAGGATTTGGGAGAGATCTTGCTGTTTCTGTTGCATTAGCACAATCTCATTTAGCATGGTGTCTGTGTAGTCAATAGCTATTACATTCTAGACCTCAGAGTACTGAGAAGGAGCCCTCCAAAAAAAAGAAGTGTGTATGAATTTGCAAAGCATTATACGGAGAAAACTGCTTTAATCAATGCCAAACAAAGTTTAGATTTTGGCTAGGACATTGACACACCCACTTGCCCAACTTTGATGGACAAATTTCAGTTTGTTCAACCTGATATTGTGTACATATTGCTTGTTAGATCCATTTCTACCCTGGTTAATGAGAGCTGCTAAAGAAGGTCAGGCTAATGGAGACAGAAACTGTAAATGCAGCTTTGAAAATGATGTCTGCTCCAGTTCCTAAAAGAAGCACTTGTTAAGTCCCCTCTTTTACTAGATCCTAGGTAACTTCTGGCTGGTTTCTAATCTTTCTTCTTTAAAAACAAAAAACAAGCAGTCATGTAGAGATGGGATGGGGGGCAGTTTGCCCTGGACGGCAATGTTTTTGGGGCATCCCAGCCCATAGCCACGACCCCACACACTGCAGCCATGCCCCCACACCCAGTGGCCATTCCCCTTGCACCATGGCCATGCCCCTTCCCACCACCCTCCACACACTCTTAAGCTCCACCACTGAAAACAAGGTCTTAGGAGTGAGGGGAGCACTGTTACCCTGAAAATTGGGGGGTCCCACAAAGGGCGCCTGGCTTTCCCAATTAAAATACCGAATTTGGGGGAAATTAGCCAGAACACAGTTTGGTTAGCAAGAGGCAGAGTAACGCTGCAGGATCTTTAACCCTATGTATACAGTGGCGGGTCAGAGAGTAGCTAGACAAGGTTTTACAAATAATGAACAATTCTTTATTAAACAGGAACACAAAAGACGAACATTAACTAACTTGGAAAAGAAAGAGAATTGCAAAGGAAGGCAATACGACCTGTTCCGTAGTCCTGGAGAGAAGAGGGGTTCCAGGGAAGAAAGCTCAGCGTGGCGCGCTGAGGGGAGTCCCTTAGACCACTGGCAAGGTGGAATGGCAACCCAAAGTGATCCGGGGATTGGTTAAAAGTGGGAGGTTGTTATAGGGAAGATTGTGCCTTTCGGCTATGGCAGTCCCAAAGAGAACAAAAGAGGTTTTGGTGCTGGACAAAAGGATTTGGTGAGGTCAAGTTTAGCCTGATTGGATTTGCATGTAAAGACAATACTCTAGCCGAGACGTTGATGGCCCAACATAACAGAGTAACTTGATTGAAAGCCATGTGGCTATTGAGGAGTTTGCGGCAGGAAGTTCCCTAAAGCTGCGGGCGAGGTTTGAGTTGCTGGCTACAAAGAGGAATGGAATGTAAACCATTAATGGCCGCTCTCTGTCCGTGCTTGTCTGGAGAACTCGCAGACTTGTGAGATGAGGTAACTGCGAGCCAGTCCAGCTAAGGCCAAATTAAATGATATTAAAAGCAATATCTGGGTGTCCTCACTGGGGGTGCCATATCGGAAGTAACAGCACCACAATTCCAGGTTTTCTTGAATGAAATTGAATGCCTTAAACCATTCCAATCTGGGTTAAGACCTACCTGTGGGACAGAAATAGCCATGGTGGATGACTTACACTGGGAACAGAGGAGTGCAACCCTGCTGATTCTGCTAGACCTCTCAGTGGCATTCATTGTCATCTGTCACAAGCTACTTGACTGAGAACCAGCTTGAAGGCATTGTTTTGCAGTAGTTTTGACCCTTTCTGTATGAACATTCCCAGATGGTGGTACAGGTGAAATGCTCTTCAGCTTCACTGTCCTTGGGCTGTGAAGTTCACAATGCTCAGTACAGTCCACTGTTCTTTTTAACACCTACCTTGTGCTAGTAGGAGAGTTCATCTGCAGTTTTGGGGTTAGGGAATCACCACTATGCTGTATCTATGTTTCACAACTGAGGCTGCAGAAGTCCTGAATCGTTGCAGTGAGGGGCTGCATACAGGTGAACAAACTGAGGGTCAATCCAGATGAGACACAAGTTCTCTTGATTAGCAGGAAAATCAGCTTGTGATTGGGTTGCCTGTTCTGGATGGTGTTCCACTCCCACCAAAAGACCAGGCTTGCAGCTTGGGGCTGCCCTTGGGCTAAGCATTGTTCCTCAAAGGTTGCTACGGCCATGGGTCTTGTTGCTCAAGTCTGGTTTGTGTTTCAGCTGCACTGCTTTCTGGGGAACAGATTTAGTCACAGTAGTTCAAACTTTAGTAACCATCCTAATTAGTCTTCTATAATGTATTCTACACAGGGCTTCCATTGGAAGCTACAACTAGTGCAAACTGTGGTGGCCACACTATTATTTGATATGCACTTTAGAGAGCAGATATCACTAATCTTTGTCATGAGGCATGTAACTGGTACTGTGGTCACATAATATCTGTCTGTCTGTGATAGTCATGGAACTGCAGTGAAGCCTACACTTCCTATGACCACAATCCAATATTTACAGGAGGGGGAGGGTACCAGTCATGTGCTCAGTGGCTGTGTGAGTCATTGGAAGTATTCGTCCCCACTCACCTGATGCAGCTGATAATTCTAGTCAGGGTCACAATTACACAGATGGTACACAGTTACTCATTAGATAGTACTGAACAGTTGGGGGGTTAATGCAGAAATATAATCTGATTTGCTTAAATTAAAGGTTATCTTCTCCCCACACAAATATATTTCTACCTAATTCCTCCCAAACAGCCTTTTTCCTAATGTTCCTTCCTGCAACATAGAAGCAATTCTCTTTACCTCCCTCCTTCTGGAGGTGAAAGATGTGGGTGATGGATCTCATGTAACATTTACACTGCAATTATGAAAGATGGCTTTATTTTGTTTTTAATAAATCATTTACTTTCTGATAAATAGTTTCATCATTGTCCTCAAGTTTCTTAGGAATTCAAGTCTCCTTACCACTCATCCCTCACTACTGGATTGAACCCAGTAGAGAGCCACAGCTGAAGCAGTCTCATATATGATTGGCTTAAGCAAAAATGGTGAGTGATATACAGTTGTGGAGACATGAGAGAATGTAATTGCACCCCAGTCATAGAATACCCTTTTCTTGGAAGCTTGATTGGTGCTGAAGCCAGTCTCATTTTGGTTCCAAATTAAAACATGGCCATTTACCAAAGGTTCTAGGGCTAAATGATCATAGTTTATCAAGACTTCTACTTTAAAGTACATTGTGTGCACTTGTTTTAAATTATTTTAAGCTGTGTTGAAATATGCTAAATTGCTTCAAGTTGTCTAATGTTCTTCTATTGACCCTCCCCTGAGATCTTTGGATACAAAGCAGGATATAAATATTTGGATGGACAGATGGATGGATGGATGGATGGATGGATTCGATTCCAGTGGTCTAGAAATTTGAGTTCAACTCCAGATTAAATTGAGGAGAATGTTGGTGATCCTGTTTCAGTTGTATAGTCAGGTTTCTCACTGATGCTCTTTAGCTCAACATTTTCATAGGTCCAGAGATATACACCCTCTGAACAACCCAACTTTACTGTCCAATAACATTCATTTCTTTCACATTAGACTTACAATTCCTTTGGATTCTTTTTTATTCCATGTATATTCCATCTGTTTTCCAATGATAATAAGGTGACTTTGTGCTTTGTGCCCCTGCTTCATTCTCAAAATTAATCATCATCATCCTGTGAGGTAGGGTAGGCTGAGATATGGTGGTTGGCTGAAGGGAGCTTCATGAATGAGTTGTGGATCAAACCTAGGACTTAACTTCACACTCTGACCAGACTTATCCTTTAAATCCAAAAATGTCAATGATGGTATCTATGAACGTCTAAGGCAGATCTTTATTGGTCCTTCTTTTTCCTTTTCAGGTAAGTTTGATCTATTCTGCTCATTCTTGCACACTAAAGCTGTGCCAGCACACTATCTCCACTGGCATCACCCAGAAGAAAATAATGTTGGGACCTGGAAAAAAAAACCCTTAGATTTCTGGAATTTTTGATGCATCTTCAAGATACACAGATGGAACCAGTGCATGAAATGTGTCTGTTCCTAGAAATGCTAGATATAGCTATGGTGCTACATGACTTGGCCATATCCCATATCTACATGTTACATGGATCTGTCCCAGATAAGATTTGATGCCATCCATGTCACAGGACACACTCTGGGCCTATCATCCATGGGATGGATGATGGTGATCTGGGTATGGAGAAACTTTCCATAGTTTCATTGTCAGAGATAGATCAACACTTGGTTGGATTTAAAATGAATGGAATTCAGAACCCCTGCAAGGATGGGGAGATCTGTTTTAGATGGTCTGTCCCAGAAGACAGGAGAGTTTCCTGTTGCCTTTCCAAGTGATCATGTCAAAGCCCTGACTGATTTCTGAAATAGGAAAAATGGCCAGGGCTGTGGACATGATTGATCCTAAGTATGCCCTCCCTCAGAGTGGAGTTAAGTGAGCTCCATGGCTTACTAGGGAGCTAGAAGTGATAGAATGAATGGGACAGAGACTAGAGCATCCAACTAGTCCAACCGAACGTGACTAGAGCCTACTGGAAAAACTATGTTATGGCTGTGGTGGCAGTGATGAAATAATTATTCCTGCTGCCATTACATCTACATAGGCCCTTTTCACACCTTACCTTCATCGCGGCAGTGGGGAGCGGTGCTCACACGAGCAGCCATTTGCGTGAGCCGCTCACGGAAGCCCTTCTGCCTCCTGCAGTGGCTTGCCGGTTGCGTGACCATCGCGCTAGCGCCCCACCCCTTCCTTTTGCAGGGCAGTCTGGGAGCTGTAGGCTGCGCTGGGGGAGGAAGCGCAACCGGGCCGGCTTGTTCGGCACACCACACGCAGGTAAGTGCGCGAGGGCCCCGCGAGCATTGCGTGACCATGCAGTATTTTCAGCTTAGAGCCAAAAATAAAAAAATGCGCTCGCAGCCCGCTTTAGGCTCGTGAGTGTCGCGTGAGTGGGAGTGCATACGGACCGACGCTCCCATTCACGCGACACTCAAAGGGCCCTCGCACAAAAAAAAACTGCGTGTGAAAAGGGCCGTAGTGTGATTAAGTGGATCTGCCCTAACTTGGATGCTGTGCTTCATATAGGTTAAGTGGATAGAATCTTCACTCCTGCTTGTTTTGTGTGACTAGATAATTTTAGCTTGTGCAGCCTGAGGATGTCGACAAGATCTTTGGAGGGGTAAGGACCCATGCTTTTCCTGGTTTATGGAAAGAGCCAGAGGGGAACTAGCTGAGAGGTGAAAGGGGACAGTAGATTCTTCACTGCAGCAGGACAGAGTTCCATCTTGCCTTTAGCTGAACCTAAATGCACTATATCATTACCACCTAGTATTCAATATCCCTATCTTGGGAAAAGGTTCTGGGCTGTGTGTGGGCCTCTCAGCCCCAGGGATTAGTGAATGAGATTGATTATCTAGATGTATTTCAAACTGGATTCAGGTCTGGAATGAAGACAGCTTTAGTCTCTTTGGAAGATGACCTACACCAGGGACTGGAAAGAAGGAATGTGTCCTTATTGGTTCTGCTGGACCTCTTGGTGGGTGTTAATATCATTAGCCAGGGTATCCTTCTGGACAAACTGTCTGGGATGGGACTTGGGGGCACTATTTTATAGTGGTTCCAGTTTTTATTGGAGGGGAAAACTCAGAAGGTGATATTGAGGAATTCTTGTTCAGCTCCTTGTGCTTTGGAGTGCCACCTGACTCCATTTTTCCCCAGTACAGTTTAAAAGCAGCATTAAACTTCTGGTCAGTGCTGGATAGGATTACACTTCCCCTGAAATCTCAAGTTTGCAGCTTGGGCATTCTCCATCACTCAGAACTAAGCTTGAATTGTCAGGTTTCAGCAGTGGTCAGAACTGATCAGGAGTCCTTTTGCACCACTGGAACTGGTATACTGGCTGTGTCAGATGTCAGATATGGCTACAGTAACACATGACTTTCTCTTGTTCCCAGCACCATTGCAGACACATTTGGTGATGACATGGAAGAGATCCTTTTTGGTGACTGTTCCCAGGTTGTGGAGTTGAGAGGTTGCTGGTCACCTCTTTGCTTTCTTTCCACTGGCAAGCAAACACCTGTTTAATTATTTAGTTAGTTAGTTATTTGTGGAGATCTTTGATCCTAACTTCTTGTGAGAGAAAGAACTTTTAAAAGGGTGTGCTGGTATTTTTTTTAAATGTCTTAAGGTTTTAAGTGAGTTTTAAACTCTTTTAACTCTTTTAACTTTGGCCTTTTTCACATGGCATTTTTGATGCGAAAGGGCCCCTTGAGCATCGTGCACATGTGAGGAGTGGTCCACACAATGCACTCACATTTGTGCGACACTCCAGGGCCCAGCAGGGACCGCTCATGCATTTTTTTCATTTTCGGCTTGAAGCCAAAAATGGTGAGCAGTCATGCATCGCTCCGGAGCCCTGCGCGCACTTTGAGTGCTGAGCCTCCGGAGCCGGGCCAGTTGTGCTTCCTGTCCAGTGTAGCCTGAGAAGGTCCCAGGCTGCACTGCAAAAGGAAGAGGCGGGGCTCTCATGTGAGCAGCAAGCTCGTGCAGAGCCGAAGAAGCAGGGAAGTGAGAGCCTCTCTCTGGAGGCTGCTCACGCAAGCACCGCACCCCAGCGCTGAAAATAGGTAAGTTGTGGAAAGGTCCTCTGTGTTTTTGAGAGGATTTTTGTTTAATTTTTTTTTCTTTTTATAAAAGGAATTCAATAATTTTTACATTACTTTTACATTAATTTTTTACATTATTTACATTCTAAACAAATCTCAGTTACATAAATAATATTCCAGTATAACAGAAGCAGGAAAGTAAAAACACAAAACGAAGAAAAATACCCACATTAGCTGTAAGCTTCTATTTTTGTCAAATGTCCAAATATAAGTCTGCTTGTAAATTTCATCTATACGTTATTCTTTCAAATGTTGCGAACATTTTTAGATCTGCTATCCATTGATCACAAGCAGAGAAAAACTGTCTTTCTAGTAATGAAATATCAATCTTTTGGCAGTCAAAAGTATGAAAAATCCAAGAAAGAAGTAAATAATTTAAAAGAAACATGCACATCCCTGAATATCAAGGAACTTTCCAAAACCAAATTTATTTGTGTGATTACTTCCTCCCAAAATGTAGCTACTATGGGAAAACTCCAGAATTTAAGTGTTAAGGAAGCATCAACAGTATTACATCTCCAACAATTTGCTGGTTATAAAGCCCTTTCTTGAACAGGTATTGTGGTCACCAATATACCCCAAAAAAGCAATTTTTGCTATATAAGACTTATTTTAAGAGGAATTTCTGCACCTAAAAGTAACTCTATCAAACAAAATGGCATCCAGAAGTGATGAAAGTGGCCAATTTGGCCAGTATGTAATTGCAAAAAGACTGTTATGGAGGCTCCCAGTATCCTCCATCATCATGCTCAGCCAACATGCTCATTCGGGGATTATGGGATTCAGAGTCCAAAAAGTAACTTTTCCCAGCTCTGCAAAATACCTTCTTGCTAAACCTTGTTTTTATTCTTCTACTTAAAAATATGCATGTGCAACATCACAGCTGCTTGGCCTCAGTCTGAAATAAAGACTCTGCAGAAGGTAATGCCACCTGTGCGCACCTAATTGCAGACCTTCTCAATCTGTTTCACAGTGATAATGTATTGAGGGGGAGGCAAATAAAGGTGGCACTTTCTATCTGAAGATTGCAAAGAAGTTTACAAGAAGGAATTCATTAAGTCTCACAAATTCCCAAGTGGAGAAGCCATAAAGGATTTGGGTCTTTTTGCCTCTCACCAAAATCACTTAACTCTTCCACTAAGAAGGAATCATACAGACCATTATAGCATTTTCTAAAGGATCCTGTCCCAATTGCGGACCATCTGGGTTTATCAGACTACAACTCTCATCATTCCCTGTCACCATGAAACAGCTGAGGCATAATAATCCACTTGTGGGAAGATGCCTGTGCTGTTTGCATGCAATAAATGCATTATCTATCTATCCATCCATCCATTTGCCTGTCTAGATTTATCAGCTGTTTTTGAGCCAAAATCCTCCCAATTTGGGATACAAAGTTAAATTTAAGCCATTTGTAAGCCACCTTGGGTCCCATGCCAGAATTGAATGTTGTAGGGAATGTTCAAAAACTAGAGTAGGGTTATAACTTAGACCATTTCCACACTACACTGTTATAGTGCTATTATTCCACCTTCAACATCCTGTGGAATTCTGGGGTTTGCAGTTTACTGAGGCCAAAGAGCTCTCTGGCCAAGAATTTTAAATGCCTCTCCCTAAACTACAAACCCGAGGATTTCATAGGATGTTGAAAGTGGAATAATAGCACTATAACAGTGTAGGGCGAAAATGGCCTTAGATAATAACACACTCTTAAAATTCCTCATGCGGTAGAAGCAGGGACAAAAATCAGAATTTGTCCAACTCATTCTACTCCCAGTGTAATCACTTTCTGTAGCACACTCGAGCAGCAAGTCATTAGTATCCTATGTATGTGGTTGGTTCCCCTACACAAATGGTTGGACACGGTCACGAGAGCAGACTTGCATATATGCAGTGCAGTTGTAAGCACATTCTTACCTGATGCATATCCGTTGACTGCCATCCTTAGTGGTACACTTTCACTTACACATTCAATTATGCATTCAGTTGCAGGTTTATACTCACACACTTGATTGTTTATTTACTCGTGCATATCGTTGCAGATTCAGATGTCCAACATTGTCATTCAACACAAGAGTCACACAGCGCAATCAGAAATTTACGTTACATATCCCCAGTGTAGACTCTTGACCCTGGGAATCTGTGTGTTAAAGCAAATGTGGGAGAGCAAAGAAGGGAGAACAGAAAGGAGCCGTTTCCTTGCTAAAGAATGACATGCCATTAAAATAGCTTTTTATCAACATTGCTGTTCAAATGTACTGCTAAACATTAGTACTGCTATGGACTTAATTTAACAGTTATAATGACTAACACGCCTTCCATTCAGAGTAACAGTGGAACAAACTATGAATATTCATTTCTATGTTGACATCACAGATTCAGTCTAATCACAGCTACCCAAGCTGATGAACATTCCACCTGGGAGATATGAGGAAGTCATATTTTAAGTGTTGTACTTATTTATTGCTACAATTGTTCACACCCTTAGCCTATTATAGTCTTCTGCAATGATAAACTTTGTGAGTTCTATTGCATTGCACATATTTTGATCCATTCCTGTGGAATCATTTTTCTCAGTTATGCTTCAGTATGACTGGGGAAATGCCATTTTCCCTTATAAAAAGGACTGGAAGCAGTTTGGAAGAAGGATGACTCCCTGCAATGTATGTGCTCATCCCACAACCCATGGCAAACAGAGTGAACAGCTCCTGCAGGCTCTTTTGGAAAGTTTCCACATCAGAGCCCCTGACATATCCAAAGTCCTGCTGGTGTGGAGTTGGCAGTGTGGAAAATAGGAATAATAATGTTCCACCCCAAAGTTTCCATTTCTGTGTATCTACTGTTTTTAGATTCCTTCTTTCCCATTTGGTGGCAGCTGGTGGTTTCTATGTCAGTAGCATTAATTTGCATTCCAGAGTTATAGCAGTGTGGTGCCACTTTATTATATAAAATACAATACAATATATAAGCTCGAACACTATTTTTAGAGCAGACTCCTTAAAACAGTGGGATTGACTTACACATAAACTCACCATTCAACAATTACTCAATAGATCTATTCCATTTAGGACTAACCAAGAGGATTCAGGTCTTGGTGTAAAAATCACTTGCCAATTAATATAGCTGCAGCAGGAAAACAAAGTAAAATTAACAGAAGAAGACAGGAGCAGGACACATTCTGTGGAATACTGAGGTTCACAGTTTGGCAAAGAATTTAGGATTCTCTGCTACTACACTACAAAATTCCCTGTTCATAATACCCTTGAATTACATCACAAGAGCTCTGTACAGATAATGCTAAATATCCCAGCAAATAATAAATCTCAGAACTCCTTGACATTTAAGGCATTATCAAAGGGTTATAGGTGTGTAGTGTAGCTTCATGCTTAATTAATTAATTTTGGTGAAAGGAAGAACTAATAAGCCATGAAAGAATGACTGGAAAGGATTGGAAAGATTTAGAAGCCAACCTCACTGCTTTCTTCAGTCAGTAGTTAGATTAAAGGAGGTGGGTATTTACTGTGTTAAGAGGTGCCTGTCTTAAGTCCTTTTGTCCCCCTTGGAAGCTGGCCATGGAGATGGAGAAGAATACTAGAAGTGAATAACTGGTTCTGCAAGTGGTGCCATCGGAAAGATTTGGCTTCTTGTACCATGGTCTGTGCTTTTATGAAGAAGGACTTGTTGCAAGAGATGGGTTTCCCCTCACAGCACTTGGTAAGAATGCAGTTGCTAGGAGTCTCATAAACCTATTAGGAAGGCTTTAAACTTACCCGCACAGGATAGTGAAGCTGTACTAGAGGACAAGGAGATATGAAGTTCAGGGAAAGAGATGGAATTGGGTCAACAGTAGCAGAACCCAGGAGTGGGCAGAAAAAACAACAAAGAATTGGTTGGAGGGAATGAGTCATGGTCTTTAATGGCTCTACACTAATGCACAGAAAATGTGAAATAAACAAGATGAACTTGAACTGTTAACACAGGAAGGCAAAAATGATTTAATAGGCATCACTGAAACATGATGGGGTGAGTCTTATCATCAGAACAGAAAAATGGAGGAGTATAGCCTCTTGCAAAAGAATAAACCAAACACAGAGGAGAAGTAGCAGCATTATATGTCAAGATATGTTCACCTATGAGATCTATGACTTAGAACATAGAAAACAGGTCGAAAGCTCATACTTTGGTAAAGAAGTTAAATATAATAAAAAGGTGTGTTTGGCTCAGTGTTCAGAGCAAGAGGAGAAAGAAGGAAATACTAGGACCAGTACATAGAAAAAATGATGAAATTCTAATGGGGGACAGAGAAAGGGCCAAATGGTAAAATACTATCTTTACTTCAGTTTCTTTGCCAAAAAGAAAACAATGTTCTAGCTAGTGAAAACAGAACAAATGATGAAGTAAGGCAATAGCAGCCCAGGACAGTAAGAGGTGGTAAAGGAATACCTAGCCACTCTAAATAAATTCAGATTTCCAGGTTCAGAGGAACTTTATCCAAGAGTACTAAAGGAAGTTGTAGATGTAATCTCAGAGCCATTTTCAATAATCTCTGAAAATTCTTTGAGAATAGAAGAGGTCCCAGCAGGTGGAAGGAAAACATCCTTGTCTTCAAAACTGGCAAAAAGGAGCAACTATTGACCAATCTGGCTGATGCCGATACCAGGGAAGGTTCAAGAACAGATCCTTAAACAGTCAGTTTGTGTACACTTAGAAAGGAATACTATGGGCTAGCATGAGTTTTTCAAAAACAAGTCATGCCAAACTAATCTCATCCCTTGTTTAGATGAAATTAAAAGCTTGGTAGATTAGCAGAATGCTGTGGATGTAGTATATGTTGATTTTAGTAAGGCTTTGACAAGATCACCCATGATATTCTTGAAAGAAGTTGGTGGATTGTGGGCTGGACTGTGCCATTGTTAGGTGGATCTGTAATTGGTAGTCTGATCAAATCCAGAGAGTGCTTGTCAATGGATGCTCTTCATTGTGGAGACCAGTGACTAGTTCAATATCTTTATAAATGGCTTGGATCATGAAAAAAAGTGCATGATTATCAAACTTGCAGATGGTACTAAATTAGGAGGGATAGCTAGTACTTCAGAGGACAGGATCAGAATTCTAAATGACCTTGACAGAGCTGGGCCGAAACTAACAAAATTAATTTAAACAGGGAGAAATATAAGTTACTAATCTAGGCAGGAATAATGAATTGCACAAATATAGAACATATGGCACCTGGCTTGAAAGCAGTACATGTGAAAAGAACCTGGGAGTCTTAGGCCATTTTTGCACTAGACTGTTATAGCATTATTATTCCACTTTCAACATCCTATGGAATCCTGGGGTTTGCAGTTTAGAGAGGGATCTCAAAGGTCCCTCCCTGAACTGCAAACACCCAGATTCCATAGGATGTGAAAGTGGAATAATAGCGCTATAATAGTCTAGTGAGGAAACTCAGTTAGTATACTACAAGTTAAGCATGAGACAACAGTGAGATGAAGCAGCCAGAAAAGGAAATGTAATTCTGAGCTGTATCAATATGAATATAGAGTCCGGACTGAGGGAAATAATATAATAACTTCCATTCTTATTCCCAGACCTCAGCTGGAACACTGTGCCAGGTTCTGGGCACCACAGTTCAAGAAGGATATTGAGAAGCTGGCATGTGTCCAGAGATGAGTGACCAAGATGATCAAAGACCTAGAAACCAAACCTTAGGGGGAATGACTTAGGGTGTGTTGCGTATGTTTAGCTTCAAGAAAAGAATTTTGAGAGGTGACATGTCAGCCATGTCTAAATATCTGTAGGGATGTCATGTAGAAGATGAAACCAGCTTGTTTTGGCTGCTCTAGAGACTAGAACATGAACCAGTGAATTTGAATTACAAAGGAAGATACTCCACCTCATCATTAGGAAGAACTTATTTACTATAAAAGCTTTTTACTGTAAAAGATAGTGGAATGGGCTGTCTCAGAGGGTGCAGGACACCCAGTCTTTGGAGGTCTTGGTTGGGTGGGAATCCTTTCAGGAGTTCCTTAGTTGTGTGTTCCTGCATGGCAGGGGATTAGACTAGATGGCCCTTGTGGTCCTTTCCAGATCTAACATTCTATGATTCTAATGAAGCCAAGGTGACATTTTTCAGAAGAGATTTTCTTTTGAGAAAATTTGATTAGTTATTCCCTCCTTGAAAGATGGTGCTGGGGGGGGGTGCACAAACAAGAGCCAGGGTAGCAACAGGAGAGCTGCTGCCTAGAAAAGGAAAAGGGGAAATGAGAGAATGGGGGGTAACAGTGAAATTTTTATTTTTTTAATTTATTTCACTGTATTATTCATGTATCTATTTCCTTTCTACACTGCTGCAGCTCTCTGGGAAACTGACAAAACAGAGATAAATTATGAAATACAAGAAAATGTAGTGTAAAATCTGCAGGCTGATTTAAAGACCGTGGAATAAAACGATGTAAAACTCCAACAGTGGAAAACAACAGCTATGCAAGGATCTCAAAGCCATTGCAAAAATTTAAAAACCCCAAAGACAGTTATTTAAAAAAATCTAAAGAAGAGAAGAAATTAGAAGAGAAAGGATGCTCACTTGATTCTGAAAAAAACAGGAAAGTGCAAGGTGAGCTTCTCTGGTGAGCATTTCACAACTGGGGTGCCACCACTTCTGCAGAGAAACTTGGAGTGCGTAGAAGGGGTGGCAGGAGGAGGTGGGGCCACAGCACACAAGGGCATGTCCACAATGCATGGCCATGGTGTGTGGAGGCAGGGCCACAGTGTACAAGTGCATGGCGGGACTCTCCAAAAATATTGCCGGCCAGGGCAAACCTTCCCCATCGCCGCCCCCTGTCCCTATACAACTGCATCACTGGTAAGATACTCTGCTTCATTCAGCAGAGGCAACCAGAGAAGAATCTCAGAAAACAACCTTAGGCCCCAGGAAACTTAAGTTTATTTCTGAAATCAGGACTCAAGCTGTTTAGGGCTTGAACTGACACAGGACTCTTTCCCTCTCTCTAAAGAATTTTTGGAGAAATGGTATTCCCCCATCCACACCCTTTTGCTGCCTGCAAATAGGGTAGAGAATTTAGGGAGGCTGTTTTTGCACAGCCCTGCTTAAATGACTTGATTTTCTTGCACAGAATAAAATATAGCCATGTGGCTATTTTCATAAGAACAGGTATCATGGAAAAGTGTATTAAAGATCCAAAATTGTACTGAAAAAATTGCTATCTAGCTATTTAACTGTTTCTCCAATTATGTTTAATAATACTATATCTTCTCGCTTAGACTATATTAAGCCAATAAATTGGTAGAGACACAAAAACATGTATTTTTTAAAAAAGGGAAATGTGTGCTCTTTTCATAACTGCCATGTTTCCTAATCATGCCAATGTGAATTCAATATAACCAATCCATTCCTGTTATTCTTGGTCTCGGCTGAAGTCAATTCTTCAAAGGGGAAAGCAATAAGAACATTCACAGATGTAAATGTCTGCTTAAAATCAATGCAATTGTTTCATGACCTCCTTTTTAAACAAAAAAAGGTACAGTGAAACATGACTTTTTATTTTTATTTTTTAAAAATAACCTCACTTGCCTTCTCTTGCACACTTTCAGCATCTCTTTATTTTCCCTGTAGGATGTTCCTCCAAGTGTTTCATTCCTTGATGTTTCTCAGGATGAAGAGCTGAGCTATTTACTCCTGAATGCTGAAGCAGATATAGCACATCTGACATAATGCCTCAAGATCCATTTCCTCTGCATACTCACCTGGGGGTTACACACTGAAGAACAGGAAAAGCCCAAACCATTTGCCTGAAGCAAGGAACAAGACCCCCTTCATTCCACATGAAGAAGGCAACTAAAGAGACAAATGGATCTTAATTCAGTTCTAGAGAAAGGATAGCATCCTCCACCATATTTGAGAACAGCAAGGTAGCTTGGAAGCTGAAGGACAGTCTAGGGGGCATCAATAGCTATGTCTTCCAATTCCTCACTGCTACCACCTCCAGAAGTTACTGCCTGTGGTTGCTATATCATCCTCATTGGCTAAAGAGCATTATCTTGGCCTAACAAGCTCTGTTAGTATAACACAGTGCTTCTCAGGCTATCTGATGTTGGGGACCAGCATTTATTTTTTTCCAATGAACCAGGGACCAGCATCTGTCCAGGAACGATCACTGAGTAGCACTGTTATAACAGATTCACATGGTTAGGATTGGTTCACAAGTGCACATAAATAATTTGAGTTCTCTACAGTCAATTATTTGATGGCAGGCCAGTGCATGCGTAAACCAATGATTGGGTTGAAATGAGAGAGAAGTTCACTGTGCAGCATTAGATTGGTGATATTTCTTTCAGGCAGGTGCCTCAGCCTTCAAATGGTAAACAAACACAAGCCCTTTCCACAGCAGCTTCCCATCCCAGCATGGGGATGGGGATGAAGCGGGACTATGACAACGCTTCTGCATGACATCATTGTGGTCCTGCTCCTCTCTCATCCTGATTGTGAATTAAATAATTGGCAGGTTTTCCCCATCAATAACCCATGATTGCGCCACCATCCCACACTTACTTGTCCTGCGGAAGGGCAGGAAGTGCTATGGCAGAGCTTCCTGCCTCAGTGCAGCCTGGGAAAGTACCTAACTGTTCTGCAAAAGGAATAGGCATTTCCATCATGCTTCTCTCTGCAGGGAGCTGGTCCAGGGCAAAGGGGAGCGCTCCCATCGTGCTCCCTTCTCAGCAGGGCTGCTGCTGGGATTGCCACCAGAGAACCTCATAAGAGGGTAAGGTGCAGAAAGGGCCATACATACGTGAGTCATCCCAAAGTTCAAATAGGGAACTGATTGGAATAGTAATTTTAATATACTGATAAAGAAAGGCATTAGGAAAATACCTACTGCCCTTTTAGAGCACCATTTTTCCTTGCCCTATTGTCATTTGTACCCTGTCATAGTAGGTTTAGGGTAGACACCAGTCAGGAAGCTAGACAAGAAACTTCACTCACTGTCTTACAAGGATGGAATTTCAACAAGTTCTGTCCCCCTCACCCCATTAGACTAAGACTCTTTCCACAACTCATCTATTTTCGGCGCTGGGGTGCGGTGCTTGCACAAGCAGCCTCCAAAGAGAGGCTCTCGCTTCCCTGCTTCTTTGGCTCCACACAAGCTTCCTGCTTGAGCGAGAGCCCTGTCTCTTCCTTTCACAGTGCAGCCTGGGACCTTTCCAGGTTGCACTGGATAGGAAGCGCAACCGGCCTGGCTCCCAAGGCTCTGCACGCATGGTAAGTGCGTATGGGGCCCCAGAGCAATGCATGACCATGCAACATTTTTGGCTTCAAGCCGGAAATGAAAAAATGCATGAGTGGTCCCTGCCAGGCCCTGGAGCGTCACGCAAATGTGAGTGCATCGTGTGGCTCAAGGGGCCCTTTCACATCAAAAATGCCATGCGAAAAGCACCTATGTCCAGCACGACCAAGTGACTAAACTATATAATGACATCTTTCACACAAGGCTCTCTTATTCTTTAGCAAGATCTTGGTAGTATACTGTACCTGTCTACCTGTGGAAAGCTACAGCTGTCACATCAGCAAATTTGATTTATTTATTTATTTATGAAATTTATTTATATCCCACTTTTCTCCCAACAGTAGCACACAAGGCAGCTAACGACATTAAAACAGTGCAGATTAAAACATCCATGAAAGTATACATAGAAAATTTAAAAAACAAACAATTAAATCATTTACAAAGTTAAAACATTACATATTTAAAATATTAAATACAATAAAATATATTTTAAAAAATATTGTTGTTGTTAAGTGACATCAGGTTGACTTTGACTTGCACAAACCCTATGGCTAAGAGACCTCCAAGTCACCATATCTCAATAATCCTGCTTAGGTCTCGCAGATTCAGAGATGTGTCTTCCTTGATTGAGTCTATCCATCTGTAGCATGGTCTTCTTTTTTTCCTGCTATCTTTTGCCCTACCAAACATTATTGTCTTTTGTAATGAGTCACATGTCTTCCCATGATATGGGCAAAGTGAAATAGACTCGGGCAATTTCCACACTAGAGTGTTAATAGCACTATGATTCCACTTTCAACATCCTATGGAATCCGGCCGGCCCCTCCCCAAACTGCAAATCCCAGGATTCCATGGGATGTTAAAAGTGGAATCATAGCGCTATAACTGTCTAGTGCAGAAATGGCCTCAGTTTAGTCATCCTGACTTCTGGGGAGAGTTCAGGCTTGATTTGCTCTAGGACCCATTCATTTGTCTTTTTAGCAGTCCAGGGTATACATAGAGCTAAATATGATGAATGGGGATGAGGTAAAACATTTACAGAGAAGGAGTGTGGCATAGGAAGGAATGTTTAATTCTTCCCGTGCTAGTAAATTTTCCCCAGGCTAGTTCACTCCCCACAAAGATGGGCAAACTGCAAGTTTTGAAGGGGAAAACAGCAGAGTGCAGAGAAGGATGTCACTGAAACACGTATTTGTGGTGGACCATTAGCTGATACCAGAACAATGAGTATAAATTCCTTCTCACTGATCATCCATTTCAAGTTCTTCCTCACATTAGTTTTAGAAGGAAACAAGAGGGGACTAAGGAGGGGACTAAATTTTTGTCAGAACATATAATTCTACCCTTTTTTCCAGCTTTCTCCAACTGTTAACACCCAGTGCCCCAGAGACTCCAGTGATAAGGAACTGGGAGAGCATATAGCTCTTTGAAGCTCCCTTTCCATCCACTTCTAGCTAAGAAATCTACACATTCTTCCTTTCTTTAACAAACACTGGCATTGTGATGTTAATACAGAGTGGCTGCTTCAGGTACCTGTGAACAATGTGGTACGGTCTGCTATTTCAACATGATACTTTTGATTTGACAGAAGCTCCTAACTTGAGTTCATGAACAAAATGCTAGCAATTTGGGGATGCTGCCTCAGGTGTTGCTGGGAGAACATTGTTACTGGAGAGGCTTGTTAGTCAATCAGAAACTCTGCATGAAGCAGGCACACATAATGTGCAGGAGATGAAAATAGATTTCTCCATTTCCCACCGGCACAAAGGCGAATGGCTGTCTCTGATACATCAAGAATGCCATTCAGTGGTGCACTTTCAACTGGCAGGTAGCTGTAATGCAGATTCATTTGAGACCTGTTCCTACAACAACCAACCTGCTTACAGAGCCATTTATTTTTACCTGCAGCACTTCCCTGCTCCTGGCAAACAGGTTTCCAGGCTCATTCACCATGAGAAGAACATGGAATTTTGCATGCTGCTGTAAACTCACGGAACGTGGGCTGAGCAGTGGAGAGAAAAATGCCAGGTTTTGCTTATGACGAATAATCAGTCAGCCCATTCTTCACAGCAGGAAGGAATAAACTTTCCCACAGAAGGATTTTAGCATGTGTCATCGCTAAGGCTGAAGTGAACATGGGAGTTCTCAGAACTGGAAAATTTCTGTGGAGAAAGCAAGAGAGTGGCTAGAAGGATTAGGCCTAGATCAGACTTGGAGACTTCTAAAATCACCACAGGGTTGGCATGTTGCATTCTAGCAGGTGTGCTAGAATTTGTGATTCTGGGACAGACCAATGCAGAATACAGTCAAACACAAACCTGGAATTTCAGGAAAACTGACTTTATCAAGCTCAGGAAAATACTGGTCAAAATTCAGTGGTGAAAGATTCTAAAGGGGAAATGACACTCAGCATGGGTGGGATTTCATGAGAAAGGAACTGCTAAAAGCACAATCACAAATAATTCCATGGAAGAATTAAAATGGGAAGCATCTGAGAAAGCCAACGTGACTGGAGAGTAAACCTGAGGAGGAAGTGAAAAGAAAAAAGAGCACATATAAAGAATAGAAGGCAGGGTGAATTACCGAGGAAGAAGACAGATATGTAGCTCACGCTTACCAGAATAATGTAAGGAAAGCTGAAACTCAAAATGAGCTGAGTGGCTAAGGTAGCAAGGGGCAACAAAAAAGGTGTTTTCAAATCCTTTTGAAGAAAGAGATTGATGAAGAAAATGATGAGACTGCTGCTTAACAAAAGATCATAAAATGCTAACAGATCACAAGGGAAAGGGAGAGCTGTTCAATATCTACTTTGCTTCAGTCCCCCCCCAAAAAAAATTGGATTGTGCACCACCTTGCATCAGCAGAGACTTTGGCAAGATTGCAAAAGAATATTGATAAGGAGTTAATTAACCTAAATGAGTTCAGATCTGCAGGGCCAGATGAACTGTATCCCAGAGTACTGAAGGAACTTGCTGAAATATTTGCAGAAGCACTTGCCATCATTTCTGGGAAACCTTGGAGAAACATGTGAGATGCCCAATGACTGGAGATGAGCATTGTCTCTCTATTCAAAAAGATGACAAGGAAGATCCAGAAAACTACTGGCCAGTCAGACTGACCTAAATACCTGGAAAATAATTAGAACAGATTATACAGGAGTCCATCTGCAAGTATCTTGATGACAATGCAAGTGACTGGTATGAGCCAACATGGATTTGTCAAGAACAAATCATGCCAAACTAATTTTATATCTTTTTTTATTGAGTCACTAACTCACTAGATGTTGGGGATGCTGTGGATGTCATTTATCTGGATTTCAGCAAAGCATTTGATAAGCTCCCCACAATGTTTTGATTTGCAAACTGATTAAACATAGGATAGATGGAAATACCATCAGATAGAATCAAAGAATCATAGAAATGTAGAGTTGGAAGAGACCACAGGGGCCATCCAGTCCAACCCCCTGCCCTGCAGGAACACCCTCAAAGCACTCCTGACAGATGGCCATCTAGCCTCTGCTTAAAAACCTCAAAAGAAGGAGACTCCACTCCACTTCGAGGCAGCATATTCCACTGCCAGGTAGCCCTGACTGTCAGGAAGTTCTTCCTGAGGTTCAGGTGGAATCTCCTTTCCTGCAGCTTGAATCCATTGCTCCTTGTCCTGGTCTCTGGAGCAGCAGAAAACAAGCCCTCTCCTTCCTCTACATGGCATCCCTTCAGATATTTAAACATGGCTATCATGTCCCATCTTAACCTTCTCTTCTGCAGACTAAACATACCCAGTTCTCTAAGTCTATCCTCATAGGGCATGGCTTCCAGGCCTCTCACCATTTTGGTCACCCTCCTCTGGACTTGCTCCAGCTTGACCATGTCCTTCTTGAATTGGGGTGCCCAGAACTGGACACAGTATTCCAGATGAGATCTAACCAAAGCAGAGTAGAGTGGTACCAGTACCTCCCTCGATCTAGACAACATACTCCTATTGATGCAGCCAAGAATTGCATTGGCTTTCTTGGCTGCCGCATCACACTGCTGACTCATGTTCAGCTTGTGGTCTATGAAGACTTCTAGATCCCTTTCACACGTACTGCTATCCAGCCACGTCTCCCCCACCCTATATTTCTGTATTTCCAATGGATCCATAATCAAATGGAAAACTGTGCTAAAAGAGGTGTCATCAGTGGCTGTGTTTCAGACTGGAAGAAGGTCTTAAGTGGAGTGCTTCAGGGTTCTTCCCTGGGGCCAACACTCTTCAGTATTTTTATCAGTGATTTAGATGATGAGTTGGAGTGAATCCTTATCAGATTTGCAGATGATATAAAACTGAGAGGGGCAGTTCACACATTGGAAGATACAAACAGAATTCATAGGGATCTTGACAAAGTAGAAAACTGGGCTGAAATTCATAAATTGAAATTTAACAGAAACAAATGCAAAATTCTACATTTAGACCACAAAAATCAAATGTGCAGATATAGAATGGGGAATACTTGGTTCTGCAGTACTAAATGCAAAAAGGTCTTTGGGATTATTGTTGATTGTAAATTAAACATAAACCAGTAATGTGATGCTGCAGCAAAGAAGGCAGATACTACCTTAGCCTGCATTAACAGAAACACAGTTTCCAAGTCAAGGGAAGTAATAGTCCCCCTGCATTCTGCATTGCTCAGGCCTCATCTGGAGTACTGTGTTTAGTTCTGGAGCTGGAACTGATGGCCCATGGGGCCCCTTACAACTCTATGATGCTGCTGTTGACCTCACTTTTTTACCTATGCAGAATTATATGCATAGACAGGCCAAGATCCTATTTATTGTTGATGAAATGGAAAGTTCTGCTAGCATAATAGAACAAGAAGCCTGGGAAAGGAGACAACTGCACAATAGAAATCTCTCAACAATTGCCACAGCCAATTGGTAGCCATTTGGGTCAGGGGAGGGGCGGAGATGTGTCCAGCACTGTCAGACTACCATGGTTCAGCTGTAGAAAATTGTTGCACAATGGGGTACTAGAAAGCTGCTTGTACAATGTACTCAAAGGCACATACCCACCATGTTCTGGGCAAGAGAATTCTGGAAAATGTCTCCCCATTAACTGAATGCCAGGAAGAATAACAGTTGCTTCATTTCTTTACAGAAAAGCACTAATGTACTAAAATATAGTGGTAGGTCAGATCTCTTCAAAAATAACATTGGCGGCTGAGGGCATTTCTGTCCTACACTGTTACAGTGCTATTATTCCACTTTCAACATCCTGTGGAATTCTGGGATTTGTAGTTTACTGAGGCCAAAGAGCTCTTTGGCTGAGAACTCTAAATGCCCCCCCCCAGACTGCAAGCTCCAGGATTCCATAGGATGTTGAAAGTGGAATGATAGCACTGTAACGGTGTAGTATGGAAAGGGCCTCAGACTACTGTAGTCTGTGGGTTATTATACAGTGGTACACTGGATTTGTTTCCAGCATGGTACAGCTAGGAGTACCCTGTTGATGGTCTGCTCTTATTTAAGTGGAAAAACAATGAAGTCCTCATCTATTTTTCTGCTAGTTGCAATGTTCTACGACATGGCGTCAAAAGGCACATTTGAAACCCACAATGTGACTTTTTTTAAAGTTGACAATGCATCTTTTTGACAGATCTGGGACCCTCGCTAGTAGTCATGTGAAATTATGTTTTATTCTCCTCACAGTTCTCAGAATCATACAGTCCCAATTCCCCATGAGCTTGTGAAACTCTTTTTTTCTCTTCTTGCCCGGAAACGTTTACATATTTTGGTACATCTTTTCAGCAAACACATTTTTGCATGCATTTATCCACTGACTAAACCATCATCAGCATCATCAGCATCATCTCATTTATATCCCACCTTTGTCCCAATGCGGGGATTCAAAGTGGCTTGCAAAAGTTTAAATACATTTTTTTTAAAATACAAAATGCATACAGCTATATAAGTGAAGCCGTACAAAAAGTTCTTGCTAAAACAAGCCACAGAATTAATATTGTTTAGAACAAATCAAAGACAAAGACAAAACCCCACAAAACAATCAGTTCCTAAAAACAGAGAAGTTTTCACTTTCTGGTGAAAGGATAGCAACCAAAGAGCCATCTTAGCTTTCCTAGGGATGGTGATCCAAAACCTGGGAGCAACTACCTAGAAGGTGTGGGGTTCCTTGACAAAGAGCCCTGGAAAGGTAGCAAGACGAGAAAGTCCCTCCCTGAAAATCTTAGTGCCCAGGCATATTCAGACAGGAAGATAACAGTCTTTTAAACAGCCTCGACCCAAACAGTGCCAGGAAAGAGACCAGCAGCAAGTTGTAACAGTGGAATTTTATGCTCCCCACAGACAGGTCCAGTTAACCAATCTGGCTGCAGTTGCTTGGGCCAACTGAAGTTTCTAAGCACATTACAGTAATCCAAACAGAATGTAGCCAAAGCACGTGTCACCATGGCTAGATCAAGCCTTTCCAGGAATGGACACAGCTGGCACACTAGCTTTAACTGTACAAATGCACTCCCAGCCATTGCTGAAACTTTGGTTTCTAGGCTTAAGTTTGAATCTATAAATATACTCAATTGCAAGCTCACATCTTACATATTCCCTGATTTGCCTTTCAGCTGACCTGGTGAATTTTAGTTTTGCCTAGATTGTTTCAGTTTGTTTGCCCTCATCTGAGTCTGTTACTGACACCAGACACCCAGGCCCTTTTTGCACCTTACCTTTTAACACTGCTAGGTTGGGGTCCTTGTGCGAGAAGCCTGGGCAGGAAGGCTCTCGCAAGCCTCCTGCTTCAGCTCTGCAGCTCCTTCCTGCTCACGCGAGAGCCCCGCCTGCACTCGCTGCTTCCTTCTGCAGTGCAGCCTGGGAGTTGGAGGCTGCACTGAGGAGAGGACGTGCGACTGGCCGAGCTCCAAAGACTCCACATGGCAGGTAAGTGTGGCCCCAGGCCAGTGAGCGTTGTGCAAGCGCAGGTCAATTTCGGCTAAAAGCTGAAAATAAAAAAATGCGTGTTCACTGTGCATGAGGACCTTGAGCGTAAATGGGAGTGCATCATGCAGACCGCTCCTCACATTTATGCGATGCTCAAGGGGCCCTTTCACTTGCAAACTGCCGTGTGAAAAGGGCCCCAGTTAAGTACAGAAGAAAAAAAATCTGTGATGTTAGGTGGAGATGAGGAATAGAATTAGATGACACCTAGACTCACTGCTCTGGACAACCTTCCCCTGAGGTTTCATGTGCCTGTGAAATTGAATGAGGGACAAAAGAGAACCCCAAGGGACTCCAAATACCACTGGCCAGTGGGTCAAACAGGAATTCCCCAAAAGCACATCCAGGGTTCAACTCTTGAAAAGAAGGAGCCACTTTAACTCACAACCGAGAGAGCTGATCCAAAAGGATACCATAGCTGATGCTATCAAAAACTTCAGAGAAGTCCAGCAGAACCAGCATGGACATACTCCCCCTTTCTAGTTCCTGGTTGTAGGTCATTAACCAAGGCAACCAAAGCCATCTTCATTCCCTAACTAGGACTGAAGCCAGACTGAAACCTACAAAGCTCCAGAGCTGGGAAGCCAATACAAAGAGCAACAGGGAAAGAGGTGAATGGTTCCAGCACACAAGAGTCTGCTCCCTCAGTCTGTTCAGTGAATTGCACGGCCACTTTTAATCATTCCATGTTGAGGGATTGCTTTCAGTTCTCTTGGGTTTGATACAGCTGAGGATCATATGAACACCAAAAGGTCCGAAGGCTGGGTGGAGAAAGTGACTGTCTCCTTCAGGCATGTTGTGGCCATATCTGTAAAGAAGCATTAACTACTCCCTTTACTCATTCAACCAGTCCCCCTCTGGCCTCTCTAATATGCCAGCAGGAACAAGGGTTTAGTATGCAAGGCAGAGAAAAAAGTTTTGTTTGTTTGAGGTCACACTGTCATGGCAGAGGCTTTCAAATTGGTTCAAGGCTGTGTTTGGTTGAACTCATCTGAGTTTTCCACCAACACAGCTATAGCTTCCACCTCAATTGTTTCATTTCTGCCAGCTTCTTAGAGCAGCTGTGGACTGGTTTAGTTCCACTGCGATAGAGGGGATGCTCAGGAACTATTGTGTACACTTTGATCATTCCAGATTCCACGGATCAACCAGGGCTTTCACACAGTTGCCAGCTGAAGTGACAGGAAAATTCCTGAGCCATCAGAAAACTATCCAGATCCATAAACCTCATGGGGCAGATCCTCTTAATTGCCTTCCTCCCTGCCTGCAGAGGCTCCAAGACCTCACAAGTCTAAACTTCATCAGGAAGCAACTTGATTGTGACAACAAAACTATAGGAAGCTCCTCCAATTTCAGATCACCATCACCCCATCCACCATAGAAAACAAGGTCCAGAGTAAACCTTGCAGCATGAGTGGGGCCAGGTACCACCTGGAAAAGATATATGATAGCTGCAAAGGACAAGAAGTCCTGAGACACTCCCGACAGGGCAGTTTCATCGTGGATATTGACGTTTCTCATCAGTACCACAAACCAGGAAAGGAGACTATAGTTGGCCTTCCACATTCACTATAGTTATGAGTGCAGGGTACCTGCAAAAGTAGAAAAATGGCAAATGCCAAAATGTCTGTCTGTATGTGGGGAAAGGGGGTCAAGGCATGGTGGGGAGAACAGACACCCAGGGTCCAGCTCAGGGAAAGGCGTGGATCAGGGGTGGCCCTCACTCTCACCCATCTCCTTCCTTGGGTGTGAGGAAGAGCATCGAGAGAGGGTTTGTGGTGCTGAGAAATTAGACTGCGAGCTGTCTTTTGCTGACCAGGCAGCTGGCTGTTGGAGGAGAAGGAGGAGGACAAGAGGCAGATTTTTAAAGGGATGCACAGCCTGATTGGAGCACCTGAAGTGGAGGAACAAGACTTGAAGAAACCTGCAAATAATCAAATACATGCAAGTCAAACCCACAAATGTGTAGGGTCAACTGTATAGGGCAGCAAGATTTTTTCCCAGCTGCCCACCTTGCAATACACACATTCGAATGCAGCAGACTGTGGTATGAGGCATCCGATAAGGATGGTGGAGTCCTGATACATCACTACAACTTTGCCTCTCTGCTCCCCCCACCTCAGCCCACCTGATCTCTTTTATATAAGCTAAGGTGGCATGTTCATGTCAAGATCAAGTCTTGAATGGTAGTTGTTTTATCATTCATCTAGCTGGCACTGAGCAGCAGCATTTTCAACCCAAGGGGATTGTTGTCACAGCTATCTAGGATATTTGAACAGGGAGACAAGCGTGTCTGCATGCATTTTGCAGATCTATGCATTTTTAGTAATGCATATTTTTCAAAACTATGCATGAGGCTGTTGCCCCCCCCCAAAAAAAAGTGCTTTGAAAGCTGTAGAATAGAAGGATTTCCTGGCAAGATGCACTGTGTTTCAGTGCCAGTCTTAGGAGGCGTGAAATAGTTATTTCTATATACAAAGCCAGCAAATTTATTTTCCATCCCTACTAATGTGTATTTCAGACTTTCTTTCTTTACATAAGCTGCTTCTAACAGACTTTTCCAGTGTACATGTCCAACATGAACTTACCTTGTTACAGGAATCCCTAGAAAGTGTTAACAGTGTGTTTGAGGTTTTGTTGGAGATAAGAATTTATTCATCTGCATTGAAAAGCAGGTGAATCCTACTTGAGGCTAATAGAAAAAAATCTGTGTGATGCTTTGTTCATTTGAGTTTGAGGAATAAGCAATTATCTAGATGGTGGCAGCAGGTTGAAAATTGGCTGGGAAGGAAGGAAGACATGGGAGGAACTGGCTGCTTAGAGCTGGCAGATTTTTTCTCCATTCCCTTGCCACCGCTGGGCAACTCTGGAAAATGTGCAACTGCTAGCATTCTGCACCAACAGGATTCTGGCCAGAGTTACCACGACTGAAGCCTAGCTTGTTATTTACTGATTACTAATTGACCTCTCTTGCTACAAAAAGAGATTAAGAGATGATATGTGGTAGATGATTTAGGTCTTTTTGATCAATCAGTTATGGGTTTGTTTAATTATCTGTCTGTTTTTCAGTTAGCGATAGATACTCATTGATTCACAGGGTTGTAGATCCTGGAATTTTTAACTGTGCTGATGGTGGTTTCAGTATATTTTGCTTTTGGCATCCTAATAAGTATTGTAGAAAGAAAACATCACTCATTGCCTTGCTTTGCCCTGACCATTTCTAGTTATTGGAACAGGGAAGCTATGTTTAACCAGACTGGGAGGAGAATGTGCCCCATTCACTAATCTATTCCTATGAAACCCAACACAGCCTCTCCTATATCTTTTTCATTAGAAGTCCTCATTTCTTTTCCTCTATCTTCTGTTATCAGATTTAGGAGGGGAAAGAATCTCTTAAAATTGTTGTTGCTGTGTGCTTTCCAGTCATTTCTGACTTATGGCAACCCTAAGGCAAACCTATCACAAGATTTTCTTGGCAAGATTTTTTTTTTGAGGGGGGGAGATTGCCTTTGCTTCCCTCTGAGGAAGAAAGAGTATGACTTGCCCAAGCCCATCTAGTGGGTTTCCATGTCTGAGTGAGGATTTGAACCTGGTCTCCAGAATTGTAGTCTGACACTCAAAACCACTACATCACACTAGATCTTCCTTTAAAAAAAAATAAAAAAAATCTTCAGTTACCGGTAAATACCAGCCTTCTTCCTTACCTTGACTGTCATGTTGTCCAAAAATTCAGTATGTCCACAACTCATGAAATCTTCTTTCTATCACTTTGTCCTTTACTTCTATATTTTCAGCTTCTGTCACTCCTTCTGAAGCCCAAAGGCAACTATTAGGGCATTGTCTTCAATTGAAAGAGCAGGACTTTGACAACATAACTATTTTCTCCTCTGTCTTGAAAGGCCCACCATTTCCACAGCCTCTATTTTCCTATTCGATACAAGAGATTTCTTTTTCACCTAAATGATCCTGAAAGAAATCAACTGTCACTTTCCACACTGCATACCTTTCTACACTTTTTCTAGCTGACTTTGTAATTCCATGTCAGACTGGCTGCCTCCCTGGGCCAGAACCCTGTCTTGTACCTTGTGAGGGAGTATCTTTTCCTTTACGTCCCAGAAGGCACCAGCTCAGAGCCCATCCAGATGGACAAAAAAAAGGAAAAAGTCCTTAGTTTGGTTCCTTTCATTTCTGTTTTTGTTGTCGCTGCTGCTGCTCCTGGTGTTTGATTTTGTCTTGGAAATCTACATGAGGAAAAGAGGAATGCTAGCAATAAAAGAAAATGATCCCAATGTTTAACTAGTTTAATATTGCTAAAGCATTTTAACACTTTGACTATAACTCCTGAATAAGAATTTAAAAGGTCTCAACGGTGAAAGAGATTCTCAGTCCCTCCCTTTCCAATACTCTGAAGAGAAAAATGTACACTGCTTCTGTTGTCCCCACAACAATTTCTTGGTGGGAAGGGAACTCCTACAGAACATCTCAAAAACATTTTCTTATGGCCTGGGATGTGGTAGCTGTATCCACTGAATGTCTTCCTTATGAAAGGACATACAGGCCTGGAGACAGAGGCATTAGATGTAGTAATGGCTTTTGTGGCACTGAGCAATACTGGCCCTTTCTGCATCATACCTCAACAGCGGGATGAAACAATGCCACTGCGGTATTGCCAATATTGCGTTAGGCTCTGTACGCAGCCCATTGCATTCTGCAGGCACCAGGGCGTTTGCGAGACAGCACTGGATTGCACCCAGTGCCTGTTCCACAGCTTGGCATCCTGGGCCACTCCCAGGTTCTGCCCTGTCCCCACCCCACCACCCCTGATTGGTCAGTGGTTTTTTTTATTTTTTCTTTTTTTCTTTTCTTTTTTTTTTCTTTTTTGCCGGCTATCGTGCTAATGTTAGCACAATAGATCTTGCAAACAGGCCCTCGTGTCAGCCTCAAGGGCAGCCCAGTAGCAGGAGCCCCCCCCCCAACAGGCTGCACCGGAAAAGGTGGGGACTGACAGGACAGATCACAGCTGTGATCCAGCTCGAGGTGTAGCTGTCTCCACCACTCCCATGACCCGCAATGTAGTGTGAGCAGGCTTATGTTTCCCTCTGCATCATGGGAGAAATCAAGGACCCAGGAGTGTTGTTCAGTCCAACCCCATATTCATGGAGTTTTATCCTTGAGGATAGGAAGATAAAATAAAGGCCAACCATTTCTTGCAAATATATTTATCCCACAGTTCCACAAATAAAAATCACACAAGCCAGAGCATCAAATTTCACAGTGGTTTGCTTCATGGGTCATAAAATGTAACAGTTGTCTTTCATACATAAATGGTGTTACAGCAGTGATTTGCCCAGTGATTCCAAATCCAAACAAACAAACAAAAATCTTGCACGTTGACTGCATCTTCAGTGTGTAAGCCAGTGTGGCTTTTCTTTCTGTGGGCTTTGCCCAAGTGGTTAGAACTACTACTAACCTGACCCTTATTACCATCCATGGCAATTGTGTGCTGTGAAGCTAATATCAGGGAATGGCAGCCCAAGCTTTTTCACTGTCTGACAAGTGCTGATGCTTCCCTCTATTGTTGCCACTCCCCTGTTGTTGACATCCACTGTCTGTCTCATTCAATTTCCCTTAAGGCAGCCGGGGCTGCTCAGCAAACAGGGATCTGAGGGGTCTTTTCTTACAGACAGGCATTATGGATGGGGTATCCCAAGAGATCATCTGTGTAATTGTAGATCTCTCAGATCTATGGAACCTGAATTCAAGTTGTCATTTCAGGATCATCTCAGACCCTGAGGTTTCCAGACCAAAACCCTAGACTAAGACCCTTTCTGCAGGACAGCATCCTCTCGGCATGGGGATATGAGAGGAGCAGGATTGCGATGACACTTTCACACAACGTCATTGCAGTCCCACCCTTCTTGCATCACCAGACAGTGTATTCGTGGAATATATCATTGATGGAAAAACTCCATCAGTGGTCCCTGATTGTGCAAGACTTCCATCACTGCTGGCCATGCAGAAGGGGAGGAAGCATGATCATGCACTTCCTTGCCCACTGCAACATGGGAAGAAGGCCAGCTACACTATGGAAAAAAGGGGTGTATCCTTCGCGTCCCCCTTCTACAGGCAGCCAACCAGCTGTAGAGAGGAGCATTGGGGACGTGCTCCAATCCCAGCAGAAACACTGCTAGGATTGTGACAGGATGCCATGAGCGAGCATCATCCTGTGGAAAGGGCCTGAGAGATGGCCCCTAGTGATGTCATTAAGAATTAAGTACCAACCACAGTTGCCCACAGTTTGTCCTTCAAACACATGGATCAAGGGAGAAAGAAAACATATTTTCCTGTTTAGAAATTAATATACTCTCTCCATGCAAACCTGCCAGAGCTTTAAGATCCACAGGGAAGGACTTTCTCTCAGTCCCACTACTGTCCCAGGCTTGCCTGGTAAGGACATGGGGGAGAGCCTTCTCAGCAGCTGCTCCCACCCCCTGGAACCACCTTCATAAGGAAGCTAGGCTCGCTCCCTCCTTGCTCTCCTTTCACCAGCAGGCAAAAACATTCTTATTTAAGTCTCTTAATATGTAAGAAGGTAGGCCTTTAATTTATCAAGTTTTTTTTTTAAAAAAAAATTGCAGGTTTTTAAAATGTTATATGCCTTTTAATGTTTTTAATTGTTTAATAGAAAATACTTAATTAAGTAATATTGAAATCTTAGCTAAAAGATGCTGTTCCCAGAGCAAGGTAAAATAAGGAGATCATTCGTTTTCACTTACTTGGGGAGATGGGATAAGGAACAGTTAATCGATCCTACTTGCTTCTAGGCAAAAGATGGGTACAGACCAAAGTGAAGGGTGAGCCCTGCTGCTACAATAACCCAAGAGGGAAGGAGGAAGCTAATTAAGTAAATACAGAGACCCAGTGGTAGCAACCTTGCCTCACAATAAAGAACTGCAAATGCTAACAAGCTGCTGCTTCAATAGCTGAGCCTGAGCTCTGTGTAAACCTTTTCCTCTTACCTGAAGCAGAGTCCACCAAAACCGGATAATTTGTACCCACAAAAACTGGAGGCTAAGGGCTAGGCCCTGCAATTTGGTAACCCTAGTCTAAATAGTTCTGGAGAACTGTACATTAGCCATTTCTCTGCTGAGATCCCTTTGTAGCTCTCTGATTGTGCCTATACTATTGAGAGCTCAGTCAACCATTTCATAGGTTTGATGTAGGTATGATGTGCAGCCAGGAAGAGACCGTCAGGGAACTCTGGAGGAGATTGAGGGGCACTCCTAGTAAAGTGTGGCACTTGTTTTGCTGTCTGTCACGCTGTTGCCTGAGGCAGGCACCTCGCTTTCCCTACAGGGATGAGGATACATGCCTTCCCGAATAACATTTTGTCCTGACTTTGAGGAGGCTGCATTGGGATAAATTTCTTCACCCAAAATTGTCAATAGCACCTCTAAACTCTTGAAGGGGTTGGCCATTCTATCACATTTTCAGGTATTTTGCCTCCACTCTCACTTTTTAAGGACTCTACAGGTCTTTTTTTCAAAATGGGGAGTAACCAGACAATTCATAGTAGTTCACTGTCCTTGGAGGTAAAAGTGAAATTGTACACGCTTACTTTTATGTGTGCCATGGTTGCATACCTTCCAACATTTCACAGATGAACACCAGGACAGATGTGGCCAAAGAACATCAAAGTGTGGTCAAGACAGCAAAAGTTATTCATGAGAAAGAACACACAAACTGCAACAGTTTGCTTTTGTCTGAGCCTATTGTGAAGATTCCACCCGCACCTCTCTGCCCCTTCTGCTAAGTTAATTGAATGCAAATGACTCTTGCACTTTGACCTTAGTTTGTAGCAACTGAAGTAAGCTGAGGACAAAGGGGGACAGTGAGAGGAAGAGAAAGAAACTGTGACATTGTAAAAGCAGCGGGACAAATGGGATGACAGAGGATTAATAGAGACTTCCCTTCGAAATCAGGATAGTTGGAGGGCATGTGGTTGCTTCCGCTACTCTGTACGTACCACACTGCTTAGGTTTGTATCTTCTTCTGCCCAGGTGGTACGATTCTTCTGGACAATGCTGGTGACTCTCCTCATCTTGTTAGAGTTAACCTTTCTTGGGCCCTTTCCGCACGGCATTGCCATGCGAAAGGGCGCCTGGACCATCGCACGATTGTGAGGAGCAATCTGCACGACGCACTCACAATTGTGCAATGCTCCAGGGGCTGGCAGGCGCCGATCGCGCACTTTTTCATTTTCAACTGGAAGCCGAAAATGGTGCACGATCGCGCTTTGCTCCTGGGCCCCGTGCACACTTACCTGGCGTGTGGAGCCGCTGGAGCCATGCTGGTCGTGCTTCCTGCCCCAGCACAGCCTGGGAAGGTCCCAGGCTGCACTGCGGAAGGAAGAGACAGGGCTCTCGCATGAGCAGGCAGCTTGTGTGGAGCCGGAGGACCCCAGCTGCAAGAGCTTCTCACCAGAGGCTGCTTGCTCGATCCCTGCACCCCAGTGCCAGAAGAAGGTTAGGTGTGGAAAGAGCCTTGCTTACACTCAGTAATTGCTACTTTTTTTCCCTCTGCTAGGCTCTGTGCTCATACTTATGCACACATGTGATCAGTTGTTGCCAGTTGTATTTACTCTGCTTGGGAGATCCACTATTATCTCTCACGTTTCCCAACACAATTCCAATGCCCTCATGAATCATGGGCATCATCAGAGTCAGCCATCTCACCTGCCCTAAACAAATGGGCAAAAGATGATGATGATGATGATGATGATGATGATGATGATGATGATGATGATGATGATGATTCTCGGTTACACCTGAAAAGATGGTCAAGGCAGCCTTCTTACCAATGCAATAGGGAATAGCTACAGAGGCTTCTCCAACCACACTGCCCCTGATGACTTTGTATCTTGTGCTACAGTTTGTCCAACACGCATACAAATGAGTTTTCTTTACTGGGCTGAACTCAAGATTATGGCCATTTCGGCACTAGACTGTTATAGTGCTGTTATTCCATTTTCAGCATCCTGTGGAATTCAGGGGTTGTAGTTTCCTGAGGCCAAAGAGCTCTCTGGATGAGAATTCTAAATGGCCCTCCCTAAACTGCAAACCCCAGGATAATTCCATAGGATGTTGAAAGTGGAATAATAGCACTGTAACAGTCTAGTGCGGAAATGACCTATGAGCAACATTGCAGGGAAGCCAAGCAACAGTTCAGATCAAGCCCAGCAGATGGCAGCAATTCATGATGTCCTTTCCTGAGTTCTCAGTAGTCCTAGGCAGTGGGACCTTATGACTGCACGTTGTGAGCTATCTTCCAGAAGTGCAGGTGCTACACTAACACAACACACACATCCTGCTGGATCAGAATGTGGACAGTGGCCCCCAACCCTGACTTTTTTTTTTTTAATGAAAGACACTTAACCCCCACACCTGGCCTCAAGGGGCTGTGTGAGGCAATTTTGCCAGCTCTCCACTTGGGATGTGATTTGGCCCAGGAAATCACCTCTGGTTTTAAAATAGCTGGGCCTAAAACAGTTCTAGGGAGAAGGTTTAAACATCTGACTGAATCTTCTTCTGTGGCCTCTAGGAGATAAAAGTTGTTCTCATTGTTGTGTGCCTTCAAGTCATTTCTAACTTACGATGACCTTAAGGTGGCCATGGGGTTTTCTGGGGACTGAGAGTGTATGACACTCCCAAGGTCGCCCAGTAGGTTTCCATGGCCAAGTGGGGAATCAAACCCTGGTCCCCAGGGTCATAGTTGAATGCTCAGACCACCACACCACAGGGACTTGTAGTTTTCCATACAGTTAATCTGGAGGTGTGGGAGGAGGTACAAATTCATCTCTCTACCTACCCTTGATGTAGCGGGAAGCTGAGCTGGCTCCTGTTTTGTTCTTCTTCTGGCAAGTAAATGATGTTTTTATTTAGACAACCCTTTGGCATTCAAGCTGTTTCGCCAGCTGAAGGTTTTGGAGTTTTTTAACCAGTTGGATACTGATTTCTTTTTATTACTGTTCTTGGATTTGAGTTTCAATAGATTTGTTCCTGTGTGTTATTAAAGATTTCGTTTTTATTTGTATTTTGTTATTATGAGCTGCCTTTAGCAGACCAAAAAAAAAAGGATATGAAGTGAATAAACAAATAGAAGAGTTAAAGGACAGGGTGGGCTCCCTGAGTGTCTAGAGACTGTTCTGTTTTGAGTGGGAATCTCTCCAAAAGGCTTCTATTCAGATTCATCAGTTGGAGGCAGACTGATGAATGGTTTGAAGCTACATGATGCTGATGCTGCCAGTGAATTTTGGCTTTGTTTTGCATCCTCGCACAGTAAACTCAAAGCACACTGTTAAGGACAATCCACTGCCCAGGTTCCATCCCTTCTCTTGGACTCTCCAGGACAGTAGCTCTATCCTTTGGCCCTCCAGGTGTTTTGGATTTTAAATCTCAGAATTCCTTACTGTTGGCCATGTTAGCTGTGGCTTCTGGGAACTGCAATCCAAAACATCTGAAAGTCCAAATGTTAAGAACTATTGTCCTAAGACAGAGAGGAAAATGCATGGACCTCCAGATATTGGTGGACTTCAAGTTCTAGTAGTCCAACCCAGCACAGGCAACAGTGAGGGATTCTGGGAGCTGCATTACTTCAGGCCTGTATTTTAGAGTCCTTCCAGGGTGCTGTATAGAAGCCTTTTTAACAAACACTGCCAAACACTAGCTGAGACAAAGCAGGCAAATAAAGGATAACGCACACAAAGAAGGGGTGTGGTAGAAACATAATAAGGAAATCCCTATTTCTGAGGAACTTTTCTCTCGTGTGAAACTTTAACCTGAACATTTATTTCTTTGCTTAACTCCATGACCTCAGTGGTTTGTTGACCTGAGTTTCTACCTCTCGTTCTCCACTTCCTCCTCCCCTGTTATCAAATCCAAACACAGGAAACAGGTTGTGCATTAGGAGCTTTATGGGAGCATTAGTGGGTGTGTTGTACAACCATCATTCTTTTTCATGCTGCTTTTGATGGCTTTATGACCAATGGAAGGCTGGACTTGGTTCAGTGAGTTAGCTGACAAACTGCTCCATGCCTCATCCTCTAGGATGCTATTGCCTGTTTCTCCTCAGCTTTATCATACCTTATGCCGCTAGTAGAATCTAATTGAAAGTATTTGAGGAACTCTGGCTCTAAATTATTTGTTACTGTGTTCCAAAGGGTAGTCTGACAAATGGTTGCTATACTGGTTGCAGTTGCATTGACTGGTATAACTAGGTGCCTCCAGACAGGTACAAAAATCTCAGGAAGGATTGTGACTTTCTGGTTCTTTTTGTCTTGATTCTAAGTGCTTGTTTGGGGGATAGTATCCAATATATTTCTTAAAACATCCCAGCACTACACTCCATGCACTGAAAGCAAACAAGGAGAAATACAAGGTAACCCTATCCATGGCCAGAAACATGTATCCCTTCCTCTAGTAAAACTTCCATGGATTTGTTTGTTTGTTTCTGGAAAAAAAAAAAGAGTTCCAGAGGTTAAATTGTCACAAGAGTGAGATTCATTGGCCGGCAGAGGGTCCAGATTAGCAAAGCAACTGTAAGCAAGGATTTAAGGAAAGGCAAGGTTTATTTCTGCAGCAGAAGTTGGTCAACAGCTTGTAGAGGTCCAAACACATTTCTCAGCACCCACCTCATATACACTAAACAGGTGGGTTTCCTCATATAAACATTCAGGAAGCAATTAACAATTAGTTCAAAGCACATCCTCTCTGTCTGGCATCTATCAATATTAAACTGTCCCAATCAACATTAGACTGTCCCAATCTGTTTATCATTTTCAGATAGCATGTGATAATTCAACAGGAACTTAGGTTTCTGATTTCTTCAGATAGTCTGTTACCTAAAACAAGGCATGTATTAACAGTTGTAAATCAAGGATGAAGTTCTCTTTTCTTACCTACATGTTAAAACACAGAATGGAACCAAGGCACATCTAGCCTATGTGACCCTTTCACTTCTAGGGAATGGACATCTCAAGATTTTTGAGTTCAGATTGGATAAGGAAAATTAGTACTTTTGAGAGTGAGGGTAGTAGTAGCAGCAGCAGCAGCAGCAGCAGCAGCAGCAGCAGCAGCAATAATAATAATAATAATAATAATAATAATAATAATAATAATACGCTATAGTCCAAGAGGGACACTGTCTGTATATGCAGAGAAATCCTTACGAATTCCCACCAGATGTTTGTCAGAGGAGGAGTTGTACCGGTTTCTGGCAGCAGGTGGGAAGACTGCATACCCCTCAGAATTCTTCTATACATGGGCTTAATACAAGCAGGAGGGTCCCACTATAAGAAAATACATATTGCACCTTGGATGGCATAAGCAGCATCACCGTACTGACTTTTCCTCTTAGCCACTCATGAAGACAGCTTGGAAAATTTTCAAAAAGTAATCTGTTAAAGTCCAAGAGTGGTGGTCATGCCCTGAAGCTAAAAGATATTGGAAAAGCATTCAAAAGAAAATATTGGAAATATTACAAATTAATATTCCTTTGCACCCTGAAATATTTCTTTTAGATATGTTACATCAAATAGAAAAAGAGCATATTAAATATTGGAGAATAATACTGTATATGGTATCAAATGCAAACTATTGGAAGTGTGAACATATACCTGATATCGAGGAATGGGATGTTAAACTATCAGAAATGATAGTGATGGATGATTTGACAATGGCACTTAAGGGTGAAACAAGGGGGGAAAATAGGGAAGAATTGAAACTAATTAAAGAATACATACAATGAAAATGGGAGATTCAGAAAGAAACATGAAAAGAATGAAAATAAGTAAAGATATGGGAAAAGGGAATTGAAAAATTTTATTTTCAAAATTATATGGCAAGTCACATAAAAAGGGAAATGATCAGTAGAAGCTTGGAAAAATAAATGAGTAATAAAACTAGAAGAAAGAAAAAAGGAAGTTGAAACTATACATTTGTATATATTTTTTATATAGAAGGATGCTCATAAAATTCGTAAGACAAAGTAGAATATATAAGACATGTAATTGAAATTTATTTAGATACATAAAAGATATGGAGCTATCTATTTATGTAGATTGAGATAGAAGATCAATAGAAGAAGAAGAAATAGAAATAGAATTAGATGTTGGATAGGTATATAAATTTATAGGTATATAGGTATATAATTTTGATTGTATATAATTCTTTGCTTTCTGTTTCTTATATTTTTATAAAAAGAAAGAATGATTATTTGTAAATATTGTTTGTTATAATTTTAATAAAAATAAAATTAAAAAAAAATAAAGTCCAAGAGTGCAAGTCTGTGCACATGTACACACACAAAGTACTAGCTAGTTATATTTTAGGAGTGAAACTTTATTCCCTTGTTTTTTCAAAAAAATTACTAAAATTATTACCTTTTTAGATACTAGTACAAACCCCTTTTCCACTCCAGGACCTGCAACTGAGTATAAGACAGGAATACAACTCACCACATAAATCAGCACTTGAACTATAGGATATTTCGCTTCCACCATGTAGTCAGGTCACATCTCTGTAACTATTAGTATAGCTAAAAGTTATAGTTTACACTGTGAAAGGAGAAAAGTAATTCCTTGTTAAGTTATACCCTTGTAGCTGATGTAATTTAGTTATACCTTTGTTGTTGGGGTAAATAATTAATTGCTAGTAATTAGTTCCAAGTTCTACTCATAATGAGAAATAATTTTTAGGGACATAAAAATAATGTTTAGGGTTTGGGGCATGAAAAAGGAGAAACTGAGTATAACATACAGGTTTTTTTTATCAACAAGAGGAAAGAAGTGAATACTGTGCCACAGTGTAGGCTCCTGAGTTGGTGGGACTTTGACCATTTCTGCACTACACTGTTATAGTGCTCTTATTCCACTTTCAACATCCTATGGAATCCTAGGGTTTGCAGTTTAGAGAGGGGCATTTAAAATTCTCAGCTACAGAGCTCTTTGACCTCCCAGAATTCCACAGGATGTTGAATGTGGAATAATAGCACTACAACAGTGTAATGTGGAAATGGCCTTCGAGGCAAGATCCCTACAGTAAGACAGAGTGCCTCCCTGACTGAGTTCCTATCCTGCACTCCACTGTCATCATTGTTCTGGGTTTACTGTTTGCTGTCCGGCCCAATCTGTACCATCCATCCATCCTTATTTATATCCCACCTTTTCCCAAAACTAGCTTCCAAAATAGAAAGTGTTACAATAAAAGCATATATGGTTAACAACATACAAAGAACTGAAATTAAAATGATATTAAACGAACAACAAAATTAAAACCATTTAAAGTGTTACTTTAGAACAAAGAATAAAAGCTGTACAGGACCATAAAATGCCATTTTCTTGTAAAAAAAAAATCAATTCCCCAAAACTTGCAGGATAAAGATAATTCTTCCCCAGCCACCAAAAAGACAAAGAAGGAGCCATGCTAGCCTCCCTTGCAAGCGAGTTGCAGAGTCTGGGAGCAGCACAGAAGGGAAGCACTGAATGAGGCAAGTGAGAGAATACTGCTCCATACAACATGTCCAAGTTCAGCTCATAGGATCTCTGATTTCTCAAAATGTTCCCATAACGGATGATGGGAAAGACCTCTGCCTGAGGCCCTGGAAAACTGCAGCCCGTCAAAGATGATGACCTTGCATTCAGTGGGCAAACAGACATAAAAGCAACTTCCTCGTATAAAAGCAGCTTCTTAAGTTCATGCTCCATCTCCTTTTGTTCATCATTGTTTATACAAAGAGCAATTACAGGTTCTCTGAGCAATGATAAGGAAAAGCAGTTGAAGGACCAGGGCCTCCACAGGTACAAACCGGCTCTTACCAAGGTGTGGGATGGGGGGGTGCCCAGTTATGCCAGGCTGTGGACCTTAGTTCCACTTTTTTGCAACTCTCATAATCACTTTTTCCACTTCTTATCCACTCCCTTGCAAAAGGAATCCATCATGCAGAAAAAGAAATCAAGTCCATGCAGTTGCTTCATGGTACGCTGCTTCTTCTGATTAATTCATTCTAGCCACTGAATTTCAGCTGTCTGATCACAGATTTTTCATTTGTGCATTATTGTGTGGACAGCATGACTGATCTCTGGACAATATGTGCTCTTGGGATAGAAACAAGAATTCTTTCTAGGAGGGAAACCTGTTTTAAAATATTTAATGCTTAAAATACATTTTATACCAGAGATATTATTTGTACACTCAACCTCAAGTTCAGCTCCTCAAATCATTGCATAATTTTCATGTGGATTTTGTCTCATCACTGGGGTACTGGGATTTATCTGACGCCTTGCCTTTTAATGAAGGGCCCATGAACATGACCAAATGAGCTTTTTGAGGAAGCGGAGTGAGTGGATCCACTATGACAAATTGTGAACTAGTCATATTCTACCCCATCAGCTTACACACCATTATGTACTGACCAAATCACAAAGCAGCTTTCTCTTGCAACTAGACAGGAGGTGATTATCAGGAAATGTGAGAGACTGTAGTGAATCTCTCAGGCAGACTAACTCATGCACTGGGGAGAAGCTGAAGAGTTCACCTGCCCACTCCACCCACACTAGGTCTAGAAAAGAAAGAAATCCAAACTCACCTTTCTTTTTAAGGTATACAAAAATAGATTTACTCATACTTGTGCATAATAAACACAGGTTCATCTTTTTGAAGAAAGATATGAAAAGAAAAAGTACGGTACTGCATGGTATTTGGAGAGTTGGAACACTCACTTAAAGAGGCTCTTATCACACATGTTCCAAGCAAAAGGGAGAGTGAAAGCAGATGAGACCCCAGAGAACAAAGGAAAGCTACATGATACTTGAAGAGAATCAACAAGGACACAACAAAGAAACGAACAGGAGAGGGGGAATGAAAGGAATATAACAGCATCTTTAAGACTAGCTGCTTTTTATTTTAGCATCATTTTGTGGATATAAAACCACTTCTCCAGATGTAGCACAGAGTGATATCTGGGCCTCAAGATACAAAGCATATATACACAGTTGTGGGAGTGGGAGTAGGATGGAATATGATAGGATCCAAAAAGATGCAAATCTAACTTGATCTAACTTTTCAAAGGGATGCATAAGGTGATATAGGTCCTTCAGATCTTTACCATGGTCAGTGCTGATGTGTGAAAGCAATTAATCTGCTTACCAAAAGTCAGTTTCCTTCGCCATTGTCCTTGTTTGTATCTCTGCTAGTGGATTAGAATGTGTGAATATAATTCAATTCAGTTGTTTGTTTCAAGCCTTCTTTTGTAATTTCTTTGTTCCAGGACTGTGACCTTTAAATCTTGTAGTGTGTGTCCAGGGGGGCTGAAATGTTCTGCAACTGGTTTTTGGGTGCTGCCACTTCTAACGTCTTAACAGAGAATGGAGCAGGATGAGGTACTGTAAAGCTTTACCAAGTGGGATGAAAATACTTCTCCTCTCTCACAGCTATTGCCTTATTGGTTGAAAATTGAAGGGGAAGGCATGAAAGGGAGCCCAAATCTGTTCTGGAGGTGGGATGCTCCTCCAGCCCCACTTCCTCCAACACCGAGGCAATAGCCATGTTGAGAGGGGGCAGATGTGACTGAAAGTTGGAGTTTGGAATCTGAAAGAGGATATTTTTGTCCCGCTAGACAGAGTCGCACTTTACCAGCTGGTGTTCCACCTTCCTGGTTAAAAAAAGTTGTAGCTGTTTCGTACCCGTACCAGGATTCCATGTTATTCAGCACAAGAATAACAGTGGTAGTCTTGCCATCTCTTGCCTGACTTGTGATGCTGCAGCAGCAACAATAACAACACAACACCTGAAGGAAGGAAGATAAGTCAGTTAACATCTCCATATAATCCAATTCATTTTTAAATATCATAAACAGTCACAATCTAGTCATGTACTAAACTAAACAAAGATAACTATATTCATTTGAAGTTTTTTTTAAAAAAAAAGAACTGCTGTTGAAATTAATAATTAAGCACACATTCAAGTGCATCTGTGATTCCTTAACTGGTTCTATAATTTTTAATCTCTATGTATACAAAATAGGCTATGATAGAATAATTATTGTTAAGGGGTGGAAAGAATATTCAAAAATATTTGAACAATTGTCAGAAAAAAACCCATCCTTCTATGCAAAACAACTACGTATAAATTCTGCACATGAATTTGTGAACTGACTTTGAAAACTGTGTTGTTTCTAGAAGTGGAAAGAAAATTGCTAAAATCACTTGTTACTCCCTTTGAGAAGAAACTTAGTCCCTATGCTGCACTGAAACCCCCCTGAACCCCCAAAACTGCCCCCACAACTTAGTTGAATAATAGCCAAAGCAGTTGTCTTCGATAAAAAAAAACGTTAAATACATTTCGTCTTTAAAAATCCAAGTGGTGCATATCTGTCTGCAACCCCCCCTCCCCCGTGTGTGTGTGTGTTCTCTATTTCTGGCCAAAAATACAGTTGCTGAGATGTTAAAAAAATAGCTGTATTCCATACATAAGAATTCCTGATTTTATGATTTGATCAAATCATTTTGAACTCTCCTTCTCCTTCCTCCCCAGCTTTTTGGTCTTTGTTTTATCCTTTTGTTTGAACTCTTTGAACAGCTTCTTTTCCTGCCATATTGCCAGCAATGTCCATCTAGTTATTGCTACCAATCTCCAGTTTTCCCCATTGTCCCTTCCTGAATATCATCAACAACTGCTCTGCTCTATGACCATTCCTGTAGATTGTTTTTTTTTAACTTTTCCTCTTTCTCTGGCTCTCTCTCTTTCTTTTCCTACACTCTTCTTCCCACATCTCTCTTGTTTAATAATCCTTCTGTTCATGTCCACTCTCTCTCTCCTCTCCCCTTTCATTGCCTTTCCATCCATTGTCCCCTCGCACACATTCTGTGGCTTCCTTCCCACTTGCGTACAATGCGCCACAAAGTAGTATACTATGGATTTACTCCTCACATTCCTCTCTTCTATTCTTTGCTGCCCTCACACCTCATACAACTACAGCCACTGCCCATCACAAAAATTGAGGAGGCCAGGCCAGGCCGTAAAGTAGGGGAAGGTGGGGGAAAAGAACATGGCAAATGAAAATGCTACTCCTCACATCATTCACTGTGAAAATGTCCTGAAAAATTATACTAAATCTTGTTGGGGGGGAAGTACATTCTAGTTTAAGGGAGGGTTGGTATAAGAGATTAAAATTAACATTATTAATAGCAATGCATTGGTTCCAATCTCTGGCCCTTAATCTGTCCACTTTGAAGACACAGACATTTAGCACAGCTTCTTCCTCCAATACACATAACTATATGTCAGGCATTTGGCACAAGAATGAAGACATTATCCACAAAGATTTGTGATTTATAACTGTCTATGGGTATAGATCAAGGAAAACTGGAGCAGTAAAAACAGCAGTAGATTTAATAGGAGCAGAAGTAAGGAGTCCAGTTGTTTCCGTTTGCCTCTAGACCTCACTTTCCTTGATTTCACTGGGGTTGTAGTTTACTGAAGTCAAAGAGCTTTCTGGCTGAGAATTTTAAATGCCCTTCCCTAAACTACAAATCCCAGGGTTCCATAGGATGTTGAAAGTGGAATAATAGCACTATGACATTGTAGTGTGGAAATGCCCAGAGAGAGAGAGAGAACTTATATCTGTACAGCATTTGCATAAGCTAATTATAAATGTAGACACAAATTTAGAAAAATTATTGTTATATAGAAATAATTTCAAATATTATTTAGATATACTTTGGAAATAATAATAACTGCAAAATAATAGTTATTATAATGTAAACAGAATTCCAGTACTTTTTCCTTTTTGTGGGCCAGACTATGATTAGGTAACCTACGTACCTTTGTGCTGTCCAAGTGCAACTTCAAGGCATTTACTGTTCTCCTTGACATTCATGCAGGTTCTTGATGTTTAAATCAGACTAGAATTGGAGAGCGCTTCAAATAGACTTTAAGCTTGCCTTCAAAGAGAATATCGATAAAGCATGCATGTGTATGTTTCTATAGTGATAGGGAGCACCCCTCTTTCATTTGAGTCCAGAGGTGGACCCGTGTGACTCTCCAGACCTTGCTGGATGGCAGCTTCCATCAGACCTAGCCACTGTAGCCAGTGGAAAGGGATCACAAGGGCTGCAGTTCAAGAGATACCTGGGAAACCACAGTTGCCCACCTGTAAATTAATCAATAAAGGAATTGCATAGTCTCTGTGGGGTCTGGGTCTCAGGAACTTACAGAGTCATAGAATCATAGAGTTGGAAGAGACCACAGGGCCATCCAGCCCAACCTCCTGCCATGCAGGAACACAGATAAAACACAGATGGCCATCCAGCCTCTGCTTAAAAATCTCCAAAGAAGGAGACTCCACCACACTCCAAGGCAGCATATTCCACTGCCAGACAGCTCTAGCCATCAGGAAGTTCTTCCTGAGGTTCAGGTGGAATCTCTTTTCCTGCAGCTTGAATCCATTGCTCCTTGTCCTAGTCTCCAGAGCAGCAGAAAACAACCTCGCTCACTCCTCTACATGACATCCCTTCAAATATTTAAACATGGCTACTATGTCCCTCTTAGTCTTCTCTTCTGCAGGGTAAACATACCCAGCTCCCTAAGCCACTCCTCATAGGGCATGGCTTCCAGATCCTTCAGTATTTTGGTCACCATTCTCTGGACATGCTCCAGCTTGTCAATATCTTTCTTGAATTGAGGTGCCCAGAACTGGACACAGTATTCCAAATGAGGTCTAACCAAAGTAGAATAGTGTTACCGCATTTTCTAGCCTGGACTTGTGGGATATTAGATATCATTTTGATATCAATAATTTGGCCTACTATACCCCATTTTCCTCCACGTGCTTGCGAGGCCCCCAGACAAGCTCACAGACAGGCACGGCTGCTAAATCGCTGTAATATTCCAAACAAATACAGGCAGGCCAGAAATAGCCAGATTGCTGCTTTAGGAGACCTCCCGGCAAGCACGCTATTATGTATGCACGCTACTTACAAAGAACTCCCTGCCCCGAGCAGGCAGCTTGATTAGACGAATACTCATCTGTCAAGCACTCTGTGTTTGCATACTGGCTACTCTATTGACAATTCGGACTTAATCATACTAAATTCTGACCTTTCAGGGGCTTTGTCTCCAGCCCAAAACTCATTGTTTTCCCCACGTACGGACTAGTCTACGGCCACATTTTCCCCTATAAGAACCCCTGACTTTGAGAGCTTCGTCAGATCGCTCCCGACTTCCATCCTGCCTTGCTGCTGCTTTGCTTGGCGAGCCTTCCCCTCCGTCCCACGTACTGAGAAACTTCATCTCTACGAACTTCTGCTGTAGACTACCCGGGCTTCAGGACAGGTGTAGTATTACCCAAACCAACAACTCCTCTAAAAATCCCTCTATCCCACTCCAACATTTATTTCTCTAGTTATCTGAGTGAGTGTGCTACATACACTGTTTGATTGTATTTTAATAAAGACAACAATTATTATAATTCACTTCTGTTTGCTTCTTGACTAGGCCTGACCCTGTAGACATTGGGTAAAAGATCTCGCTCCATTGCCCTGCCTCTCATATTGCTAGCTTGTGCTCTTTGACTAATTTTCCCAACTTGTATAATTTGGAGTGCACTTAGGTGTCCCTCACGGGACCCCCAGAAGTCAGGGTAACAATAGAGTGGTACCATTACCTCCCTTGATCTATACATCATACTCCTATTGATGCAGCCAAGAATCGTGTTAGCTTTTTTGGCTGCCACAAGGTCCTCCAGGGCCTTCCTAATACATCATTTGTTTCTTCCTGAACAAAAGAGATTCTTAACTGAGGTGTTGGGATACTGCCAATGAAATCTATGCTACAAAATAAAAATGTCAGACAGACAACACATCTCAAGATCCTCTGCACCACAGTGGTCCTCTTAGATGTTCTCTTGAAGAGGCTGTGTTGCAGTCGTCTCTGAGATGAGACTTGAGCACCCATCCTATTTTCTCTTTTAGGATGAGAATGAGAACTGAAGCAAAAAACCTCCCAACCCTTTCAAGGTGTATCTTCACTACATAGTTACATAAGTTTGATACCATTTTAAATATCAAGGCTCCACCTAAGCAATCTTGGAATTTCTAGTTTGGTGACGAACTTTGCAAGAGACCTCTAGTCTAGTCTTCTTCAGTTCCCAAGGCATCATATATCTCTGTGTATACTAGGGAATTCAAGTTATTTAATTCTCAGTCCCTCTCTTTTCAGGGTGTCGGGACCTCCGCGGCCCCAGACGCAGCACCCGAGGAGGAGGACGATCCGGTCTCCTCGCGAGTAGCGGCGGCGGATCCGGTCTCCTCACGAGTAGCGGTGGAGGATCCGGTCTCCTCGCGAGTAGCGGCGGAGGCCTCCGGCGCCGGGAACAGCTGCCCGGATGCCGTCGAGGCCACCGCCGCCGCAGAGGAGGCTATGGAGCCACCTGCCGCTACGGGAGGTCGTCCCGAGCCCGCCTGCCCTGACGCCGCTGAAGACACCGACGGAGCCGGCGCTGCGGAAGAGAGTCGCCCGGAGGTCGCTGGGCTGCCGCTCACCCGCGGGCCCGATCCGGAGGAGCCTGATGGCCTCCCTCCCACGTTCTCGCAGCGGCGGCAGGCCAAGGAGGCTGCCCGCCGCTCCCGCCAGTTGCTGGAGCGTCAGCGGCAGGCTGAGGGCTCGCAGCTGGCTAAGGACGCTCAGCTGTGAGCCCGGCTGAGGGCTCCCAGCTGTGCAGCAGCTTCAGGATTGGCCGGCGCCGGCGCCAGGCTCCTACTTTAGAGCCAGAGGGAGCCAAGTTCAGCACGGAGCAACAACCAACGTCTCTCCGTGTGTTGCCCGTCAGTGCTGCTGCCTTGTTCCTGCCTTGTTCCTGCTTTGCTCCTGCCTGCCTTGCCCCTGCTGCGGTCCCGCCTCGTTCCTGCCGAGACTCTGCTCGGAAGCCTTGCCAGTCAGCTTAACCCTTCGTTGCCCGGGTGAGGAAAACCCTTTCTTTTCGTTCCTGTTTACCGCCTGAAGTAAGGCTTGCTTTAGTTTTGCGGTGACTCTGCTGGCTGAGGCTTCCGAGACGCCAGCCTCGGCCTGAGCCAGACCCGAGCCTGCCCGGCCCCGCCCAGCCGCCGACAGATTGTTGCTCCGACCCTGCCGGGCAGGATGGAGGGGGAGAACGCCGCCCTCAGGGCTCAGGTAGCAGCCCTAGCGCAGGAAAATCAGAGCCTGCGAGCCCAAACGGACCAGATGACCCAGGCCCTGCAAAATTTGCAATTCCAGGTGGGACAGCTGCAGGCAGCCCGGGCCCCTGCAGCTAAAATCCCCATTGTTGTGCCGCAGCATTTTTCTGGGGACCCGGCGGACCTAGAGACTTTCCTAGCAAACTGCCGCCTCTACATACAGGTACGTGGCCAGGACTTTCCTACTGAGCGGGCCCAGGTGGCGTTTATCATCAGCCTGTTGTCAGGCTCGCCCACTAAGTGGGCCACGCCGTTGCTGCAACAGAACAGCGCGGTCCTGGACAGTATGGCGGCATTCCTGCAGGCCTTCCGGGAGGTCTGGGGCGATCCGGTGCGTGTGGAAACAGCGAGCCGGCAGCTTCGGCAGCTGCAGCAAGGGTGAGGTTCCGTGCGGGAATACACCACTGCTTTTCGCTTGCTCACCCAAGACCTGGGCTACAATGATGCCGCCCTCCAAGACCAGTTCCGGGCCGGGCTGTCGCCGGAGATCCTGGACAAGCTGGCCCGCAGCTCGCCGCCTCCTACCCTGGAGCGGCTGATACAGCTGGCCCTCCGCATCGACGGGCGCCTGGAAGCCCGTAGGCAGGCCCGTCGGGCGGCGGCCGCTGGCCCGCGGCCAGTGGTGGGAGCGCGCTCCGGGACAGCTGCTCCACGAGACTCGCCTGCGGCTCGGCCTGCCGGCAGCGCGTCCGGTGGCGCTACGGACATGGAGGAGTCAATGCAGCTGGGAGGGGCCCGTCCTCGGCTGACTCCGGAGGAGAGAGAGCGCCGACGGCGCGGTGGACTCTGTTTGTATTGTGGCCTCGGTGGACATTTTGCCCGGGTGTGTCCCGCCAAGTCCACCCCGGCTGGGAGACCGGGAAACGCCACCCCCCAGACCTAGATGGCCTGCGAGGCCTGGGGGAGCCTGGCGGCCAAGGGCCTGAGGATTCGCCTGCACCCAAACGTGACCCACCCAAACGTGTTGGTTGCCGCGACGGTGAGCCACGGCGATGCTGCGCCCGCCCCGGTGGGGGCGATGATTGATTCTGGGGCATCTAACAACTTCCTCGATGCCCAGTTCACCCGAGACCACTGCATTCCACTGGAGCCGCTGCCCGAGTCCCGACCAGTGGAGACCATTGACGGCCGTCTGCTGCGGTCAGGGCCTGTCACTCACCAGACAGCCGAGGTGGTGCTAGAGATCCAGGGGCACGTCGAGCGGATCCGGTTCCTGGTGACGGCGGTGCCCTACTTCCCAGTGGTTTTGGGAATGCCATGGCTCTCGCGCCATGACCCGCACATCTCTTGGTCACGGCACGAGGTGCTGTTCGCTTCCCACTACTGCCAAGAACACTGTTGGCCGGAGCGGCTGATGGCTGCATTGGAGTCCCCGGGGCCCGACTCCACAGTGGAGCTGCCGCATAAATACCGGGATTATGCGGATGTCTTTGATCCAAAGGAGGCGGACCGCCTGCCGCCACACCGGGTTTACGACTGCGCCATAGACCTGGTCCCGGGTGCCCCGATCCCCGCAGGACGGATCTACGCCTTGTCTGAGCCGGAGCTGGCAGCCTTGCGAGAGTTCTTGGAAAAGAACCTGCGCCGGGGGTTTGTGCGGCCCTCCACATCGCCTGCCGGGGCCCCCGTGCTGTTTGTGCGCAAAAAATCGGGCGAACTCCGGCTCTGTAATGACTACCGCGCCCTAAACCGGATCACTATCCGGAACCAGTACCCGCTGCCGCTAATCCCGGAACTCTTGGAGCGCTTACGGCACGCGAGGGTGTTCACCAAGTTGGACCTGCGGGGGGCCTACAACCTGGTGCGCATCCGGGCGGGGGACGAGTGGAAGACGGCGTTCCAGACGCGATACGGGCACTACGAGTACACCGTGATGCCGTTCGGTCTGTGCAACGCCCTGGCCGTCTTCCAGCACTTTGTCAACGACATGTTTCGGGACCTGCTCGATCGCTTCGTGATCATCTATCTAGATGATTTTCTCATCTACTCGCCGAACCAGCGAGTACACGAAGCCCACGTCCGGACCGTCCTGCAGCGGCTGCGGGAGCACCGCCTCTACGCCAAGCTCGAGAAGTGCGCCTTCGACCTCCGCGAAGTCGACTTCTTGGGCTACCGGGTGACGCAGAGGGGTATTGAGATGGACCCGGCCAAAGTGGAGGCGATAGTGTCGTGGCGGCCACCGGGGTGCCGCAAGGACATGCAGCGCTTCCTGGGATTCGCGAACTTTTACCAGAAGTTCATCCCAGAGTACGCAGAGCTGGCGGCGCCCATCACCAGCGTCCTCCGAGGCAAGGCGCCGTTCCGGTGGACTCCCGAGGCGCAGCAGGCCTTCGAGCGCCTCAAGGCCCGGTTCGTCTCCCAGCCGATCCTGCAGCTTCCGGACCCCAAGCGTCCGTTTGTGCTGGAGACAGACGCGTCAGATGTGGCGGTCGGCGCGGTCCTGCTCCAGGCGTCCGGGCCGGAGGGCCAGCTCTTGCCGTGCGCGTACCACTCCCGGCAGCTCACTCCCCCCGAACAGAACTATACCATCTGGGAGAAGGAGCTCCTGGTGGTCAAGGTGGCGTTTGAGGCGTGACGCCACCTCCTGGAAGGGGCCCAGCATCCGGTCCAGGTGCGGACGGACCACCGCAACCTGGAGTTTCTGCAGACCGCCCGAAAGCTAACCCCGCGGCAGATGCGCTGGGCCCAGTTCTTCGCCCGCTTTGACGTCCAGCTGCAATACGTCCCCCGGGCCCGCAACCGACACGCGGACGCCTTGTCGCGGAAGCCGGAGTACGCCGCCACGGCCGAGGCTGACATCCGGTCCACGATCCTCCGACCCGAGAACTTCGCCGTCGCCGTCGATGTGGCGGACCTGTCGCGGTGCATCCGCGCGGCTCAGGCCAGGGAGCCGTTCTAGCAGCGGTTACAAGCGGAGGACCCCGCGTCCCCTTGGTCCCGCCGAGAGGGTCTGTTGTACCACCGGGGCTGGCTGTTCGTTCCGGCGGGGCCTTGCCGGGAGGAGGTCCTTCGTCTCTGCCATGACGGGAGGCCGGCCGGGCACTTTGGCCTCTTCAAGACTCTTCATCTGATCCTGCGAGAGTTTTGGTGGCCGCGGGTGCGGAGCGACGTGGATCGCTACGTCCGGTCCTGTCCAGTGTGTCGCCGGGCCAAAGACCCGCCGGGGAAGCCCGCCGGGCTACTGCAGCCTCTGCCGACTCCTGCAGGGCCCTGGCGGCTAATCTCCATGGACTTTGTGACGGAGCTGCCGCTGTCCCGAGGCCACACCACCATCCTGGTGGTAGTGGATCTGTTCTCAAAGATGGCCCACTTCGTGCCATGCCCGGCTCTACCCTCTGCCAAGGAGACAGCTCGTCTCGTCCTGCAGCATGTCTTTCGGCTACACAGCCTGCCAGAAGGTGTGGTGACTGATGGGGGGGCGCAGTTCACCGCTCGCTTCTGGCAGAACCTCCTGCAGCTCCTAGACGTCAAGCCACACCTGTCCTCAGCGCACCACCCGCAGACGGACGGCCAGACCGAGCGGACCAACGCGACCCTGGAGCAGTACCTGCGCTGCTACAGCTGCTACCAGCAGGACACCTGGAGCGAACTCCTCCCGCTGGCCGAGTTCGCATACAACAACGCCGTACACGCCTCCACGCGGCAGTCGCCGTTTATGGCCACCTATGGCTACCACCCGAGATGGTTCCCGCCCGTCGGAGCTCCGTCGGCTGTGCCGGCAGCTGACCAATGGCTGCAGGAACTGCGTGCCCTGCAAGCCGTTCTGCGATCCCAGCTGGAGGAGGCCAAGGAGCAGTACAAGCGGACGGCGGACGCACACCGTCAGCCGGGGGCTCCGCTACAGGTCGGAGATAGAGTGTGGCTGTCCACCCGCTACCTCCCCTCCGTTCGCCCAAACCGGAAGTTAGACGCCCGCTTCATCGGCCCCTTCACCATCACGGCCCAGGTCAACCCTGTTGCCTTCCGCCTGCAGCTTCCACGATCGCTCCGGATCCACCCCGTGTTCCACCGTTCGCTGCTCCAACCGGCAACGGGGGTGCGGCCCGACGCCGGGCCGGGTACGCCCCCCGGTCCTGTCACGGTCGACGGACAGGAGGAGTACGAGGTGGCTGATATTCTGGACTCCCGCCGCCGCCGCGGCCGTCTCCAGTACCTGGTCGACTGGCGCGGCCACGGTCCAGAGGAGCGGTCCTGGGAAGACGCCGCCGACGTCCACGCGCCCCGGCTGGTGCAAGCCTTCCACCGCCACTATCCCGCCAAGCCCCGGCCGCCCGGGGGGAGGAGCGTCCCTGGGGAGGGGAGCGATGTCGGGACCTCCGCGGCCCCAGACGCAGCACCCGAGGAGGAGGACGATCCGGTCTCCTCGCGAGTAGCGGCGGCGGATCTGGTCTCCTCACGAGTAGCGGTGGAGGATCCGGTCTCCTCGCGAGTAGCGGCGGAGGCCTCCAGCGCCGGGAACAGCTGCCCGGACGCCGTCAAGGCCACCGCCGCCGCAGAGGAGGCTATGGAGCCACCTGCCGCTACGGGAGGTCGTCCCGAGCCCGCCTGCCCTGACGCCGCTGAAGACACCGACGGAGCCGGCGCTGCGGAAGAGAGTCGCCCAGAGGTCGCTGGGCTGCCGCTCACCCACGGGCCCGATCCGAAGGAGCCTGATGGCCTCCCTCCCACGTTCTCGCAGCGGCGGCAGGCCAAGGAGGCTGCCCGCCGCTCCCGCCAGTTGCTGCAGCGTCAGCGGCAGGCTGAGGGCTCGCAGCTGGCTAAGGACGCTCAGCTGTGAGCCCGGCTGAGGGCTCCCAGCTGTGCAGCAGCTTCAGGATTGGCCGGCGCCGGCGCCAGGCTCCTACTTTAGAGCCAGAGGGAGCCAAGTTCAGCACGGAGCAACAACCAACGTCTCTCCGTGTGTTGCCCGTCAGTGCTGCTGCCTTGTTCCTGCCTTGTTCCTGCTTTGCTCCTGCCTGCCTTGCCCCTGCTGCGGTCCCGCCTCGTTCCTGCCGAGACTCTGCTCGGAAGCCTTGCCAGCCAGCTTAACCCTTCATTGCCCGGGTGAGGAAAACCCTTTCTTTTCGTTCCTGTTTACTGCCTGAAGTAAGGCTTGCTTTAGTTTTGCGGTGACTCTGCTGGCTGAGGCTTCCGGGACGCCAGCCTCGGCCTGAGCCAGACCCGAGCCTGCCCGGCCCCGCCCAGCCGCCGACACAGGGTACCTTGTAAGCATTTTGCTTAATTACAAATCTCAGGATATCTTAACATGTAGCCACGGCAGTTAATCTAATACATAAAAGTCAAAGTTTGTCTGTTTGTCTGTGTCAACCACAAAAGACCTCATACGATTGGCTGCCTGAGAAGGTTCTGTGGAACCTTCTGGGTTTGCAGTTTAGGGAGGGACCTTTAGAATTCTCAACTACAGAACTCTTGGGCATCAGTCAACTGTGCCTGTCTTTAGTATGCTGGTTGCTATGGACACGAGGTCTAGCAGCAAGAAGGAGGGCAGTGTATTCCCTCATAAACTGAACCTCTGTATGTTAACAACTCTGAATACAAATTGGATTGCGGAATATGGTAAAGTTACAGGTGTTGAACAAGACAGTTTGGGGAATTAGAGACATAGGATCTCAAATCTGTATATTTCAACCGCATGTAGTTCCTAAGGTAAGGTAATTCCTAAGGTATTTCTAACATTTCTACCTATGAGAAAATAAAATTCCTGGCAATGCCAGGTATTATACACTAGTGTAGTATGAAACTGAAATAACAGAGTAGTGCAGATAAACTTCTAGTGAGACTTACTTCTGCATCACCACATTGAGGATTGTACCACGAAGCACTCAGCTTTCTCAACAGAGGACTGTAACATCATTACAGTGCATATCTATCCATGTCTTCTGGGGAGTAAGACCAGCTAGCCTACCTTTATAATTAGCACTCACAGGACTGCAGCCTAAATCATAGATTCCTCTTACAGGAAAGCAACTTAATCAAATTAGACTAGCCAATAATAGGTTGTGAGTATGTATTTATACAGTGCCATGTCAGGATCACCCATCCATAAACACAGCACTGTGAATGGATGAATCAGATGCATCAGCCTCACTTTTCCTAACTGGCCCACAAAAATTTCTTAGCACTCCTTGAATGTCTTCCTCAGGCTTGGGGATCAAGACAGAGTCAACTGCATTTTTCTCCTATACATTATAGGAAGCTTCCACTGGGGAGAATATAATAGTTCATAAAACTTTCTACTTGCAACAAACCCCCCCCTTTTTTTTACAAGCCTTGGCAGCTTGTAAAACCACTTTTCTTTGGCATTTTTCTTTTCGCATTTTTAACCGTCTCTATTGTCATACAAACGTTCTTGGCGTACATGACAGGACCACAGCATGGGGCTGGCAATCTGTCAGACCATCTCCCACAAGCTGCTCATTGCAAGTAATCACTAGGGAAGCTGCAAGCTTTCCCTCACTCTTAAAAGCATACATCTGTAACCTTTTAAGATATCCAGACTGCAGGATGGCACAGCAACAACAATATTCTGTCCAAAAGGTAAAACATAAGGTATCCTCTTCCACAGCATAACAAAAAAAAAAAAAGGAAAGGAAAGGAAAGGAAAAGAAAAGGGACAGATTTCCTTAAAATTGTGCATCTGTTCATTCCTATGCAAACTGAGAAAGAATTTGTATCATTTAAATAAAATATTTTATATGCAGACACATACAGAGAGGCATACATATATAATAAATACATATTGCTTTCATAATGGACACAGTGAGGGCCTTTCTGCATTACACTTTTATAGTGCTATTATTCCAGTCGCATAGGGATGTGGTGGCAGAGGGGCGATTCGCCCAAGGCGACAATGTCTTTGGGGCGTCCCAGTCCATGGCCACACCCCTGTGCACCCTGGCCATGCCCCCACACACCGCAGCCACGCCTTGATGCACAGTGGTCACACCCTCGTGCCATAGCCTCGCCCCCTCCCGCCCCCCCTCCACACACTCCAAGCTCCACCACTCTATTATTCCACTTTCAACATCCTGTGGAATTCTGGGGTTTGTAGTTTACTGAGGCCAAAGAACTCTCTGGTTGAGAATTCTAAGTGCCCCCCTCCAAACCCCAGGATTCCATAGGAAGCTGAGAGTGGAACAACAGCACTATAACTGTGTAATGAGGAAAGGCTTTCTCACCAGGTGAACAACTGTTGATGGGCTTCCTCCAGTTTTGTATCTTTAAATTGGATTGGACTGGCCCTTGACACAGAGGACACCTTAAAATAGAGGACTGTCCTGTGGCACATTTTCAGATTGAGGGCTATCTATTGTCAAGTAGGATACATAGCCATCCCTGGTAGAAAATAGGGGGAGGAGAGTTATTTTATGTTTGCACAATCAAGATGCCATCCCAAAATTCGAAGAAGAAGAAGAAGAAGAAGAAGAAGAAGAAGAAGAAGAAGAAGAAGAAGAAGAAGAAGGAAAAATGTGCCATATACATTGTTTATACATTGTAGATAAGTTCTTATTGTTAGATTGGCGAAGGAATGTAATCTTGTGAATTTGTTTTAAAACAAGGGTGTGCAGAGTATAGCCTACAGGTCATATGCAGCCCCAGGACTCCACTTGTATGAGAACCCCCACCCCCCACACACACACCATAATTACTTGACCAATAGAATAAAAATTCCTTCCAACATAGCTCAGGAAAATGGACTTTTGAAAGATCTAGTTGATTCTTCATTTTTTTTTAAAAAAAAAAAAACACTTTTAATTTATAAAACATCCAGTGCAGTCAATTCATTACGAATTTCAAGCAAGGTCAATGGGTAAAGATGTGCACAGGCAGAATGTGGATTCTACAATGTTTGCTCTCTATTCATAGACCACGTTAATCATAACTTTAGTATGATAATTTCTCCTCAAGCACATCTCAATTTGTGGAGACATAGTATTATTGACCAATTTGTCCCCCCTCCTCCTTTTTTTTGTCCCATTTTTAATTATAGAGGATATATTGAGTTAGCCCTTCATTGAATCTATAGTATGTCTCATCTGAAAATATTTTTTTAATAGATTCAGATAAAAATCCAGATAATATTTTGTTTTTTAAAAAAAGTGTATATCTGTACAGATGAGAGCATTATTGAACAAGTAACAGACTATGCACATGCAGGTCAAATGGAGACCCGATGAAAATAAATCAAGAGATGAAGCTGCCTAGGTTGGAGCAGGTTTGGGAGCAGCAATCACCCCATGCAGTCAAAAGAGGAAGGTTTACAGCCAGTGCATCTTCTGACAGTGACAAATGGCTCTGACAACATGGTCCCTTGCAAAGAAAATGGATCAGAAATGTCTCTCAAACACTGTGGCAACCAGAAAGTGAAAAATGATGTCAAGTGTACTGTTGGAGCCATCATGCCATGATGGGGCATGCCGTGAGTATTAAAAGCTGACACTGGAGAGTGAAGCAGGCTTTTATTTTCCAGGAAAAAGGACAGATCAGGCACCCTGGAACTTTTTAAGGTAGTGTGGAAGCTCCACACTGGCTGGCAGGTTGTTATTAAATCAACCTACTTGCAGTTATTTTTTTTAACAAAACAATTAAAACACACAATGCACTGCATTAAAAGAACAGTCACTGCCAACATCAACAACTGAAGCAGGAAACAATCTGTAATGAAACCAATGGCAAAATAATAAATGAAATATTTCAGTACTGAGTAAATTTTTAAAAAATGATTAATATATCAAGCAAAGTAGGGAAATATATGGAAGACCTAATCAAGTGAATGCTTAGGTGGTTTTCTATCACATCCGTATCTCCAATATGTTTCTATAAACGCAAAATCTGTTTTGATATGAATCACACATGGATAATGCTCTCAAAAGAAAATGCAGAACCCAGCCTGATGTCTAGAGAGTAAGGCATAGGATTGTCAGAGGGAAGGCAAATTAATTTTCCGGTTTATTATCATTCAATAATCCTTAAATATGAAAGCCCTCACAAGTACAGTATGTGTTCAGTGTAGCTTACTCTCAAGTAAGTGCATATATTGTTATTCCCAGGAGGGCTCAATTACAACTGTTTTAATATTTGTGTGTGTGTGTGTGTGTGTGTGTGTGTATGTTTAGTGCATTTGTGAATTATAATTCCTAAGGAGAATCAGGTACATATAGGCCTTGATGGTCTCATTTGCCTGATCATTTCAAGTAGGGTAGCTAAATCCCCCTTAGCCTTGGAGAGGGGGAGTCTCCCTGCCCCTGCTGTTCAGGGTACATGGGGCAAATGGAGTGTGTTGTTCCTGGTTGGAAGAGTCAGCCCTCCTTTGCTTCTAGGAAACAGCAGGGTTTGTAGGGTTTTTAAAAAAAGGTTTCATACCTTGCAAAGCCTGTTTGATCAGAGCTTATGAGAGCAGAGGAGAAATACATTGCATAACTTGTGAAACCATTGTTATTGTGTGCCTTCAAATCATTTTTGATATGTGGCAACCCTTAGGCAAATCTATCTTGGGGTTTTTCTTGGCAAGATTTGTTCAGAAGAGGTTTCTCATTGACTTTCTCTGAGACTGAGAAGGTGTGACTTGCCGAAGTTTACCTAATGGGTTCCCATAGCCAAGCAGGCATTTGAACCTTGATCTCCCAGTGTCTGTCCTGTTTTCCGCACTAGACTGTTATAGCGTTCTGATTCCACTTTCAACATCCTATGGAATTCTGGAGTTTGCAGTTTCAGGAGAGGCCGGCTGGTCCCTCCCGAAACTGCAAACACCAGGATTTTATAGGATGTTGAAAGTGGAATCAGAGTGCTATAACAGTCTAGTGCGGAAATGGCCCTAGTCCAACAGTCCAAGCACTACACCAAATCACTGCCTCTCAATATGTGAAACCATGCCTTTCTTAAAGTACTTTCAACTTCCTTAGAAATTATTTATCCAGCCTAAACAACAGATGATAACCATAAGCTGGCCTTATAGTTTCTTCACCTTGAGCCCAGTATAATAACTGATGCATATCAGATTTAAATTTTTCTCTCCCCTCCCCAAAACTTAGGAGAATGTAAGGTCAGAAAGAAATGAAATGCAAAAAGCATTGACTGTGGCGCAAGGCTGGATTGAGCTGAGTGGACCTTGGGGTTCTTCTCAAGGCCAGGGTCCCCTTTGTTCATGTATGAGAGCTAGCCCATTGGAGTTCTAGCTGGTGCTGTGGTGGGCCTGGCTAGCTGGTGTTGCTGGGCCAAAAGGAATCCTTCTTAAGGCCAGAGCCAGCCACTTCCAGGAATGGAGACAGATGTATAAGGCCATTTCCATCCTATACCGTTATAATGCTATTATTCCACTTTCAACATCCTGTGGGATTGTGGGGTTTCTAGTTTACTAAGGCCAAAGAGCTCTCTGGCTGAGGAGTCTAAATTCCCTCCCTAAACTGTAAGCCCCAGGATTCCATAGGATGGTGAAAGTGGAATAGTAGCACTATAACAGTGCAGGGTGGAAATGGCCTAAGCCTCCTCTTCTGTATATCTGGGGTATCAATAGCAGGATGGGATTCCTGGCCACTTCGGGTCTTTGAGCATGTGCTCCAGTTGCAGCATCCAGTTTTGCTGTGATGGTGGCCATATTAACAGCACCTGCGTTGGAAAGGTGATTTAATATAAGCATTGTGATTCAAAAACAAGAAGCTTATCCCTATTCAACCCACAGGAGGCTGAACTGAACCTCTCACCCCACTACCCACAAAGGGAGGTGAAGATTTTCATTGTATTTGAACTGTCCTCCAATTAGCTCAAGGCAGCTTATATATTCATTTATTCATTTCCTTTCTGTCTCCAGAGTCCCATTCACAGTGCACAATTATCGTGCTACCTATTTCACTTTAAGTACGATGGTTCCATCCTGTGGAATCCTGAAGTTTGTACTTTGGTGAGGCACTGGATCTCTCTGGCAGAGAATTCTACATGCCCCCCAAAAAACTATCAATCCCAGGATTCCAAAGGATGGAAACATAGCATCATAGTGGAATAATAACAAGGAATTAAAAGGAAAAATGAGGTGGGGGAGAAGTTTACAATGTATTTTACTTTTCTTCCAGTGAGCTCAAGGCAGCAGATAGGTAGGTAGGTAGGTAGTAGGTAGGTAAATAAGTAGACAGACAGACAGACAGATAATTTCCCCCTTCTGTTTTCTAGGGCAGGACCCAAGATGGCTTTCCATGGATTTCCACAACAACTCTTCATTGTAGGTATGGCCCACTGTGCCATAGCATGTTTCATCCTATGACTTCCTATAAAATTAGTACAGTGCACAATGTTAGAAGCAGATGGAGTTTTTTTTAAATAAAACTGTATTTTTAAGAACACACTCCAGAGTTAGGGAGTTTCAGAAACTACTTGCAATGCTGTGCTCTAATCTGTTCTTTAACGAGCAGGGGTGCATGATGTGAATGTGCACACACACACACACACATGCACCTTTCAACATGTGTATTCAGTGTGTCTTGATCACACAGTCATGGCGAAGCATAACCTAGCCACAGAGTAATGCATTTCTGAGAATGGAAACATCAGATTTCAGGCTAGGACATAAACAAGTGGAGTGAATACATTCTCAGTGTGAAGCCAAAAAACCATCCACCAAATCTCTCCATAAATCGCCTTCTGAGATGTAAGCTAAGACTGAAACTCTACCAGCCCCAAATCCCCCAGGAATTAGCCATTTCTGTTTTGTGATGCATTTGTGGGAGTGATATCAGCTGTGCCTTAAAAGTCTTGTGAGATATTGATCCCAGGCTTCTGAAAGTACATGCAAGACAATCAGCCATCTGAGGACTGAGTGGTAAACTAAAATATATGTTCATTGGTTCCTACTGTGCATTGCTATTGAATTTTCCACCTATCATAGACCATTTTCCCCCCTCTTTCTGAATTTATGTAGTTTATTGAAGGAGTAATAGAACCAGTGAATAAAATAAAAATATTCTATCCAATATGTCATCTAAATGGAATCGGATTTAGTCAAAGGGTGAATAGAGTTCTACTCTTCATCCACAAAATGTTAACATTCACGTCTCTCAACTAGGATTGTTTATCCGATAAGAGTGCCTTCATTTGGGATCTGATATTAAGGCATAAATCCCAGCAATGTGTCTAGAGAAACTCATACAGTTTGAACAAACCAAAAGATAAATAAATTACACTGAAAACTAAAGGAGAATAATGGCCTTTTAGAACTAAATGTGACTTCTTTGACCTCCTTCTGGAATAGATTACGGGAATAGTGTCAATTCTGAAATCACAAGAGAAGACAAGCATGGATATTTAGCACAATTCCATTGAATTATATTAATGGAATAAGTGAACGTCTGTAATGATTATCTCTGCTCTGCTTGTTAAGCTCCATTTCTCCTATGTGTACTTTTTAGCACATGGGTAAAAATACTTATAGTCTAGCTGTATTCATTTTGTTAAATTCCAGAATAAGTTTTCTTGGGTTCATTGATAATTGTTTAGGATTACAGCCTACTGGAGTGTGCAGAATAAATACAAGGTGAGGTAGGACAGGAAGTTTCTTTGTACGAACATCCTTAAATTAGCTTAAGACCAGTGATGTATTGAAGTCTTTTACTCCAAGTCATTTACTCAAATCTCAAGTCTCTACCGTCAAGTCTCAAGTCTGGGAGCCAACTTTATGCCCCAACCTATATTCCAGAATTTCTAGACAGAGTCAAACAAAGTCAGTTTTAATAATTTAAGCAGAGTTGACCCTCCACATTTGCAAGTTTGTCATCTGCAGCTTTGGAAGTGGGGAATATGATCCATCTTACTCCCCCTTCCCGAAGGTGGAGGGTTTTGTGCCAATGGGCATAAAAGAGTCTGCAGCTTTGGAAAAAGTTCCTTCTTACTCCCCATTTCCAAAGCTGGAGGATTTTTCAGAAGTGGGGAATAGGCTCCTTCTTACTCCCCATTACTGAAGCTTCAAAAGCTTTAGAAGGAAGGATCTTTCCTCTTCAAACCTATCTGAGAAACATGCCCCTGCACTCTGAGGGTGACTGTTGCCTTCAGCTCTTAGGAGAAGGTTTTGAAGGCTCCTCCGATATGCAATGGGAGTCAGGCTGCTGAACAGACCTCAAGCTCACCTCAAGCTCATTGCCTAACCTGTTTGCTTTTCTCCTCTGAAAAATGAGCCCACACTTTGGCCTTGAGACAGATTGTCATGTGACCAGTAGGCAAAAAGAGATGAAAGTATTGTTCGAAGTTGTAAGGTTTTTGGATGAATATATTATGTTACTGAAACAAGGGCAGAAAGTCAGTCACTAAAAATATACAAGTCTTGAGTCCAGTCGAGTCAGTGTATCATTTATAGTCAAGTCCAAGTCCAGTCACTTAAGTCTGACTTGAGTCTGAGTCAATTGACTCAAGTCTACATCACTGCTTAAGACAATCAGTGTTGAATCTTAACATCTTCAGGATGTATGCACTTTTCTACATCTTATAGATTTTTTTTAGCAGCTGCAGAATAAGTTCTTCTGCACAATTTCCTACTGAACCATGAACACAATATTGTACTTTGATAGCAGCATGAGATCTGTGAATCTTAGATTTTCATTAACAATCAAGTTAAACCATAATGATCACTGGTGTGGAAAACTAGTATCTGTAAGAGTTCAAGCTAGAGGTGGCTGTTTATAGCTAAAATGGAAACATTCTAATAAAAGGGAAAATGCTTGCCCACGACATAACTAAAAATATCTTGATCTAATGTGTGTGGATTTGAAGTTACCTATTAAATAGCAAGCAAACCAGCCAACCTTAGATCAGATTGTTTATTCTATGTTTATCCTACCTTTCTGGCAAAGCAGGAACTCAAAGCAGATAATAGTAATAAATTCCAATAAAAGCCAAAATGTAATTAAAATATAAAAACAGATTAAAAACATAATGGAAAGGATACTGCAGAGTGGTGGATGGTAGTTGTACATCAACACCATTCCAATTCTGTCCACAGTACCAGCCTTCAAAAACACACACTCAAAACTGAGACACTACAGATTGGAACTCAGAACACACAGTGGGATAAAGAATCACAGTACGCCATTGCAACACCACTTTCCTGCTCTTGCACAGACAACCCTGAGCAGAGAGATATTCTTTTCCCCTTCCAGTCTGATTAAGATGTGCGATATATTCCTGTATTGCTTAGGTTCAGATTATTGGAAAGGCCATATCTCCCTATATGAATCAATTCTTACAATCTTTGGAGAAGGGCTTTCTCTTGGTCTCTCTACCCCTAACAAACACTTCTGGTGAGGATTCATGAGAGGGCTTTCTTACTGGCTTCTCCCAGGTTATAAAATTCTCTCCCATGGGGGATTCAGCTGGCCCCCCTCTCTGCTCCTTTTTCTCTGGCAGGCAAAGACTTTTTCTTCTTTAAACAAGACTTCAGCTTTTAAGTGATTAGGGCAGAAGGAATTTTCAATGGGGTGTGCTATACTTTCCACCATGGTTTGATAGAAGTTTTAATTGACTGAAATTGATGCTTTTGTTGGATTGTTTATTTGTTAACTTTATATTTTATATTATATTATATTTTGCTTTGGCTCTATTTTTTAGAGAGAGCCAGCATTATGTAGTGGTTTGTCTGGTGGCTAGGACAGTGGGAAATCAGGGTTTGAATCCCCAACTGGTCATGGAAACAGACTGGGTGAGCGTTGGCAAGTCACACTCTTTCAGCCTCAGAGGAAGGCAAGGGCAACCCTGCCTTTAACAAAGTCTGCCAAGATCACCCCATGATAGCCTTAGGGGTGCTATAAGTCAGAAATGACCTGAAGGCACACAAAAACAGCAAAATATTTAGTACTACCTTATATTGTAAGCCATCTTGGGTCCTATATTGGGAGAAAGGTGAAGAATTAATTAATTTTGCATACTATTTTGCAGACCATGGAATATAACCTTTAAGAAGAATGAATATAATGCTATGCTGAAACCACCCATAACTGACCACTGGTGGGAGGGCACTTTGGGACCCATCTGTAACTGAGCAGTGGCATGATAATAATTTGGGAACCAGAGAATCCTCCTACCACTGCTCAGTTATCAGTGGCTTCAGCACGGCATTATAGCTATTCTTCTTGATTTTAATAAAACACAAGTTCACATGATATTTTCAGGAACTAGTAGCTTCTCATATTCTGCAAGCAATTGAGATGAACCCCCATTTCCATTCTGGGAATAATCACATTACCAACACCCAAGTAGAAGTAGGTTGTTATAATAGTAGCTTATATAGCAGCTTCCTTAATGCCAGCCTAGGTCTGCCTGCCTACAGAATTAAACTAATAAGTACTGTTTGGAAGGACATGGTTATTTGTCATGTCCTTACCTGTTTAATGGCTTTGTATGGGCTTTACAATGTTCAATGGCATTTTTGTGGGACCCCCCCCCCAAGAAGTAGTATTATCCGTTCCAGCCTTCACACGAAGGACTGGTACGAAGTCATATCTTTATCTTTCTCTGAGGTTGAGAGAATGTGACTTGCCTGTCACCCAATGAGTTTTTATGACTGAGTGCTCTTGAGCTCCAGAGTCATAGTTTGGGCATGCACACACACCTCCTGCTGTGTCCCTTTCATCAGCAGCAGGGGGTGTATGCAGCAGCAGGGTATGTACACGCACATCCAAACTCTCCCTTGTTTGCAAATGAGGGAGCAGTTTGGGCACATGCACACACATGCCACTGTGTCTACACCTCCTGCTGCTGCATCCCTGACAAAACAAGGGAGCAATTTCAGAACCCGCACACACATATGCTGCTGCATCGCTGTTGTTGCCACTGCTGATGGTGTCCAGCAGTAGGCTTTGTGGACCCTCTATGAGGGCTCTGTGGACCCCCAGGAAGTCCTCAGACCCCAGGCTAAGAACCACTGCCATAACCAAATCTGCTTAGCTACATTTCATTCACTCTGTGAATGACTAATGTGACTAATCCAGAAAAGGGGAGGAAGCAGTAGCTAGTTTAGGGTGAGGGTTGAAGTAACACCACTAAACGAGGTAGCTAAGAAAAACTAGTGGTCATTTCTGCCCTGCCCCCAACAGCCCTTCTCCCCACATGCTCTGAGAACCCTAAAAACTTGTTCCAAAGAACCAGAATATCTTCTAGGAGATGTTTTACCACTGGGGCAGACTGCAGGGGGAAAGGTCAAAATTCCCCATGTTACCGCGAGCATCCTGTTGGATTGAAGCCAAAAATAACTAAACGGGATCAAATAAAGCTGAATGATCAGACTTTTGACATGTTGCTGTTGCTTGTTTGGAAAAGCTGCCCAACCAAAATTGCTACCTCCAAATCAAAAACTGTATAATATTCAGTGTAGTTTCTAACTTTACACCTTTTATACATATAGATATGGATATAGATATAACCATAATTTATTACTTGGAAAAGATCTCACTTGGAAATGTTCAGGCTAAAAGCCAAACAAAACATGTTATAATGAATTTAAGTTGCCCTCGTTAACTCTCGCCTTTCCTACCGTGAAGGTTACAATTAAAAACTCTGTCTGTTTATACGGCACCAGCTGCTTGGCTTCTTTGGACTCACTTTATTCTTTACTGTAGGTTGTAATTAATGAGGCTTCCTGGATTATTATCGGAATGGCTGGTTTTCTACAGATGAAAATTAGTCCCCTGCTAAAAATGTCATCTTACTTAATCAATAGAAAGCTCCTCAAAATAGATCTTATATCTATCTATCTTGCTGTGACATTTGAGTGACTGAGTAGGAAGGCTTGGTAATTCAACAGGATGATATACTGTCCACCCACTGTGAAAGATCCAAGTTCAACAAAGAATCAAACTCTACAACATTTGGGTGGAAACAACATTATTCATGTAGAGTTTATCTCTGTTGGGAAATTGCTTGAATGCTTGGTGTATAATATGATCTGACATGTAACATGGAGCTGTGCACGGACATTGCCACAGTCTATGCCTCTGATCAGACCATGGACCCAGCATAGCAGGTTGGATTCAGGCATACAATAAGCTTATTAAAAGCAATGACACGTAAATCTCAATACTTTAACTGCATCTAGTCTAAGACTAGGGTTCAAATCCCCACTCAGCCATGGAATCCCACTGGGTGACGATGAAAAGATATGGACCTCTTCACTTAGTATTGTGTGCAGCCATAATCTATTCAAAACTCAGTAATACCTCAAAACTTTTCTTCAGATCAGAAAAAGGAAGAGTGGGAAATTAAAAATGTGGGTTTTAAAAGCAAAACTGAGGAAATAATAGATGCACATATTGAAGAAACAGAGATCTAAGATTCTGGGTAGACATTTAAATTGACATGCAAGATGAAAATGGTTTTTCTTTTTTTTCCCAAATGCTGGCTTCCATATCATTTGTAGACTGACAGCGCAATTCTCTACATGTCTACTTGGAGGTAAGTCTTACAGAGTTTGGTGAGGTTTACTCCAAGGTATAAGGATTGCAGCCTCAGGCTAAGTATAGAGAACAGCTTTTTGGAGACTTGCACACGGTGTTGTAAAGCTGTCAATATTACTGGTCCACATGTTCGTTCCTGTGCCTCAGTAGAGCTGTGGCTTTTGTAAGATTTTATAGTGCTAGAAGGTTGAAATAAGACCATCTCTTCTTGCATTGAGAAAAAAAAAAAAAAAAACTCTCACAAAAAACAGAAACTCCAACAACCTTTTAAGGATCCAAGATATTTTGACACATTGAGAGCACAGTATGGTGTAACAGTTTGAGTACTTAACTATGATTCTGGGAGACCAGCGTTGGAATCCCTGCTCAGCCATGCAAACTCATTGTGTGACCTTGGGTCAGTCATTCTCTCTCAGTCACAGAAGGAGGCAATGGTAAACTCTCGCTGAATAAATCTTCCCAAGAAAACCCTATGATAGGGTATCCATATGTCAGGTGTGACTTAAAGCACATAACTACAAGCACATCTCTGCCTAAGGCCTTTTCCACACATACCTGGTTCCCACCGACATCCTGCCTTTGCCAGGAAGGGAGCACAATGGGAATGCTCCCCTTCACACCTGGCTGACTCCCTGCAGAAGGAAGAGCGAGTGACACAGTCCTTCCTTCTGCAGCACAGCCGGCCTCTTCCTGTACTTTCTTCCTGGGGAAGAAAGCACATGATCATGCTGCCTCCCCTTCCACATGGCCAGGGGTGATGGGAGTGTTGCATGATCATGGGTGCTTAACAGAATTTTTCCATTAAGCAAACATCCTGTGGTCACTACATGTGGGAGCACAAAGGCTGTGGACTGTGATGACGTTCTGTGAAAGCATGACCCATAGACTGCTGCCATCACATCCCCATCGCAGGACTGTGGCACCACGAGGAAATGGCCTAAGTCTAAATCCAATCCTAATGTCTTTAACAGTAGCCTGTCCATAAAGGAAAGTAGTAAGCAGGAAATGGAGCAGACCTTATCATTTGTCCTTGCTATATAGTGTCCCTAGCAGTGAGCTATAGGGCCTATAACAATCAAAAGAGAGAAAGCTGCCTTTTAAAGAACCAGAGCATTGGTCCATCTAACACAATATTGACAACTCTAACTGGTAGAAACGGCTGCGCAGGATTTTAGGCATGATTCTTTCCTAGCCCTAATTAGAGAGTTCTGGTTTTGCCTGATCGGTTCCCATTCAAGTATTAACCACGTCCAACCAGCCCAAAATCAGACAATATCAAATATGTTCTGGAAGGTATGGTGGACTGTTTCAAGCTGTCATTTTAGCTAACTTCTGTTGCTAAGATATGCTTTATGAGTTTATCTAATGTCACATTTCATACAAATTTCTAAACTAGTAGTCATTACAACATCCTGTTCCAGTGATCTCAGATATTAATTGTTTGCCAGATTCTGGGATTGTTGTTGACTGAGATGAAGTCAGCTTTGATTCATGGCAACCCAGGCCATTTCTGCACTAGACAGTTATAGTGCTATTATTCCACTTTCAACTCCTATGAAATCCGGGGGTTTGCAATTTAGGGGATGGTCTTTGAGGCCCCTCCCTAAACTGCAAATTCCAGGATTCCATAGGATGTTGAAACTGGAATAATAGCACTATAACAGTCCAGTGTAGAAATGGCCTCAATGAACAAGAGACCTTGAGGCACCTAGTCATCAGCAGCCCTGTTCAGGTCTTGAAAGACTGGGATTAGAATATGTAACCTAAAGGAGAGACAGATATTGTATTTTAATGTGTTATGTATTTGATTGGTTTGAGTTCGTTTTCCAAAAACAATAAGGTGACTGGGGAGAAGGCACAGAAAGCTATAGAAATTTGGAGCCAAGCTAGCAGGTAAAAGGTAAACGTGTAAAATATGAAAAAATGAGTTTTGTCCAAAAGAGATTGTGTTTAGCATCTTCTGCTTTTATCAGATATCAGAAAATATTATTGGCTTCTTTAAAAAAAAAAGAGGTCATTTTTTCTTTTTTTTTTTTATTATAAAGAAAAGAACAATACATAGCAGAATAAAACAAAAACACCAAATGAACAACATAAATACGAAAAAGAGTAAAATTACAACACACATAACTTACATTACTTTTTCTCTCCAGATCTTTTATCATCATATGCTTATTCAACATATTATGTATCATACTGATTATATATTTTTATTTCATGTATCTAAATCTCATTTCCTTGTACCCATTATTGCTATAATAATTTCATTCTTAAATCTATTCTTTTCAACTATATTTAACCTATTGCTAATACTATATATGATCCAGCTATTAACCATAGACTCTACTCTAAATGTGAGCCCATTCCCAGAGCCAATTATATTTCAGCTTACTCTGCTTTCCAAAATTGTAATTCTTCTTGTGGAGGTGTGACACTTTCCTCTTTTGTTAAAGCCTTTTCCACAAATATTTTCCATATTGCTTCAAAGTCATTCCTTTTCATTATCCCTTTTTTAACCTTAATTCAACATGTTAACTTATCACTGATTGCAGTTTTCTATACTTCTTTATACGAATCCTTTATTTGAAAGTCTTCTTGAGTTTTCCATTTTCTCAATATAATTAGCCTTGCTACAGTTAATAAATTTGTCATTAACTCCTTCATTGTCTGGGTACAATTATCCTTTTCAAATATAGATAATAACGCTATACTCGGACATATTTGTAAATCAATTCCTGTTACCTCTTTTATCTCTCTAAACACCATTTGCCAAAGGAATTGCCTTCACAATTGCACCACATACGGATATATGTGCCAATCTCTTGGCAGCCCCTCCAACATAACCTTGAATGATTCTTGTCTATGTGGTTTAACCTTACTGGTGTTAGGTACCTTCTCCAAACCAATTTATAATAATTCTCTTTTATCCTTACAGATAAATTTTTCAAATGACACTCATTCCAAATTTTCCCCCAGTCTTGAATATCTGTTTTTTGTATTAATTCTTCCTCCCATATTTTTCTAAGATACCCTTCAATATTTCATTTTCTTCCATATCATCTCTTTGCTTAATCATTGGTTCAGATCTAGTATATTCTCTAAAATCTTTGTTGTTACTTTTCCTAGTCCTTGTCCACTGCTCCAGCTGAATGTAATTAAACCATGACATCTTAGTATCCTGCAATCTCTCCTTTATTCTATCTTTATTCATCATTATATTCATCCATTCTTTTAACTTATATATTCCCTGATTTTTTAATTCCTTCTCTAATTCTTCCCTCAAATTTATTGGGAATTTTTCCATCATCACTACTGGAGTTAACGGTGAGATAGCCGGCATTAGTTTTTCCTTGTTTTTCTTCCATATTTCTATTATATTCTTTAAAAGGGGATTTTCTATTTTTTCTATTTCTCTCTTGACCAGATTCCAAAAAAAGATATTTTCTAGTCTCCTCTCAATTTCTATTGTTTCCATCTCTAACCAATCTAAATCCCCTTTTCCTGAGACTCCATCTATAACGTATCTCAATTGATTTGTATTATAATACCGTTTTATATTTGGGAGGCCCAATCCACCTTCTTTTTGGGATCTGTACCAAAATTTCTTATTATTCTCGCTTGCTGATCCCCATTACAAAAATTATTCAATAATAACTGCCAATTTTTCAATTCTATTTCTGATACTTTTATTGGTAACAAAAAAAAGAGGTCACAAGGTCATAACAAACCACAGTCCCTGAAAGCTTGTGTCAAATAAAACCAGTTATTATTTTTTCACAACAAGGTTTTATACTTGTGTCAAGCTTGTGTCAAATAAAACCAGTTATTATTTTTTCACAGCAAGCTTTTATACCTTGCTGTGAAAAAATAATAACTGGTTTTATTTGACACAAGCTTTCAGGGACTGTGGTTTGTTAAATTCATGTCAGATTACACTTGCTGAGTTTTTAAGGTACCCAAAGCTTTGCCCTCTTTGCTGGAGGAAATTAACATGGCTTCCTACCTGGGTTTTCCCCCCTAATATGAGTGAGTGGTCATCATCATCATCATCATTGACTCAAGGCAGTCTTCGAAACTGAAACAAATGCATTGTAGCTAAAAAAAATCACATTAAAATGGAACAATAACATTAAATATAAAATGCAAACCATACAATTAAAGTAATAATAAGCAGTAAAATTAGTAACAGTGCAGCAACTTTAAAAACAGTCCTTGAAAGCCTGTCAGAGTAAAAAAAGCTTTTGCTTGCCAATGGTAGGACAGCTATAAGGGAGCCATTATGGCCTCTCTAGGAAGGAAGTTCCAGAGCCTCAGGGCAACTACTAAGAAGACCCTGCCTTGGTTTCCCCATCAGATTTGCATGTGGAGATGATGGGACTAAGAGAAGATCCTCCTGTGAGCACCTCAGAGCTTGGGCAGGCTCATATCGGGCTTTTTAGATCATAATCTGCACTTTCAGTTCTGCCTGGAAATGGCCCAGCAGCTAGTGAAGCTGTTGTAGCAGCCCCATTTAACTAGTTGGTTAACGGTGTTGCCCCAAAATGTAGGTGTCACAAGGGCCACCCTGTGATGCCAGTGCCTCCTTGCAAAAGTTGGGAATGAATTAGAGGAGGCTTGCTAGAGGGGGGCAACTTAGCGAGATCTTTCCTACCAGAGTTTACGGGCAGACGCAGGAAAAGAACCAGCCAAAGATTAAAATGGAAGCTAAAAATGTGTTTTTATTGGGGGAATTCACTCATGCATACACACAAGATACAAACAGTCAAGCATTCACACAAGAGCTAACTGAAAGGGAGGAAAAATTATAGAGAGGCTGAGGGGGTTGGGAGGATCTATAATTACTAGTACAGAAGAGTAGTGAAGAGCAGAAATGTGTTTCGGCTTAGGTATGACCTAAGGACAGTTCTCATTCAGGAGCCAGACAGACAGAATGAAGGGTAGACCTCCAAGAGACTGCACTGGGCATCCTGAAATCAGGGGTATTTGTACCCTGAAAATAGCCTGCGGCAGTGAAGGTTCCAGGTGCAAGACAAAGGGAACCTATTGTGGACAATGGGTCTTGAATGGACTGATTGGTTTCAATGTCCTGTGCCCTTTTCGTACATAGTTTCTTATGTGAGAGGGCCCCTTGAGCGTCGCGTAAATGGGAAGAGTGGTTCATACGATGCACTCCCATTTACGTGACGCTAAGAGTCTAAAGCGGACCGCACATGCACCTTTTCATTTTCGGCTTCAAGCCGAAAACGCTGCACGGTCACGCAAGGCTCCCGGGGCCCTCGCGCACTTATCTGCCCTGTGGTGCGTCGGATGAGCTGGCCGGTCGCGTTTCCTCCCCCAGCGCAGCCTACAGCTCCCAGGCTCCACTGCAGAAGGAAGGGGCGGGGCACTCGCACGACGGTCACGCGATCAGGAAGCCAGCTGTGGGAGAATGGAGGAGTGATGCGAGTGCCTCGCGCAAGAGGCTGCTTGCACGAATGGCACCCCCCACCTCCGTGAGCAGGTAACGTGCGGAAAGGGCCCTGGTTGAGAGGAGGTTTCTGGGCTATCTGCAGTAGGATATGCACACAGTAAGGGTCCTGGGCACCTTACTGTTTCCCGATGTTGGCAGTTGATAGGATTAGCTCAGAGCCATTAACACTTTATTGGCTAATTTCAGAAAACTTTTGACCTGGTCATGCTGAGGTCATCTCTGATCTACCTCCAGCCAGTGACCCTTTCCACATGGCCTTGCCAGTCATAAGTATAATTTATATTTTATGCCATCACCTCTGCCAGTTAATATATGTTGCCAATTAGACCATATCAAAATGTGGGGGTGTACAGCTTGGTAACAAAGGGCTTTATACCAGCTGAAGTTTCTTATCACTTTTCAAAGGCAGCTCCATGGAGAGTGGGTTACAGTAACACAAGTGGGATATAACTAATGCATATGTTATCATTGCCTGATCAGGCATTTCCAGGAACAGGCATACTTGGCATTCTAGTTTTACATGGAAAAAGGGAGTCCCAGTCACCAAAGAAATCTGAGCATCCAGGTTCAGGATAGAATCAAAGAATAGCCCCAAAACTATGAATTTATGTCTTCACAGACAGTGTAACCCCATCCAGAACATACCTGATCTGCCTTTTGGAATACCTGAAGCACTTCTTTTCCATCTCTTACTAGTACCTAGCACTGCTGTAGAAGTGAAACAACTTCTTTGGATTGAAGGGAAAGGAGAGATAGAGTTGGCATCATCAGTTTATTGTTGGCTTCACATCCTAAACTTCCAGAAAATTTCTCCCAGCAGCTTCATATACATATTGGATACCATGGGACAGAAGTCAGAACCCTCAGGGGCTCTACAAGGTACAGATCATGGAACTGAACAGGACTCTCCCTCCTCCCCTTCCAACCTTCTGTGCTTTCACCTCCAAGAAAGAATACAGTGACTGGATAACAATGGCTGCTAAGTCATGTCCCAGCAGAGCAAATGGATATTATATCTGATAGTATCAAAAGCTGCTGAGTAGTCCAGCAGAACTAACAAGGAAATATATTCAGTTCTTGGTGAACGTTGTCTATCAAGACAATTAAAGCCATCTCTCATAACCATCCTAGTAAAGATTGTCAGGATGCCAAGCTAAGCACCAAATATCCACTGTCAAGTGCACTTACACAAAAGATATACTTTCTTGAATATATCTCGAAGTAGATGGAGTTCAACTCTCTGCAAGTCCATTAAAATCCCTTCAATTTTGCAAACAAAAAAAATCCCATGTTTGTAATCACAATAAATTATATAGAGAGTGAGTAAGATGTAATCTTCTCAATTTGTTTCTGATGTTTTTACTTTTTTATTACAGCACAGTGTTCATGAAGGATAAACAATATATAAATACAGATATTTATTATCACAAGCAAGGACTGAAGTACATTTTCCACGATGTATATTCTGAAACAAGAAAATCAACTACAGTTCAGATAGTAGAATAATGAATGTTGGTAACTGTATATGCATACCAAGGTTTTCCACCACCACCACCACCACCCCACACATACATCACTTTCCTTTGTGGTTACTTTCTATAATAATTCATAAGTAAGGTTTAACTTATTCTGTACTTTTTTAAAAAGCATTTGTGGATCGAGTGGAGAGAAAAAAGGTACATGCATTGAACACATATAGTTGGAAAATATGTCTACCATTTGGAGGTTGTGTAGAAATTACTAATTGAATGAATTTTTTCTCATTTATTAACCTTCCAGATACAAATGTGTTTAAATATTTTTAATGAAAGATTTTAAAACACATGCCCATCTTTCTTCCAACTATTAAAAATGAATGAATACGTTTGTAGGTTTGACCAGTTTACAGCAACATTTTCAGAAATGAGAAGCAACAAAGTAAAGTATTAATCATACGAAACACTAAGGCTATGTACAGAAATATAACTGAATCAAATCAGTTTCTGGTCTAGTTAATTTCAGTCCTATTAAATATTTTGTTAGGATAATAAAGTTAACAACAACAACTATAATATTTTGTGGTATAATAAAATTAATAATTATAATATTACAATAAAATTTTGCATTTTTATGATTATATATGTGGACATTTGTATGCATCCTTTTACAAACAGGTGTGTTTTAAAGTCATTGAAAACTTTATTGAAGGTACATCCAGACTGACTGAAAAGTCCCAGATTTTGTATCTGTTCTTTCCAATTTAATATTGGGCTAAAATAAACTGGAGTCAGCATAGTTTACTTGTTTGAACATTGGATTGCAAACCAGGGTTCTAATTCCCCTCAGTGATGAAAACCCACTGGGTGACCTTGGACAAGTCACACACTCTCTCAGCCTCAGAAGAAGGCAACGGCAAACCCAATCAGAACAAATCTTGCCAAGAAAACTCCACGATAGGTATATTTTAGTGTTGCCATAAGTTGGAAATGACTTGAAGGAACACAACAGCAACAATAAAACAAATCTACCTGGGGAGCTCATATAAAAAGTTTGTACTCATACCAAGAGCTGACAGGAAATGTGGAATGAACAAAATGTGTATTGATCTTCAAAATAAAATTGGGAAAAATAGGAACAACATCTGGGACTTTCTGGTCTTTTTAGTCAGTCTGGATGCAGCTTTAAAAAGTAAACAGCCCTGACAATGAGTTATCAGTGGCTGTTATCAATATGTTAGCAAAATGCTTCTTGAAACATTTATCCTAAGATTACCCTGTTAAATTTTACTCAAGATCCTATTTATCCTATTTACCCAAGATCCTATTTACATTTGTAAATTCCGCTCATACAGTTGCACTAGATTGCACCATTGCATAAGTACTAGCACAATGGGAACCTTAAGCTGACTTCCCTGTTGAGCAATGACATATGGAATTTGGTAGTAAGGGACATTAGAGATGGTACATACATGCATTCAGAGAAAGTACAGCCACATGTACAACTGTCTGCAAGTGGTAAGATGACGTGTTTGGGATACAGCCCTTCCACAGTCACTGAGCAGTGAAAAACGAGAGTTTTGTAAGCAAAATGGCCAAAAAGGGTCCAGGCCCAAGTCTTTGCTGGTTTTATTTTGCTAATGACTCAAAAGTGGTTTCTGATTATAAGTTATGAATAAAGTTCTAAACATTTGTACTGTATAAACATATTGTTGTTTGTTGTATGCCTTCAAGTTATGGTGACCCTAAGGTGAACCTATCACAAAGTTTTCTTGGCAAGATTTGTTTGTCCTCTGAGGCTGAGAGGGATTTGGTCAAAGTCATCCAGTGGGTTTCTATGGCTGAGCAGGGATTCAAACTCTGTTCTCCAGAGTCATAGTCCAGCATTCAAATCGCTATACCACACTGGCTCACAAAGTAGATAAGCATCCCAGTTTCTTAACTTTTTACATTTTTTTTTTAAAATTTCCCTCAATGCAAGAAGACATGGTCTCATTTCAACCTTCCGGCACTATAAAACCTTACAAAAGCCACAGCTCTACTGGGGCACAGGAATGAACATGTGAACCAGTGATATTGACAGCTTTACAACACCACATTTAAGCCTCCAAAAACTTTTTCTCTATGCCTAGCCTGAGGCTGCAATCCTCATACCTTGGAGTAAATCCCACTGAACTCACTAAAACTTATTTCCAAGTAGATAGGTAGATGACTGCGCTATGAGTCTACAAGTGCTAAAGAAGTCAGCATTTGGTGGGGGGAAAGAAAAATCTTTTTTATTTCATGTGTCAATTCAAATGTATATCCAGAACCTTAGATCTCTATTTCTTCTGCACAATGTGCACAATCTATTATTTCTTCAGCTTTGCTTTTAAGATCCATGGTCTCTCTCTCTCTCTCTCTCTCTCTTTCTCTCACTGGTCTGAAGAAAATGAAAGACTTTGGAAGGATTGAGTGTTGAGAGAGATTATGGCTGCACACAACACTAAGTGAAGGGGTCCATTCTTTTTGATGTGAGACAAGACACCTATGCAGATATTTCCAACACTTAAAAGAAAGATGCTGAAGAATAAAATTTATTCCTACCCTGAAGGAAAAATAGAGGGGGGAAAACAGATGAAGCTTCTGCCACTGCCTCAGCAGTTTCTACTGTTCATTGTCAGTGTTTATCAATCAGACAGCCTATGCGTGTGATGTGCCGTTGGGTGACAATGAACACAAGAATAAGTCACAGTGAATAATAGGGCTAACAAAGTTTTCTGGAACATCTGTACAGTGGCTGTGAAACCCTCCACTCTTATTCAGCATTATGTAAATGGTTATGCTTTTCAAAAGTCTAACGGTGCAATCTTATACATGTCAACACAGATGTAGGCCCCATTGAATTCAGCTGGACTTATTCACAAGGAAGTGGATTTACAGCTAGTGCGAAGCCATTGCTCCCTCATGGGGATGGGGTTATGTTATTCTCAAGATGTTGCTGGATTGTGGTTCCCATCTTCCTTCTCCATTACTCAGGAGATGAACAACAACCTCTGGAGAGCTACATGTTTTCCCCAGGTCTTGTACTGAGTACCCGTCAAGATTTAAAGTGGAATGGAATTAGGCTACAGTCATCCAAATACTTACTAGGAAGTAAAACCACTGAACAGAGTAGAACTTGCCTCTGTATAAACATGTTTAGCACTCTCTTCTCTTAAGATTTACTTTCTCTCAAAGATTCTTTGGATACATTTCTTAATAGATTCACACAGCTTCACATTCAAGATAGAATTAACCTTTCCCTGCCCACTCTCATATAAACAGAAAAATCCTAAAACCCAGAACTATTAATTGATTATTATTTATTTCATTAATATTCTGGCTTTCCTCCAAGGAACCCAAGGCTGTATATATCAGTCCTCCCCACTTTTAACCACTACAACATTGTGTTGGTTAGACAGGGATGAAGGGTGACTGGCTCCTAGTGACCCAATAACCTTCATTTCTAAGGAGAATTTTGACCTGAATTTCCCGAGTACTAGTCCTAGTCCTAGTCCAGCATTCTAAGTCGGGTATCAGAGGTGAGAACTGTGTGACCCTGTACATGTTGCTGAATTGTACTTCACAGCAGCCCTAGCAAGCATAGACAATGGTGAGGAATGCCAGGAGTAGAACTTCAACAAAGTCTTTGAAGGGCCATGTAATTTCTACCCTGTGCTTCATTATCATGGCCCTCAGGCAATGATAAACAGTGGTTAGCGGGTGGAGCCAGACAGAGAGAACACGGCTGAATTTTCCACAGACCTATAAAGATCTGGGATAAAATGAGACAGCCAGCGTAGTGTACTGGTCTGAGCATTGGACTACAGCTCTGAAAAACAGGATCTGAATCCATGGTTAACCATGGAAACCTGCTAGGTGATCTTGTGCAAGTCACATTCTCTCAGCCTCAGAGGAAGGCAAAGGCAAATCTTGCCAAAAAGCCCCCATGATACACTTTAGGTTTGCTGTAAATCAGCAAAGACTTGAAGGCACATACCAACAAACAGTGATGTAGACTCAAGTCTACTGACTTGGACTTAAGTCCCTCACTGACTCGACTTGGACTCAACATTGCAACAGAGATGCACTGACTTGATTCAACTTGAGACGTGTATATTTTTGAGTGACTCACTTGCTGCCCTTGGTTCAGTAACATAACTTATTCATCCAGAGACCTTACTATATTTAAAAATTTTCCATCTCTTTTGCCTACTGGTCACAGGACAATCTCTCTCAAACTCAAAGTGTGGGTGCATTTTTCAGGCCATTTCCACACTACACTCTTATAGTGCGATTATTCCACTTTCAACATCTTATGGGATCCTGGGCTTTGCAGTTTAGGGAGGGGCCAGCCAGCCCCTCCCGAAACTACAAACCCCAGGATTCCATAGGATGTTGAAAGTGGAATAATAGTGCTAAAAGAGTGTAGTGCAGAAATGGCCTCAGAGGAGAACAGCAGACAGGTTAGGCAATGGGCTTGAGGTCAGCTCAGCAGCCTGTCCCCGCTGCATATTGGATGAGCCTTCTAAAACTTTTCCTCAGAGCAGAAGCAAGACTTGTCCCCAAAGCATAGGGAATGTTTCTCAGCAAGTATGTTAGGCAGTGGGTTTGAGGAGGAAGGAGCGTTCCTTCTACAGCTTTTGAACCTTCAGTAAAGGGGAGTAAGAAGGATCTTATTCCCTACTTCTGAAAAGCTCACCAGCTTCAGAAATGGGAAGTAAGAAGGATCCTATTCCCCAATTCCAAAGCTGCAGACTCTTTTATGCCCATTGGCACAAAAGCCTCCAGCTTCAGGAGCAGGGAGTAAGAAGGATCCTATTCCTCGCCTCTGAAGCTGCAGGTGGCAAAATCACAAATGTGTAGGGCAACCTCTCCTTGAATTGTTAAAACGGACTTTATTCAACTCTGTCCAGAAATTCTGGAATATAGGTTGGAGTATAAAGTTGGCTCCCAGCCTTGAAACTTGATTTGAGACTTGACTTGAAAGTATCTTCAAAGACTTGAGACTTGACTTGAGACTTGAAGGTAGAGACTTGAGATTTGACTTGAAACTCAGAGTAAAAGACTTAAATACATCACTGCCAACAAACAGAATAAAGTAAAATAAAAGAAAGTAATACTTCAGGCCCTTACTCAAATGAAGTATCACAGTGATATCCGTAAATGGAAGTCCTTTACTCTTCCTCAGAAACCAGGGCCAATCACTCCCACGTGGAGGAATAAAGTGCTGGACTTGAAGACAATGGCCATTTCTGCACTACACTCTTATAGCATGATTATTCTACTTTCAACACCCAGCCAGCCTCTCCCTAAACTACAAATCCCAGGATTCCATAGGATGTTGAAAGTGGAATAATCGTGCTATAAGAATGTAGTGTGGAAATGGCCAATGTTGACCACTCCACTTACTGAGCTTACATGGGTGCAAAGGTGCAAATATTTGGTTCCACTTTGCATGATACCTGTTTTTCTGTCATTGTAAAGATATCCTGCCCAACTATAATTCAAACAAAGCTTAAACCTATCATCACTTGAATATTTGGCTAGGACTGGGGCATTTGAGGAGTGACACCCCAATTATAGAAGAGACTTCCAAGAGAGGGTCAATTGGCATGATCGCTGGGGTCTTTTTAGCACCAGGTAAACATGTACTTCCTTAGACTTTACCCATCACCTCATTCATATCCTCCAGCTATCCAGATTTGGCAACAACATTCTTAATTAATCTTCTGTCATCCCACTGTTTCACTTCCTTTTAAAACGTCTTGGTTTCTCCCTGTCTCTCCCCAACATTTCCCTCTTTTACTTCAATTGATGCAAACTGAGTTCCAAGTGCAAAAGTAGGTTGCCGTAAGTGAATTCAGCAGGAAGGAGAAGAATGGGGAATCTTGCATTTTCCAGGAGGATCAGGCAAAAGGAAATTGCTACAGACTTCCCTAGCATGTGTGTTTTTCCTCACTAATAACTTTTGCCATCTTAACCACACACTGATGTTTTTTGGTCACGTGTGTCCCAGTCTTCACGCTATAGTCTGAATCCCCCAGTTTTAAAATGGTTGGGTCTAATGTTGGGGTGCTCTGGATCATGTTTTGTTGATGTATTTCATGATGCTTTTGATTTTATGTTTTCACGTTTTATTTGGTATTTAAACCATTCCTATGTTTTACTTCTGAAAGCCATCCAGAGATCTTTATGAGGCAGCCTATAAATGCCATATATCAGTAGTAGATGCAGTACCGTCCCCCAGATGTTGTTGCTCTGCAACTCCCAACATTCCTTGTGTTACTGCAGTTCCTAAGCCGCACTTGAGGTAACATTAGACATCACTTTGATATCAACAATTTGGCTTTCCTCTACCATCCTTCTCCACATGTTTATGAGGCCCCCGGACAAGCACGAAACTAGGCACGGCCACTAATCGCTGGACATTCCATTTCCCACCCAGGCAGGCCAGAAATAGCCAGATCGCTGCTTTAGGAGACCTCCTGGCAAGCACGCTATTATGTATGCACGCTACTTACAAAGAATTCCCTGCCCTGAGCACGGGGCTTGATTATGAGAATCCTTATCAGTTAAGCACTCTGTGTTTGCATACTGTCTACTCCTTTGTCAATTCGGAACTAACTCAATCATGCTAAATTCTGACCTTTCAGAGGCTTTGTCCCCAGCTCGAAACTCATTGTTTTCCCCAAGTACGGAATAGCCTGTGGCCACATTTTCCCCTATAAAAACCTCTGATTCCGAGACCTTCCTCGGATCGCTCGGACTGCTCCTGATTTCCATCCAGCCTTGCTGCTGCCGCACTTGGCAAGCCTTCCCCTCAGTCCCATGTACTGAGACTATGCACCTATGAACTTCTGCAGTGAACTACCCAGGCTTCAGTACAGGTGTAGTATCACCCAAATCAACAATCCCTCTTAAAAATCCCTCTGTCTCACTCTCACCTTTATTTTCTATAGTTATCTGTGGGAGTGTGCTGCATACACTGTTTGATTGTATTTTAACAAAGATCACATTTATTATTTCAATCCTGTTTGCTCCTTGACTTGGCCTGACCCCGTAGACATTGGGTAAAAGATTCCGCTGTGTTGCCCTGCCTCTCGCATTGCTACCTTGTGCTCTTGCTAATTTCCCCACCTTTTGATATTTTGAGAGTGCACGTTGGTGTCCCTCATGGGACACCCAGTAAACAGGGTAACACTTGCCATTGGCTGTTTTGGTTAAAACTGATAGGAGCTGCAGTCCAGCAGCATCTGGCTCTGCCATAATTAAATCTAATATATAAAAAGCAAAGTTTGTCTGTTTGTCCCTGTCAGGCAGAGAAGACCTCATATGATTGGCTGGCTGTAAAAAGATTCTATGGAATCCTGGGATTTGCAGTTTAGGGAGGGGCCTTTAAAATTCTCAGCAAGAGAGCTCTTGGGCCTCAGTTAAATGTACCTGTCTTTAGTAGGCCAGTGGATATGGAGATGAGGCCTAGCAGCAAGGAGAAGGGTGGTGTAATCCCTCAGAAACTCAGCCTCTGTATGTTAATATCTCTGAATACAAATTGGGTTGGGGAATATGAGGGAAAGTTACAGGTACTGAATGAGACTGTTACTGCAGGTTATACCTCCTTGGAGATAGCATATAGATATCATTTTGATATCAATAATTTGGCTCTCTTCTACGATCCCTCTCCACATGTTTGTGAGGCCCCCAAACAAGCACAGACTAGGCACGGCCACTAATTGCTGGACATTCCATTCTCCACCCAGGCAGGCCAGAAATAGCCAGATCACCGCTTTAGGAGACCTCTCTGCAAACACCCTCATTATGTATGCACACTGTTTACAAAGGACTCCCTGCCCCCAGTAGGCACCCTGGAAAGCTGAATACTCAACCGTCAAGCACTGAATATTTGCATACTGGCTAACTCTTTGTCAATTTGGACTTAACTCAATTAATGCTAAATTCTGACCTTTCCAAAGCTTTGTCCTGCTCCTAAATTGCATTATTTTCCCCAAGTATGGCATAGCCTGCAGTCACATTTCTCCTTATAAAAACCCCTGATTCCGAGACCATCCTCGGATTGCTCCCAAGTTCCAGACAGTCTTGCTGCCGCTTTGCCCAGCGAGCTTCCCCTCAGCCCCACGTGCTGAGCTACGTCGTACCCCAGCATCACTCTCTATCTTCTTTCCAGGCTCCAGGAACAGATTCCGTATCACCCAAATCAACTACCCTTCTCAAAAATCCCGCTATCCAACTCAAACCTTTATTTTCCTTAGTTATCTGTGTGCATGTGTTGCTTACATTGTGTGCCTGTATTTAATAAAGATCATTCGTTATTTCCAACATGGTTTGCTTCTTGACTTGGCCTGACCCTGTAAACACTGGGTTACGAGATCCTGCTGCATTACCCTGCCTCTCGTTTTGCCAGCAGTGCTCTAAGCTAATTTTCCCCAAAGTGTGTTGTTGTTTGGTTATTTAGGTGTCCCTCCCGGGACCCCCAGTAAACAGGGTAACAAGACAGTATGGGGAATTAGAGACACAGGATCTCAAATCTGTGTATTTCAATCGCGTCTAACTCCTTAGGTAATTCCTAAGGTATTTCTAACAAGTATTACCTATGAGAAAATAAAATCCTCGGCAACACTGGGTAAACACGCTAGTGATAAATAAATGCTAATTTTAGATTCTCTCACCAACACTGCATATTCCCTCTAGTGATAAGGAGATTTCATTGAGAAGTTTTAATAAATGGAAATTCAATCAACATAAATGGGAGATCTAAAATAAGGAGCATTTAAAATTAGAGAATGAAACAGCAGGGAGGTTCCACATTGGAGGGCGTCTCAGGTGCACATTATCTGAGTTTCATACATTAAATCTCCACTGGAGATTTTCAATGAGCACTTTTATTCTTTCCATCTTTCTCTTGGAATTTTAGTACAACCTGCCATCTCTGTCATTTGCTTCTTAGAAGAAGCCATGTTCCTCATATGGCTTTCCTTTTTAATCTTCTTTAGTTTTTCATGGAAGAAGAAGAAGAAAAAGGAGGAGGAGGGGGAGTAAAGAGATGCTCACCTTACTATAGATGGAAATACTAAAAATATGATGGAGAAAGAATCTGGGCACAGACTTTCTTTTATGCATTAGAAAGAACTAAATAGTATTCTGATTGTAGGGATAAACGTTTTTTATGTTAAATTTGTAAATGCTCTGACTCAGACTGGTAGCTGAACCTTTGGTGGCCTTGAGCAATTTTAACTTAAATGTGCTATTTTATACAGATTATCAAGACGGCAGCGCTGTTCGGACTATCAGAATAGTGGTATGAGGTTTTTTTAATCACTTAAAAATGAATGATGATTTAAAACACTTTATGCTTTCATATGTTAAGCTCAAGTGCTCAATAAAATGAATGAGGCTCACGTTTTTAAAACTCTGCTCATCTTTTTATGCGGTACCTAAATTGGGTGATCGTATTGGCTTAGACTCTTTCACACTGTACAACCATAGTGCTATGGTTCTATTATGGCTACATCCCATGGAATCCTGGGGTTTGTGGCTGGCTGAGGATTCTGAATACTTCTACTGTAATTGGAAATACAGTTAGCCCTCCACGTTTGCGGATTTGAGTTTCAAGGAGTTATTTGCAAGTTTCTCTAACCCCTTTCCCCCTGTACCTCAGGCACTACTTTTCCAGGGGAACCTTCCCTCTTGGGGGCTCTGATCAACCTGTGCAGCCCTTTAAAAATCCACCTCTGGTGATCCTCCTCCTCCACCATCATCCACTGACTGGCCAGGTAAGGATGGGTTGTAGCCCAGCTTCCTAGCACCACTAACCCTTTCCTGATGCCCCCCACAGCCAGGGAAGGAGATGGGTGAGAGAAAGGAAGTATAGGGCCACCATGCTTACTCACCCTCTTTCCCTGACCTGATTTAGACCCTGCGGGTCCATTCTCCTCACCATGCCTTGCCCCCTCCCCCCTCACATTTTGATATTTGTGATTTTCCCACTTTTTTTAGCAGTCCGTCATTGCTAATCCTAGGCGAATGTGGAGGGCTGAGTGTACCAAGATTCTATAGGACGGAACCATCACAGCTAATCATAGCACTATAACTGTGTAATGTGGAAGGGCCCCAGGTAGGGAAATCTCTGCTGAAAAGCAGACTTCTACGCACACAGGGTGATGTTGTGGCAAATATACTACTGTACCACAGTGCATATCACAGCACTTAACTGGTCTGATGCTTCTTTAGTTATAGATTGGAATCTGGACTGGCCATACACATTTTGCTACCTGGGGCAAATTGCCTCAATCTGTCTAATAGTAGAGCCAAGCCTGATTTGGATGCACCATCTGAGACCACTAGGTGTACGTGGCAGATTTTATAAACCTTATGGTCTGTCCAACGAATGCCTGCCATAAGATACTAATTTGCAGTTAACATCTTACACAACCTCATTCAAGGGGAGCAGCAGTTACTTAGAGATTTTCTCATGACAAGATTCTTTTCAAGTGTCTCAGTTTCTGAACCATATCACCTGAGTTGTACCTTCACTTCGCAAATCTCATTACATTCTCTGTTTATGTCAGACATGGACACCCTAGATAGTGAATGCTAAATTCAGTCAAAGCTTGCACAGAGATTAGGAAAGGCTGCCACTGCGTCCCTGCTGGCGACTCTCATATTCAAGGAATATGCAACAAGACATTCCAAAACCGACACATGCCCAGTGGCTATAGTAAAACAAGTTGAGGGAGTTAGGTATGTTTAGCCTGGAGAAGAGAAGACTCAGAGGTGGTATGATAGCCATCTTTAAATATCTGAAGGGCTGTCAGCTGGAACATAAGAGTGAGTTTGTCTTCTCTGGCTTGGGAGCATAAAATCCAAACGAATGGATTCAAATTACAAGAAAGGATATTATAAGTGAACTTTAGGAAGAACTTCTTGATGGTAAGAGTTCTGCATTAATGGAACAGAATGCTTCTCGAAAGAAGATCCCCATCCCCATAGAATGAGGGTGGGCCCCTCTGGACAACTAGAGGTACACATTAGCTTTTCAGGAGATCTTGGAGGGCTGCCCTATCCCTGCACTTGCTCCTGCAACAACAACAACAACAACAACAAATTTGCTACGGGGACACACAAGGGCATGTTTTGGGGCCCTAGTGGGCCTTGAGGGCATTTTGAGGCCAAAAATTTAATTTTTTTGCACATACTTTTTGTGAGTGTGCAAAGTTTCATTTTGACCCCTGAGGGGTCTATAAGTAGTCAAAATGTGATGAAAATACCTTCTATGTCCCTGAGAGATCATTTTTGGGCATTTCACCAAAAAAAAAAAAAGGCAGAAGAAGAAGAAGTCACACAACTTTGGGTCCAGGATTAATCGCTTCTCTCCAAGATGAAGAGCAACCATTCATGAGTACTCGCTGGATTTGGTCTCTCAACCAGTTACTGATCCACCTAATTGAGGCACTGTCTAGCTCACAGCTCACAAGCTTGCCTTTCAAGAATGTTAATACCTAATTCCCTTAAAAGCTTTTTAAAGAGAGAGGAGTTAACCACTCCCCTAACTGGGAGACAGGCAAAATTATAAATCTCTGACATATCCAGGATATTCTAGCCCTAAAGGACTTAGATGGGATACATATTTCACATGCACGTGTACACACAAATGTAATTCTCCCCAATTTGGATGTCAAGCATAATCTGTATAAATCAATTCTAATTGTTTCTACACAGTAGTAAGCTCCAGGGCAACAGCTTTCAGGCATGAAAGCACAGCTCAGTGTTAGGTATGTTAGCTTAGAAGTAAGCCAAAAAATATGATATGAAGAATGAGAATTGTAGGAGTAGGAACAGGGTGGCCCTCCAGATATTGTTGGACTTCCCCAGCCAATGGTCAATAGTGAGGAATGCTGGGAGCTACATTCACCAAAATGTGGGGGAGGGAGGCAGGATTGTCCTCCCTGATTTAAAGGTATTAGAAGAGATGAGCATGTAAATTTAAACACATTTGAATAGCTCTCATCACTGACCACATCTCAGAATGGTCCCTTGCTCAATGCTGAAAAAAAGCTCTGTGCTACAGTAATCTGGATTCCTGTCCCAGTCCTGTTAATTTATCACATATGTCATGGGCTGTGCATTCTTAGCATATGTTTAAGCATGCACATATGCATGCACGCATGCATGTATGTGTGCACAAACACCCAACCAAAGAGCAGTAGCAGTATCTTGCGTAAGACTTAAGCTTTTTGGATTAGCATGGCTACAAAGCTGTACCTAGTTATCTGGGACTAAGCTTCACTTAAAACTACAGTACTGGCTCCTGAAGCTGCCTAAATACCACAAAGACACCAGTTCTTATCTGATCTTGGAAGCTAAACAGGGTAAGCCCTGGTTGGAAGATTGTCAATAAATCCTCAGTGCTGTAGGCTATATTTCAGAGGAAGGAACTGGCAAAACCACCTCTGAGTATTCCTTGCCTAAGAAGACCCAACGAAATGTATGGGGTTGCCGTAAGTAGACAAGTGACCTGAAAGCACATGTTTTTGATATACACACCTGCTTCTGATTGAACATGCAACCGTTGATTATTTTTTAAAAAAGATATTTTAGTGTGGTAGGGTGTTTTTTTTAAAAAAAATGTATTATGTCATTTTATGCTTCTTTTTTTCTTTTGTGTTTAGTGTGTTTTTTACTATATCTAAAACTTTTGTGTTTAATAAAAATTATTTCAACAACAACAACAAAATCTTCACCCAGATGAAATGCAACATTTCCCTTTTAATCACAAATGTAGATAACCGTGCAAATAAGTGGTACCATTTCAATTCCTGACATGAAGTAGGGACCTCTCAAGAAAAAGAGGTATTCACACTCTGCTGAATTGTTTTTCTCATTCTCTGACTTCCTGTACACTAATTTGTCACAAATAAGAAGGAAAACGTGAAGGCCACATTATCCCCTCATTCACTAGCCCCAGTTAATAACTCAGGCACCTAACACTTTCTCTTACCACTGTTTTTCTGCTGAAAATCACCCTAGTGAAACAGCTTCTCTCCTTGGAAGGAAAATGTACGAGGTACCCGCTCACATAGTGAAAAGAAAGCTTGGTAGAAAGGATTTCACTAAGAAAATTGGTAGGAAAGGGAAGGAGAATGCAGTCCCACCACGCTCTGATGCTCTTCTATTTTGGGTTGCAGCCTCCAGAACTGTTTTCAGTGAAAACAACGGTGAAATAGGGAGGGTAGTTTTTAGAAGAAATGGGCACAGGAGGAATGAATGTTGAGGTTTGGGGGGTGGGATCTAATAGATAAATTGTGGTAAGTTTAGAAGAGAAGGGGGAGGATTGAGGTATGAAGGGTATGTGGAAAGATAGGGTTGGACACAGAGGTGTGGGGTAAATGGTTGTTTTTGTTTCTGTTAGTTTAGTACAATGTTATAGGTTTTTTTAAGAATATCTATTTTAGAAATGCATTTGTATTTGTATTTATGTTTATATAAATAAAGTATAATAATAAATTAAAAAAAAGAAAACAATGGTGATGATCAACAACAATAGCAATGGAAAAAAACCATTGTAAAAGTATATGTACAAACACTAGCTTCACAAGAGAGATCTTTTTCTGAAGTGCAGCAAGGGCAAGAAGGATTCACTTCCCTATTTATTTGGCCCATTCATTATCATGCCCCAGACACTGCAGCTTGCATTTTTAAATCCCTGCCTCTTAGCTGCAAAGATACAATTAACATTGAAATGTAGTCTGCCCCTACTTTAACCTCTGGGGAAAAAACTGTCATAGAATTTACTTCTTCCTTTAGGAACAACGTATGTGGCAGTTTTGATCTCCATGACAATGGCCTGTGAAAAGAAACACATCTCAATAACAAGAGAGAACAAAAAGAGAACGTATTTGCATACGCTAATGTGTATATATGAAAGCCAAATTAAGAAATAATTACTGTAATATCAATAAAAGTGCAATACATCTCAGCATCATAGAGAATAATGTGACTCAATGACCTATATACTTCCTGTTTAGGCTTCTGTCCAGATGCTATTAGCTGTGAATGGACAACCTTTCCTTTAACTTGGACTTGGAATGGACAGACCTTCAAAGAAAGGGGACTTTCAAAGAAAAGACTGTGCTTTGTAAAGTAGACTATGTGGCTATCTCAGGCCATTTCTGCACTACATTGTTATAGTGCTATTATTCCACTTTCAATGTCCTATGGAGTCATGCGGTTTGCAGTTTAGGGAGGGACATTTAGAATTCTCAGCCAAAGAGCTCTTTGGCCTCAGTAAACTACAAACCCCAGAACTCCACAGGATGTTGAAAGTGGAATAATAGCACTATAATGGTGTAGTGCGGAAATGACCTCAGTCTTCAAGGTGAACCTTAATCCCACCACCACCACCTTTTGTCTTTATTCTTCTTTCCTATCACCACTGTCTGTTGGACTCTACTGTTACTGCAGTTTAGGCCTCCTTGGAGATAGCATATAGATATCATTTTGATATCAATAATTTGGCTCTCTTCTACCACCCCTCTCCACATGTTTGTGAGGCCCCCGGACAAGCACAGAACTAGGCTCGGCCACTAATCGCTGGGCATTCCATTCTCCACCCAGGCAGGCCAGAAATAGCCAGATCCTTGCTTTAGGAGACCTCGTTGCAAACACCCTCATTACGTATGCACGCTGTTTACAAAGGACTCCCTGCCCCAAGCAGGAACCCTGGCAAGCTGAATACTCAACTGCCAAGCACTGAGCATTTGCATACTGGCTAACTCTTTGTCAATTCGGACTTAACACAATCATGCTAAATCTTGACCTTTCCAAAGCTTTGTCCTGCGTCTGAAACGCATTGTTCTCACCGAGTAAGGCATAGGCTGCAGTCACATTTCTCCCTATAAAAACCCCTGATTCCGAGATCATCCTCGGATCGCTCCCGAGTTCCAGACCGCCTTGCTGCCACTTTGCTTGGCAAGCTTCCCCTCAGCTCCACGTGCGGACATACACAAACCCCAGCATCGCTCTCTATCTTATTTCGGGGCTTCAGGAACAGGTTTCGTATCACCCAAATCAACTATCCCTCTGAAAATCCCGCTATCATACTCACACCTTTATTTTCCTTAGTTATCTGTGTGCGTGTGTTGCTTACATTGTGTGCCTGTATTTAATAAAGATCATTCATTATTTCCAACACGGTTTGCTTCTTGAATTGGCCTGACCCCATAAACATTGGGTTACAAGATCCTGCTGCGTGGCCCTGCCTCTCGTTGTGCCAACCAGTGCTCTTGACTAATTTCCGCATCTTGTGTAATTGTAAAGTTATTTAGGTGTCCCTCTTGGGACCCCCAGTAAACAGGATAACACTACCCTGTTTCCAAAGCTGCCTTTGAAGGGCCATAGTTACATTTTATCAGTGGCCCATGCTCTGAGAAGTCATTTTTCTCTACTAGATCTCACAAAGCTCAGATCTTAACACCTTTTTCTGTACCTCCATGGTCCGCTATTGCCTCTGACAGAAATTCAATAAAATTGTCTCCCTCTCTACACAATATAGAGTGCTCTTCCTAGCTGGAACTGAGTGGCAGGGAGACTTAGAACAAACTTCTCTCAACAGGCTGAGAAACTCCCTCTCTGTTCATTACAAAGCAGTTCTGTTGCCAAAGATAATATATCGTTTTTATGAAGTGATGTACCATTTGTATAGTTTTCAGCCAATTCATTTCAATCATAATTACATCTGCTTCGTTTTTTAAAAAAGAAATCTTTTTGTAAGTTTACAGTCTGATAATGACAAAGAATAAGGAATTACAACTACTCTCTCTTTACTACCCACTCCAGTTCTAAATCTCTTTTGACCCCCTCTCACCTCCACAAAGCACACTTGTTTCCTTTCAGCTTGTTATTTTTCTCTTGAGTGTTATGAAGTGTTCACTCTGGATGAAATTTTGGCAGTCTTTCAGACAAGTGGAACTTTTAGCCATTGACATCTATAAGGAGAGATTTCTCAAAAAAAGTGATCAGTGATCACTTGCATGGAAAGACATACAACTGCTCCATCATTTGATAAGTACTCTTACCCTTCACATGCTGGCAGATACCTTTACACATTATTTGACCAGCAGAAAATAAGTTTCCATACAATCCCATTATCCCGTTTTATATGCTGATCTCCCATTTCTGCTTTTGAGGCTCAGGAAAGACCCAAGTTTCAGTTGCTGAAATTTTACCCATTTGTCCTATGTAGTAAATCACAAAACAAAGGATGTGTACTAAATTAGTCGTCCTTGGGAACATTGAGATCACTGTGGAAAATTAGTCATGACTGAAGTCCCATTGATTTTACTTTGAAATAACTGCAGCTATGGATATGTTTTAAAAATGATTTTCAATTTTATTGCCAAGTCAGCTTTGAGTTATAGTGACCCTGTGAATGAGAGACCCGTTAGTCACCCTGTTATCAACAACCCTGCTCAACTCTTCTAAACTCAGGGCTGTGGTTTCCTCGATTAGACCTATAATGGTACCTGCCTCGGTTACATCTATTTTGAATTACTGTAATGGTTTCTTAGACATTGTAATGTGTTCCCTAGAGAGGCAAGGATGGCCCCATCCTTGCTCTGTTGCCATCGCAGTTCAGACATGTTTCTGCTGTCAGATTTATACAAACTGACCAGGGTTGGGCTTTTAATGCTGTGAGGTGTTGCTTTTAAGGTTTGTATATAATCTTTTAATTCATCTTACCATTCAGTGTTTAACTTTAAAAATTGTTTAAATGTTTTTTGAAATATTATATTTACACTATCAGTAATGCTTTTGTATTGTCTTAATTTGTATTGTTTTAAATATGTTGTTAGCTTCCTTGAATAAAATAAATAAATAAAATAAAATAACGCAACCTTCTTGTTTTCCTACTGCCTTCCACCTTGCCAAGCATTACTGTCTTTTTTACTATTTTACTGAGTCATGTCTTCTCATGATATCTTCAAAGGATGACAGTCTAAGCTTAGTCATCTTGGCTCCTAGGAAGAGTTCAGGCTTGATTTCCTCTTGGACCTATTTGTTTTTCTTCTTGGCAGCCCGGGATATCCACAGAACTCTCCTTCAGCACTGAGCCGGGCTGTTGACAATAGGGTGTCTTGGAAGTCTCTTAGGCCCTTTCCACACCATACCTCAATAACGAGTTGTTCCGTTACAATCCCAACTTTGCATTTCTATGATAGTGTCAGGATAGGAACGCTCTCTACTGCACACTTTTGACTTAAGCAGATGAGTAGCATTATTGCCACTGGTGTTCCCTCCACATTATGCAGTCACTGGTGAGACCTTTTCCCTGCCCCATAGCTCATGATTGGTCATTTTTGTTTTGCTTTTTGAAAAGTCATACTAGCTCAGCAATGTTGTAATGGCATGACACGCTGGTACACTATTGCATTTTTGCACTGTAACACCAAAAAGTATTAAAGGAGAACTTTAAAATAAACATGGAAAAGTGATAGATTCCAAACTTGCCAAGCAATGGGAGTAGCTGAGGGTGGGACATCCTGGGCACTGCTGGATTGGGGACAACAGGAAGCACTATCAAGTGCAATTGAGGAACTGCTCTGCCCCAGCTGACAGGATTGTAGTGCTAAGGGGAGGCTCTTAATGGATTTTTTCTGGAAATGAAATAGGGCTGATTTGTAATGCTTGGGAATGTAACAGCAGCTGGCTAGTGATGACATCATGTAGTAGCATGGCTCCTGGACCGGGAATAACCTCTTGCTGTGGCGGGATGATGATGTCATGTGGAAAGGGCCTCAGTCACAGGGTCCATATAAGTCAAAGCTGAATTTTTGGCAATTATAGCATCACAACCTAGCCCTAAGAGGAAGGTACTGGTAAAATCAAGGGGATCTGAAGGGTTGTAGCATCCATAAGGTTTGTATCCCCCTGTCCTTCCCCCACTACCAATCCATTGAGGAAAAAATTCAAATCTAAAATAAGATTAAATGTGATACGTGAACACAGAAAGAGAGAGGTAGCCATAAGCCTGTTTCTCAGTGGAAGCATTTCATGGTAATTTGTATGTTAAGATTAGTGCAACCTTTATATATGGCCAACAATTGTTGGCAAAAGCTTGTTGGTTTTCAAATCCCACTGAGTTTTTCTTTAGCTTGATGGGTCAAAGGTGCTGCGAATTGGTCTCAAAACAAACAGTTGTTTTTTCAAGGGAGAAAATCTGAAGAACAGCCCCATTCATTTCTGCTTGAAGAATTCACATTTAAGCCATTGGGACTAATAATGTGAATCAAGTGAAGTTAGATTTTCTCCCTACTCTATTTAATTCTAAATTAGAATATGGTTATCATATTTTTTAAAACACATATACACATGCAACACACAAATGCTCTTTTCTTCACTGCTGTAAAAGCTGTTTTATTCTTGACATGTATCAGCAGGAGCTCAGATGGCATTCAGGAGATTTATTTATTTATTTCCTTTGAAAGCTCCACGAAGCCCCGCTGGTTATAATGAGTTTGTATTTGTCAAATAGGCTTTATGCTTAAATAAAAGGTTAATGATAAACAACATTTCTTGAACTGCTGGGCACACAACCCAAGCACTGGGTATGGCATTCATCTTGAACAAATCAGAGTTCAGAGAAAGATCTATACAAATAATATGAAAAAGAGTATGCTATTTCAGCATTAACATATACTTACCAGAATAAAAGGAAATGCAAGAATATATTCCTCCGCTCCCAACAACAAACAAAGCTGTTTAGTATCATTTTGTGAACTAAACTCCTTAACAATATATTTGCAACTAAGGAAATAAAGATCAAGCTAATGAATGATATTTTGCAATGCACCATTGTTATCTTATTGACGCTTGTAGGTGTGTTCTTGGCACAATCACTTCAGAGTAAATTCCATCTAAATCAGTGGGACTAGCAGCTCTAATTTCAACTCAGAGTTCTTTACAATACCAAATTCAGCAATTTCTAATTTAAGTCATGGTAATATCTTTCTGCTTTCTCATTGTTACATCATTGGCACACAAACCATGCAAACAGCAAAGTCTACCTAGAGATTGGGTCTGATCTCGTGTATGACCAGCATATATATGCGGCGTTGCCCATATTATTTTCTCATAGATAATACTTGTTAGAAAGATTTGAGATCCCATGTCTCTAATTCCCCAAACTGTCTTGTCTAGTTCCTGCAACTTTCCCCCATATTCTCCAACCCAATCTGTATTCAGTGTTATTAACATATAGAGGTTGAGTTCCTGAGGGAATACACTGTCCTCCTCCTTTCTTCTAGGCCTTGTCTCCATAGCAACTGGCCAGGCCCAAGAGTTCTCTGCCTTAGAATTTTAAAGGCCCATCCCTAAACTGCAAGCCCCAGGATTCCATAGAATGTTCTTAGGCAGCCAATCATATGAGGTCTTTGCCTGCCTGACACAAACAAATAAAGTTTGACTTTTATATATTAGTAGATAAGGCAATCTAGGGACTTAAAATGGCAACAAGACTGCATTATCTGGATCAGTTGTTAATAGTGAACTGTGGTTTAGTTTTACTTAGATGAGCCTTGGTCTTGTATCCTCTTCTCTCCCTTCTCTACTCACAATATCATCCATGAAAAGGAAACTGGGAATTTCATTTCCATTTTCAAGTAACTGTAATATATTGTTCTGCCAGAACCCCAAACTGAATTAATGGTAACTATGATAGATTGCGGCAGTGGGGAACATGCGGCACCCCAGTTATTGTTGGACTATACCATCACAGTCTTTTATTCCTGGTGATGTTGGCTATGAGTAAAAGGGAACTGCAGTCCAACAGCATCTGGCAGATCACACATTCCACATCCCCAGTACAGGGAAACAAGCCAGAATCATAAACTGTAGTTTGAAGTTGGCTTATTTCTCTAAACTGAGATGGAGGAAAGATTTCTGCTCTATGGATGACATCTAGCTCATAATATTCTTTCCTCATTCTGCCCTGGTCCTTCCTTTCTTGCCCTAGAAACCTTACAGTAATTCAGCTTCTTTAATTTGAACTTCATGTGCAAGTGTGGATGGAAGAATTATCTCTCCGTTCCCTGCATGCTGCAATCTCCATGAAGATTAACTCTCTACCTGGCAATTAGATGTGAAAAACCTCTAATCGACTCCAGTTGGAGGCCTTTTACAAGTCTAAGTGCTGCATGGTGGGTGGGTTGAAAGCAGGAGACTGAATGTGTATGATGACTGGAAGGAACATCTGTGTGTCTATGGGCATTTCTGCACTAGACTGTTATAGCGCTATGATTCCACTTTCAACATCCTATGGAATCCTGTGGTTTTCAGTTTAGGGAGGGGCATTTAGAATTCTCAGCCAGGGAGTTCTTTGGCCTCAGTGAACTACAAATGCCAGGATTCTATAGGATGTTGCAAGTGGAATAATAGCACTATAACAGTGTAGTGCAGAAATGACCTGGGTTTGGACATCTGTTTCCAACCATCCTTGCCAATTCATTCTTTGTTATTTTAAAAATATCACTCATACTACTTCATGACATCTTTTGTATTAACCTTGAACTAGACTCTCTTCTGAATTAGCATTGTTAAATTCTTCCCAGGATTTCTTGACACTTTGGGTGGGCTTCTAAACATAATAGAATGTGACTATAGGTTATTTTTTTTTTTTTACAAAAAATCTAACACACATATATACACACAAATGCACAAATGTGCAGAATGTGAAACACAAGCACATCCCCACCCCTTAGTTCAAACATTACCCCTGCCCCTACAGAAAGAAAAAAGGAAGTAAAAAATGCATGCCAGTTACACAGGTATATACTTTGTCCTCATTCCCAGTTCAATTCCTATGGATGCTCATGAATGCATTTTTTATCCAATCATGGACATGATTACTCAGAAGTAAGCCACATCAACATCAATGTGGCCTATTCCCAAATAAGTGAATCTAGATGTAGCATGTATGTTTGTGTGTGAAAGAGAGAGAGAGAAAAAGGGAATGCAAAAGAAAAAAAAAAGAGAAAAGTTTTAGTGCAAATGGGGAGTAGCTTTCAGTCAGAATGCAGGATGGATTTACTGTTTAAAAACAGAGGCACACATATTACTACTAATTGAACTTGGCAAAACCAGTCTGTTCTCTGTCTATGACACTCACATTGTCTGTACTAGATTGACTTATCTAATGCCAATGTTTGTGTTATTAGCAATGTTCTGTCAATGTCCATTGTTAAAAATGTAGCCGTCAATGTCACTATTTTATGCATTTGTCATCTGACCTCGCCGTTGACAACCCCACCCCCAACCTGCCTGCAGATCTACATAGGAAACTCTAGCTAACACTCCACTTAAGCACATGCTACAGTTTTTTCCTGTTCATTTTTAAGGTGGCACATGACTCTTGGTTGGTTTTGTCCACAATCAGGGTGGGAATCATGCTGCCTTGCAGATTTTTTAGAATTGCAAGTCTTAGGAGCATAGTCAGTTTTTTTCAATTGTAATTTTAAAGTGATTTTAATTATTGTTGCATTTGTACTGAATTATTGTTGTTGTATGTTTTCATATTGTTCAAATTATTTATAATTTTAATCTGGAAAAGCTTTAAATTGTTTGTATTGTATACCACCACGAAATCCTGTGATAAAGGGCAGGATAGAATTGTTTAAATAAATAAATGCTAATGGTGAGAATACCAGAAACCGCATGATTCTTACACCATCTTTTTAGCAGTTAAGGGTATGTGTGTAGAACTCTTCCCCAGCACCACATTTCAAATGAGTTGATTTTTTTCCCATCAGCTTTCATCACTGTCCAGCTTTCACAGCCATACATAGGAATCAGAAATATGACAGCACAGACAGTCCTAACTTTAGTATTCAATGATGTCTCTTTACACAGATAGTGCCTTTTTGTATTCCTTCCTGACAGTGTCCCTGACTTTGGTTCAGTTCTTCTAGCTCCTGGTCAATTAATAATAATAATAATAATAATAATAATAATAATAATAATAATAATAATAATAATTTATTTCTATCCTGCCTCCATGGACCAAGGTGGCAAACAACAATAATACATTAATTACATTAAAAAACATTAAAAAACATACCCAATCCTCCCCACCCACCCACCCACCTAAAACCAACCCCCTAAAACACACAACAATTAACAATTAACAGCAATCAACTGACTATTAAAAGAACACCAAGACAGTTGGTGGGAGGCAGTGGAAGTACTAGTCTGGGAAGGCCTGTCGGAAGAGAGCCGTCTTGACTGCTTTTTTAAGGCAGTTAAGACTGGTAATATGCCGGGTCTCCTCCGGCAGGCCATTCCACAGCTTGGGAGCAACAGAAGAGAAGGTCCTCTGGGCAACCGCAGCCAACCTAGTTCTGACTGGCTGCAGTAAATTCCTCCCAGAGGACCTTAGTGTGCAGGGCAGATTATATGGGAGAAGGCGATCCCGCAGGTAGGCTGGCCCCAAGCCATGAAGGGCTTTAAAGGTAAGAACCAACACCTTGTACTGTGCCCGGAAACTAATAGGCGGCCAATGTAACGGCTTCAGAATTGGTGTTATGTGATCGGTTTTAGGCTTAAGCAGAGTGCAAATCTATTGTTACATTACCTTTAAATTCTATGGGGATAGTCTTCATGTTGTATTTCAGAATTTTTTAAAAATCTTTAATTTTTGAGATTAATGGGGTTGCCATAAGTCAACAAGCGACTTGAAGGAACATCACACATGCTCTATAGACTATGGGCCTTTCTGCCCTACACTGTTTATAGTGCTATTATTCCATTTTCAACATCCTGTGGAATTCAGGGCTTTGTAGTTTACTGAGGCCCAAGAGCTCTCTGGCTGAGAATTCTAAAGGCCCCTCCCTAAACTTCAGATCCCAGGATTCCATAGGATGTTGAAAAAGGAATAGTAGGTCAAACCTATGTAAAGGAAAGGAATAAGGCTGTAAAGATAAGTAAGGATGGAAGTTTAGCAATAGGTAGATTTAAGACAATACAGCTATGAGCTATGTTAATTTAATTTACATCATACAAAAGAGTATATGTTACATTATTATATATTGCCTATTATTTTATTATATAATTATATTATTAATAGGTATTATTATATTATATGTTGTATATTGTGGTATATTATAGTATATTATATATTGTAAATAATAACATGTCTTATGAACAGGTCTTACGAACATGTCAGAAGAGTATATTATATGTTGTATATTATGGTATAGAATCATAGAAATCATAGAATCATAGAAATTCAGAGTTGGAAGAGACCACACAGGCCATCCAGTCCAACCCCCTGCCATGCAGGAATGTTATAGTATATTTTATATTGTAAACATTAACAAGTCTTATGAGCTTATGCCTGTAAGAATGAAAATTTTTAATAAAAATAAATTTAAAGAAAGAAAAGAAAAAGGAATAGTAGCACTCTAAGGGTGTAGGGCAGAAAGGGCCTATGAGAAACAGGGCTGGCTAGATTTTTGGGCGGGTGTCTTTCATCCCTTCTCCAGGACGCACATTTTGAGCCTGAAAACGTATTCTAGTGAACTGGAAAGGCGGCCTTGTTTGTGACATTTGAGGAAACCAGTTCGGCTCGCCACAGCACACACTGGACAGGACTCCTGTGCCTTTAACGGTTTTGTGGAAGAGGGAATTTTCAGCAGGTGTTGCTTGTCATGCAACCACCTGCTGAAACTCCTCTAGCCACATAACCGTTAAAAGGCGCGCGAGCTGTCTCCCGTTGTCACTCCGGCAACCTTAAAACCAACCATGGTATTTTTATTCAGCCCTGAACTTGGCTCGACCCTGCCCCTGACTCCACACGTCCTTCCTTATCGCGCCGCCGCTTCCGAGCGAGCCTCTCCCCGGCCGAAGAAGTGGGCCGTCCCTGCTAGGCCCAGACACCGCCCCCGCCCCGCTGCCCACGTGTGGCCCGACTAAGATGGCGGCTCCCATGGCGAGCGAGGCTGGGACGGCGCTGCGGAACCTGGCTTTGCACAGAGCTTCTCTCCTGAGGGGGCGCAGCCCGGTGAGTGAGCCCGGCGCCCTCGCGGCGTCGCGGGCCGGGCGGGTTCTGGAGGCGGCTGCGGGCGGCGCTCGGCGTCCGTCTGTGGGGCGCTCTCTCCCGTCGAGAGCCCGGAGGCACTTGTGGGGGCTCCCCGTAGGAGCTTTGCAAGCCGTGCAGTCCCGCGCGTGTCTGCTCGGGAGTCATCAGCCCCTTGGGTTCGCCCTCGCTCGCTCCCAAGGAATGCGAGATACTCGGCTTTAATTTTTTGGCGATGCTCGGATGCAACCCCGTCGCTGTTCTGGTTGCCCTTTCTCAAGTGGAGAGTCAAGGACACCTTGTACATGCTCAGAAACACTTCGTTCCTTAGAGTTTGCTTAGAAAACCTCCTACTCTTAACCCCAATTACAGTGTGACTCAATTCATTTTCTTTTGGCCTGGAAGCATCTCACCTTGATTGAAATAGGAAGTGTACCCCATAAGGGTTGTGCAGTGTATTCACAGGGCCTTTCCGCACTGCACTGTTAGAGTGGCATTGTTCCACTTTCAACATCTTATGGACTCCTGGAGTTTGCAGTTTGGGGAGGAGCCCAAAATTCTCAGGCTGTGACTTCTTTGGCTTCTGTAAATTACAAACCCCAGAATTCCACAGGATGCTGCAAGTGGAATAATAGCACTATAACAGTGTAGTGCAGAAAGGGCCTTAGTCTCTGGAAGCATCACTTCCAAGCTTTGGCAGAGTCTGGCCGCTGGTGCCCCCAGCTGTCTTCCTTCCCTAACAGCCCTATCCCTTGCCAGAGGTAGCAGTTATTTGCTGATCCAGGCTGGTGACAGCTGAGCTTCCTAAGTTGGAGGTGAGAAACATGGTGCTCCAGGGCCGTTTCCGCACAAGACTGCTATAGCACTATGATTCCACTTTCAACATCCTATGGAATCCTGGGGTTTGCAGTTTTGGGAGGGGCCAGCTGGCCCCTCCCAAAACTGCAAACCCCAGGGTTCCATAGGACGTTCAAAGTGGAATCATAGTGCTATAACAGTCTTGTGCAGAAATGGGCCAGGTTTTGTTGGACAGTAATGAAAAGGGATGCTAAGAGTTGCATCTAGAGGTCCCCAAGATTTTCATCACTCCTCTGGTTAGTGTGGCATTTGAGATTGGGATTTTCAGTATCATTCAGCTGTTCCATGCACATTTTTGTTCTGTTGTCATTTAAATGCTGTCTCCTTTCTGTGGAGAAGGCTGAAAGAAGTAGGCCCTGCCTTGGAGCTTGGATTTTATTTTATTTATTTTGGTGACAGTTTCCCAAATGGTTGTATTACTAGCCAGTGGCTGTGCTGACTGGTTTCTAGGACTTACAGCATAAAGAGTAACTTTTCCAAGTGCTGCAGCTAACTGGGGAAGGTTGTTCATGTCCTTTCTGTGGGTTTTTCCTGAGATGTGACATTTGGCTGTTCACCACTGGAAACAGGACATCAAACCCAGTGAACCTGTTATTAGGTTGAGCAGGGCTTTCTTTATGAGCTTCTTTTATTTATAGGAATATAGTTATTACATGAAGTGATTTCTTTCACCTGACATTTTTCATGAAATCTGTTTTATTTTGAAATAAAAATGCAAGCCACAATCCAAAAAGCACACACAATAACACAGCAACAACAGAAACTTATTGTTGAAAAACTGTATAGATATGCTTGCGGGACAAGTAGCACAAAACAGTCTAAAGGCAAATTCACTTTAATAATAGAATGACTGTGTAAGTAATACAGCACACCTGGGTAGTTTTGGTAAAAGGGGGAATTTTTCCTGTCAGCGTTCATTGCAGGCTGTACCAGGCCAGCAAAGGGCTAAGAATTATCGGAGGAACCAACCACCAAGCAAATCAGAAGTGCATGTCCACTTCCACATTTGATTTTGAGTTGGGCTTTGTGTGATATATGACAGTCTCATTCAAAAAATGTGGATTTTTTTAATGGTAAAAAACCAGATTAAACCTTTCTAAGAGTGGCTGGTAGACTTTAGGAGTTGTAATTAAAAAAAGTATTCACCCTCCCCAGGTTTCTTTATCTCTTTCTCTTTGGGTCATGTGTTCTTTGGAACAGGCACTGGAAAATCATTACACTGCCCAGAGAGAGAGGGAGAGGGAGAGAGAGAAAGCTGATGCATTACAGCAGAGCTTTCCAGACTTTTCATGTTGGTCACACACTTTTTAGATATGCATCATTTCGCAAAACAGTAATTCAGTTTTACTAGCAAACCAGAGGTTAAACTAATCCCTTATAAGAGATACAGACACATATATACATTGTACTAACAAAATGTATGAGGACACAACATATCTCATGAAAACCTTTCATATATTTTTAAAATATAATTTATAAATAATAATATACATTTCCAAGGTTGTAGGTGGTTCACCTACACACTTCAGGTGACACACTAAAGTGTCATGGCACACCGTTTGGAAGGCCCTGCATCACAGGATGTTCTTTGAAAAACGACTGGAGTGGGCTTCAGTCTACCTAGGGGGCAGAGATCAGGGGAGATAGCAGATGCGGTTGATACTTTGAACTGTTTCCAGCTTACCTGCTTTGGCTAAGGAGACGAGGAGAGTTCCTACCAGCAGAAGTTACTGCGCCTGTGCATGTACCTTCCAACTGTGTGTGCCATGAAAAGAATAGTCAGTGTCACCCTGACTTGCTGTGCTGACTTCTCCGGGTTTTTGTACAATAGAATTAACAAAGGTGTTCCTTTGGAATTTGTACTTTGTTACCTATTTTTTAATGAGTAGTTCTCCTATCTTCTAATGGCTCTGAAGATAATGGGGTAAGACCTAATTTATGCTGGCTTGGCATGTAGCTTGACCTATCAATGGCAATAATAGTAGCAACTATCTTGCCTTTGCAAATGTTCATAGTACTTGTGTAGTCCTTAAAACAGGACAGATGTGGCTCCCAATCTTGTTTTTGCTGCCCCAGGGAACCCCTGAAGCCCTCTAAAGTTAAAAAAAAATGAGAAAGAAAAAGTAAGGGTAGGTTAGAGTTACTACTGTACCAGTACCACAGAAAGCAGGCTGAAGAAATGTGTGAGAGAGCTTGCCAGAGCCCATCTAGTGGATTAATGGCAGAGTTATGCTTTCATAAGAGAGAGCTAGGGTGGTTTAGTGGTCTGAGTGTTGACTAGGACACAGGGACACCAGGGTTTGAATCCCTGCTCAGCCATGAAAACCTGCTGAGTGACCTTGGGCATGTCATATTGTCTCAGCCTCAGAGAAAGGCAAGATGAATCTCCCTCTGAACAAATCTTGCCAAGGAAACCCTGTGGTAGCTTTGCCTTAGGTTCACCATAAGTCAAGTGTGACTTGAAGACCCACAACAACAATGCTTTCATGAAGACAGACAATAGTTCCTTTTCTCCCCACACCTAGTCTGCTTAAAATGTCTTCTACTGCAGTGTTATTCACTTTGGTGGCCCTGAGTCATTACTAGTTCACAAACCATCAGCTGCTGGTCCCTGAAGAGTTTCCGGGAAAGAAAGAAAAGCACACTTGTAGCCAGGGGACATAAATACAGTGCCAGTCCCTTACACATTTAAAAAATATAACTGCTGGTTCCCCATGTGAGACAGCTTGGGAGGCACTGATTGTACATTGTACATTGTAACAACCCTGATAGTAATTACACTATAGCCTAAATGTATCTACTAGCCCCAAATGGAGTAAAGGTCCATGCTTTGTCTCAGGGGCTCTGGCAGTTCAAAGGAGGATAAATAAATGCCATAAACAATGAATTAATAGGCTTTATGTACATACTCATTTAACTATTTAGCAGTTGATTCAATTGGGATTAGCAGTTGGATTTAGGCCTATACAGTCTCAACCCACTTGCCTACCAACCAAAAGGATATATAGAGGCTTCTAATTCCCTCTGCCTAGTCTTTCTGATGTGTTGGCTTCATATTTTTGTCCACTGCTGGAGTTTTTAATCCTGTGACAGTCCTCCAGTTCCAGGTACTCTTGTTTGATTTGAGTTAAAAGTGCTGTTGAGCTGTTGATTTATTTCTGTGCGTAAATGCTGACATATGGTAAAATAAAAACATTTAGTAGGATGAAAGTGTGCTAAAAATCGTGTGCCACCTGGAACTGCACAAATGCAGTTAATTGGTCTTGCCTGGTTTTTGTTATAAGAATTTTCCTAGCTTAGCTGTGTATTAAAACTTGAGAACATATCTATTCTTAAGATTAAGGCTTTTCCCCCAGAAAATATCTTGGTTGGAGTCTTGAGTGTATAGTTGAGTTATGGCATCAGGGGTTTTCACTAATGAGAAAGTTATTTCAGTTTTCTACCTGAAAACAGTTGCTTCTGAATGATTAAATATAATATTAATAGCATATATTATGCTACAGACTTTTAGTATTGGCCTTAATTCAATTGCTAGTCCCAACTTCTGTGTGTGCGCATGTGTGTTACTTATGGTGACCTCATGAATCTCATAGGGTTTTTTTGGGCAAGGTTTACCATTATCTTCCGTTGAACTATAACCTATAGCACCCAATATTCCTTGGTGGTATCCCATTCGAGTACTGACTATCAGCGACCACATTTAGCTTCCAAGATCAGATGGAATCTGGTGCCTTCAGGATGTTCAGGCCTGGTGTTGAACCAGTGTAGACCCGTTGAATCAAGAACCCTATGTAAGTATTGATTTTCCAACTCACCAGTGATTTAGGAGTGTATTCTGATTGGGACTAACAACTGGATTTAGGTGTACTGATTGTGCTTTGCTTGTATTCTACAATACCACAGAGGCCAGACATTTTGAATCTTTTTTAGATCATGAACACTATGAGAATCTGATGAAAGGTATGGGCCTTCTGTACAGTAATTAATAATAATACTGATAATAATAAAATTTATTTATATCCCGCCTCTCCCAACGGATTGAGGCGGTACTACAGCAATACATCAAATACATTAATTATGTCTCCTGCCTGCTCAGATCCTATGTGATCTCACACTTGTTTGGAGTAAAATAATACCTGAATGACATAATGTGACACAAAGAAGACTTTGTTTTCAGAGGAATGATTTTTTAAAGTAACTAGGAAGAAATAGAAGAAAAATAATTTTTCTTTAAAATCACATTCACAAAGCCCCTGAAGCCTATCAGGAATAATTTACTTTGTGACACATTGATTTATTGTAAACATCTTAAGTGCTTTTTTAATGAAACAAATTTTTGGTAAGAAATTGCATATCTGATAATTTTATATTTACATTTAAAAACAACAACAACATTATAACCTTTCTTTTTAAGTAAACTTTCTGAAAGAAGTGCACAGTACAAGACAGTAAGAACAATTAAGCTTTCTAGTGCAATAGGAGTTGAAGCTTTGTTATTTTTAACTGTTGTCAGTTCAACTTATGGCAGGGCTTTCCAAACAGTGTGACATGACACATTAGTATGTCACCTGTAGTGTGTTTGTGTGTCACTTCCTCTGCTGAGAAAGACTTTCACCACACAAGCCTGGTCCATTGTTGCCACTCTCGCTGGGGCCTTTCCTGGTGAAGGTGATAGCAGCAGACCAGGATTTGGGGGAGGCTGCCTTTTCCCACACTAGATACACCTCTGGGTACCTCTGGTTTGCTAGTAAAGCTGAATAACTGTATCATGAAATAATGCATGTCGAAAAAGTGTGTAACCATCATGAAAAGTTTGGAAAGCTCTGACTTATGGTGTCCCTATGAGTAAGAGACTTCCGGGTCTTCCAAGAGACTTCAACAGCTCTGCCATATCTTGCAGACTAAGGACTGGGGGTACTTCGATTACATCTGTAATGCATTCTTCCTCTTTTCCTACTGCCTTCCCCCGTGCCAAGCATTGTTGTCTTCTTACGGGATGTTCAAAGTGTGACCTCTCAGCTTCGCCATTTTGGTTTCTAGGGAGAGTTCAGGCTTGATTTACTCTTGGACTCGTTTATTTGGCTTTTTGGCAGTGTGTGCTATCTTTAGAACTGCCCTCCAGTATGACATTGGTGGAGCTTTCTTCACTGTCCAGCTTTCACAACCATACATAAAAGTCAGAATTATAAAGGCATGGACAATCCTGTCTCTGGTTTGTAATAATATACTCGTATCTTTGCACTTGGGATCATCCCTAGTTCCTTCATAGTTGCCCTTTCAAGTTGTGGTTGTCTTCCAATTTCTTAACTGTTGTCTCCATTTTGATTGATGACTGAGCCAAGATATAGAAAATCTGTAACTACACTTGGCTCTCCATTTCCTTAGACTCTGTATCCATGGATTCAACCAACCATGGTATCAAAATATTTTTTAAAAATCCAAAAAACACACTTTGATTTTTTTGTTTTACATAAGAGAAGCCACTTTGCTACACCATTGTATATAATGAGATTTGAACATCAAAAAGTTTTGGTACCCATGGTGGATCCTGTAGCCTAACCCTATCAAGGGCCCACTTAGTTCATTGTCTTCCTTTTCGGCTTTAAAGTTATGTAAATAATCTGTGATCTTTATTTTTGTTTTCTAAATGTTCAACCCTAATCTTGGTTGTGCACTTTCTTCCTTGAATTTCTTTAGTAGTTGTTCTAAATCTTTGCTATTTCTCCTAGTAGTATGATGTCATCTGCATATCTTAAATAATTAATGTTCCTTCCTTCAATTTTCACACCTCCTCCTTCTGAGTCTAATGCAGCTTTATGCATGAGATGTTCAGTGAAGAACTAAAACAGTTATGGTGATAAAATGCAGCCTTGCCTGACCCTTACCAATTGGAAACCATTCTGTTTCTCTGTATTCTGTCCCAACAGAATACAAGTTATGTGTCAGGACAATCAAATGTTGTGGCACACCCATTTCTTTTAAAGCAAGTACATAGCTTTTCATGATTTACACAATCAAAGGCTTTGCTAATTTTTATAAAGCATGGGCTGATTTTATTCTGAAATCCTTTGGTGTGCTCTATTATTCAACATGTATTTACAGTATGATCTCTAGTGCCTCTTTCTTTTCTGAATCCACCTTGGATATCTGGCATTTCTTACTTCTTATATGATAAAAGTCTTTGTTGTAAAAAAAAGAAGAAGTGAGCATCACTTTGCATGAGAGATTAATGCAATGGTCCTGTGGTTATTGCAATCCTTGGTGTCACTTTTTGGGGACTGGTATGTATGTTGACCATTTCCAGTCTGTGGGCTATTGTTTTGTTTCCTATATTGTTGGCAGATGTTAGTTAGTATTTGAGTGGATTTTGTCTCTATAGCTTGAAACAGTCTGTTGGTATGGTGATTTATTTCTCCCAACTGCTTTGAGTACAACTTCCATTCACTTTCTAAAATTGTGAATTCATCTTCAAACAGTTCTTCCTTGAATGGATATGCCATTCTTTCATTTCTTTGATATAATTACTGAATGTCTTCTTTCCGTGATCTTTTTATTTTTTCGTGATCATGTTGTGTTTAACCCTGTTGGTTGCATAACTTCCTCCCTCTTAGTTTAAATTTCCTTTTGGTTTCTTGGATCTTATGGAAGACCCCTTTTTTGGTCTTCTTCAGTTTCTCTGAATGGATCATTAATCAGTTTCATTTCAGATTCTAACCCTATTTTTTCCCTTTTTACTTCTGCTTCTCATCTGTTCTTAACTGCTTGAAGAGTTTTATCAGTCATCCAATAAGACATTTCTTTCTGCAAAATGCAGAAAGATACTCTCTTTTTACTTTCTTCTCTGACAGTGTCCCTGGCTTTGGTCCAGAATTTTACTGGCTTCTGGTCAATTAGGCTTAATAGTATGAGTCTGTTTTTTTACATGTTTGTTGAATTCTACAAGAATATTCTTCAGGTTGTATTTTGGCAGAGTTATTGATCTCGTGTTCTTCTTTAGTTCTATTCTAATTTTTGATATTAGCAGTTTATGGCCAAAATCTCTTCTTGCTCTTGTTTTTTCAGAATGACTGGAGTATCTCCATCTTCTGCTTCCAGTTTGGCAGTCTGTTAGATTTCTCTGTTGGGCACTGGATGAAATTATGTAAATTGTCTCTTTGATTGCCTGAAGGTGTTTGCAGTGATCAAAATGTTGGCCTCATAAAATACATCAGTCTTTCTCCTGCTTTCTCGATCTGAGGTCAAGTTCTCCAACAATGTGTGGTTCTGTTTTGTTTCTTATTCCTACATTCCAATTGCCTATGATTATCAATGTGTCCTTTTTTTGTTTGTGTGATCACTTTTCACTGAGATTCCAGGGCAGAATCTTTCACTCTTCCCCCCTCTTTTGCTTCTGTAGTTGAAACATAAACTTGGTTTCTTGTTATATTGATGGGGTTTCTCTAAAGCATTATTGATATTATTTGATCAGACTTTGCATTAGAATTGAAACTTACAGAGCTTATGAATTTATACAGAGTTTGGGAAAGTTTCTGTTTGCAACATTTGTTAGCAGTATCATCTTACAAACATTGAAATGTGGCAAGATGTGACATTGATATAATTTTTCCAGATATTTAAATTTGTTTGCAAATTTTGCTGGTATGTCAGTCAGTTCAAAAGATAGCAAATATACATAGTTAATCTTTTTGTGCATTATTAATTCAGTATTTTATATGCCAGTGAGCACAGGGCTCTGGATGTGTGACTTTCCAGATGATCTTAACTTTTGTATCAGCACATTTTTAGTTGTCTCTTTTGTTAACCTTTCTGCAAGCTGCCTTGAGTTACTTGTCATGAGGATCTAAATTAAATAAATAAATGTTGGGCTGGCACTTCCATTAGCCTTAACCTGCCAAGCCAATAGTGAGGCAAGGCAAAAGTTGCAGTTCAGTAGCATTTATTTATCTGAAGGGCCACAACTCAGTAGTAGTGTATGCTCCATAGCTGTGCCCCACTGTGAGAATGGAGAGTCATTCCAGCTCAGTCTGCTCCAACCTCATACCATCTATATATATTGAATGGTAACTTGGATCATACCTAACTCTGCTGGTTGGAATGGTTAGGATTTATAATCTATAACATCTAGATTTTATTCTCATGAGATGGAAATGTTATGAAGTGACCATTGTGGAATGACTTTTAGTGTGTTGCCATTGCTCATTTTTGGCTTCCTAATGTTTTAGTCTCTCACTTTTTACCTCCATGTGAATTCTGCAGGACCTACTTCTAAATATGCTTATTCTTGTAGCCCTTAGGTGGAAAAGTTTTGTGGACCAAGTAGAAAAAGATTACAAAGGTCTCTCAAGTGAAAAGTATTGTAAAAATGCTGAATGTCTGTATTTATTCTGTGGTTGATATTGCCTTGCGAGTGGGATGATAAATTTTAACAATCAACATTTAATAAATTTTGGACATAAATATATTTTTCCCTTTTTGAATCATGTCTTTTACACAATCATTTACAATTGTTTTCAGAACTCCAAAGCTCAGCATTTTTGAAATACTGAGGAAATAAAAGGTACATTTCAGTTTAAAACACTCATTTCTAGACAGAAAATATATTTTTAATACTCCCCCCCCATTTCCTAGTGATTTGTTGCCTTACTCCACAAAGTAAACTTGATTTGCAATCTGGTCATAAATTCTGGGACTTGTCTGCAGATACTTTAAAAAAAGAGACCAAAAAGGATCACATTTTTGAATTGATGAGGAATTTTTGTTTTGGTGTCTTCATTCTTACACTGTTGCTTGGGAACTGTAGTGTAGCAGTGGGGGCAAGGAAGCATGTTGTCTAGGCAACAGTGCAAAAGTTTTTTCCTCCCTTCTGTTTAGATAGGTTATGTGTCATGATATCTTGCACAGTGCTTTGCTTCTAAATTGATGGATTTGTTTTGCCACTTTTAATAGCGACCTGGTTGATTAGAAGGGAAAATGTTGGTTGCATTACCCAACAGAAAGTCCATTTCTATTTTTCCAACCTTTTCACTCCAACCACCTTTTACTTATGAGAAAGTTATATCGGCATAATAGCATTTGGCAAGTGGCAACCATGGCCCAGTTGTATAGCGATCAAGAATTAAGCTCAAAATTGGGAAAAAATTTTTTTAGGGATGCAGGGACTTACAGTACCTCATATTTCCGTGTTGTGAGTTATCAAGATTGTTACTACAAATTTGTTATTATTGAACTTGAAGAGTTTACTGTTTATTATACTAAGAAAGAGTTCAGTTTTGATCAAAAGGACAGGGACTTTTCATTTTGAAGTAGCCAGACTTCTAAAGGTAATGCTGTATTTTGTACTGCTATGTTGAAAGGTATTCTTTTTCAGATGTTAGAGGAGGTGTAATGCCTTTTCAGGGTGATACCTTCTGTGATACACGTGTGCATTTTTTATAAATTGAGTAGTTTTTTTTTTTTAAAAAATGACTGTGTTTATGTAGATTTAATCAAATAGCTATCTAGATAGATACATAGGTAGGTAAACTGCTACTTGGACTGCTAGTTGACTGTGCTTTGTAGGCATTGTGACAGACTCAGTGGCGGAATACCAGAACCAAAATAACCAAAAATTAAACCAGTATTCCCTTCTTTCTTTTTCACTATTTAAAAATTAGAACTGGACTCCTACCAATTAACCAGTTCATGTTTGAGTTATTCTACTAATGAATAGCTTGCAGTACTATTAATATCTTTTTACTTAAATGTCATGTGGATTAGTTTGGAATAATTGTTGCTGAAATCTTAAATAAACATGTTTTTTTAAAATAAATATTAGACTCTTTCAGATTTTCAGATATAAAAGTGATGCCCCTTGAGCAATGCCCTTATCTGTTTCCTCTATTAATTAATTAGAAGAAAATTAATGTTCATGCTAAATCAACTGTAATATTAATATTGTTTTCAAATGAGATTAAAACTAGTCTTTAATGGGTTTTAGAGTAGCATTTAATTGTAATTAAGAGTTCATCTGCAGGTTTACTTTCTGGGGTCAATTCCTCCTCCTCCTTGCAGTTCAATCTTAAAATACTTTAGTGCTGAGAAATCTTTATTTCAATTTCAGTTAAACCTTCCATTAGCTGTTTTAGTGGATAATTTCTGTGTAATATAGCAGTAGATTAATTTAATAATGCTTTGAACATGGATATGTTGTGGTCTTGGCAAATAAGTTTTTGTTAGGACCAATAATGTCTTCCCTCAGTAGTGATTTTACATGCAGAATGGATGAGGTGGGCTTCTTGACGGGCACCAAAGGACTGGGAGCACAAAACCAGGGGCTGGGAACCTCTGGTCCCTGAGATGGTGATGAACCATCTCCTGTCATCCGTCTCCTGTCATCCATCACAGTGACCAAGTTGGCTAGGATTGATGGGGATTGGAGTCCAACAGCATTTGGAGATTCCCATACCCTGAGGAGTGGGATTAAGTAGGCTGAAAAATAAATATGAGAGAAAATCACAGGAACTGTGTATGCAAAGTTGTCCTTGGGCTCAGACAAGCACTGGAACAAAGGGTTAGATTAGCAAGAACCAGCTGTGTGTGTGCTTTTTAGAGGAAAATATAAGGTAGAGGAGAAATGTAGAGGAAGCTGTTTTTCATATTAACGATAGGGTGGAGAAGGAGATGTGCTATCTTTGTACTGTCAGAAATTTGGACATGCATCTTCTCCTTTGCCTGATGAGATGGTCTAATCCTTCATGGAGCTCACTCATCTCACTGTTGGGAAGAGCTTTGAATATATATGACTCTTGATTTTTTTTTGTTTTTGTTTTAATTTGAAAGAGAGAGTTCTTTAAGGGAAATCATCAAACTATCATCATTGTTTAAAGTCCCACATGATCCTAACGTATTTATTGGTCACTGCTTTAGGCACCGAGAAATTAGCATTTAAGAAAATCTTAAATGCACTTATAGGAAGGAAATGGTGTTGTTTTCAGAAGAATTCCCTTCCAACTATGCATAGGATTACAGCATAAATAATTTAATCAATATAAATTTCATTTTAGTAGAAAATACTGTCTTCTTCCACAGAAGGTTTCATCTTACAATAACCTAAGCATACATTTAGTTCCTTTTAATGCAACAATTTGATTGGATGGGGAATTTCAGATTCATTATTAATGAGGAAGGTATTAAATCTAGTTGTACATAATAATAATTTTTTAACCACCTCTCTGTATGGATGGGACAGGGACCAACAAATAACTTAACCCACAGTGTCAGTTAAAAGAGCGTTTAAAACAAATACGTATAAAAATATATCAATAAATATTTTAAAAATCATAATTTAAAAATAATCTGGATAGGCCTGCTGGAAGAGACTGGTCTTTACTGCTTATTTTAATTCAGACAGTGTCTTAACTCTCTTCTACCAGGTCATTCCACAGTGTGGGGGTGGCCAATGAAAATGTCCTCTGAGTAATGGTCTAGTTTGAGTTGGCTGAAGCAGATATCTTTCAAAGAACTTGAGTATATGGGGTGAATTATTCAGGGGAAGGTGATCCTGTAGTTAACCTGGACCCAAACCATGTAAGGCTTTAAAGGTAATAAACTTTGTACTTCTCCCAGAAACTAATTGGCAGCTAGTGGAGTGATTTTAATATTGTTGTGATACATGCCTCCTAGATGTACTAGTAACCAATCGGGCTAACAAATTTTGAACTAATTGAAGTTTCCAAACTTGTTACAGAGGTAGCCCAATGTATAGTGCATTGCAGAAGTCCAACTTTGAGATTACCAATGTATGCACTACCATTTAGGTCTTCCAGTTCTAGGAAGGGGTGATGTTGATGTAGCAGCCAAAGCTCATGATAAGTGCCATGCTGGTCTACGACCATAATAAAATTATTGATTGATCATGATAAGTACTCTTGTCTGTTGCATTCATCAGGGCTGACATTGGAAGGACAGATCAAGGAGCAGCCCCAGGCTGTGAACACAGTCTTTCAGGGGGAATTTAAACCATTCCGAGACTAGTGGATTCCCCTCCAAATCAAGGTTAAGACCCCTAACAGTAAGCACCTTCATCTTGTCTGGATTCAGTTTTAGTTTGTTTTCTGTCATCTAGCCCATTACCTTCTCCAGGCGTTCATTCAGGTGAAACACACTGTCTTTAGATGAAGCTGTTACTGAAGGCATAGAGAAGTATATTTGGATGGCATGGAAATAAATCCCAGTGGGTTTGATAAAGCTTATTTCAAACATTCATAGGATTGTAGTTTTGCTTGAAAGACAACTTCTTGTATTTAGGATTAATAGTGTCAGTATAAAATCCGTACTTTTATACTTATACTTAAATTGCATTTATTGTGTTCCTACTTATGGTTACAATCCTAAGTACTCTTATTAGAAAGAAAGGTTAAGAATAAGCTCAGTAAAGCTAAAATGTCATCTGTGAACAGTAAAATAATCCCATTCTGGTAGCATAGATTATTTATTACTTGTTTGGCACTGTATGTTTCTGACACAGGTACTTGTTAAATAGCCCTGCTGTGTTGCTAATTAGGATAAAAATCATAATGTTTTATTGCTGTGATTTAGAATATAAAATTCTGTATGCATTGAAAGTTGTGAAGTAAATAGAACTTCCTTTTCACGAGGAAGTATGTAAATTAGACTTACATTAGGCATTAGGCTTTTAATGCTTACAATGTTAATATGATCTCTTTTCAAACAGTTAACAGAACATTCTACCTGCCAATCTGGAATATTCTGCATGGGAATTTCCAGTTATCTCAACCTCTACTTGCTTGAGCCTTGCTGGCTAGAAGAGAAGAGGGAGTGAGTCTTTGTTGAGTTGTCTTTATTATTATTTTTTTAGACTTACGTCCCTCCTGAAATTGTTTAAGCCATGTCCAGGGTGGTATACATTTTCCCCAGCTTTTGATGAACATATGAGGTTGAGAACCTTTTTCTGGCACACTGAGGGGATTAAACAGCTCCCCTCTCAGGTGCCCCTTCTGTTGTTGTGTGAGAGTGGTAAGGGCTTTGAAACTTTCTGCAGAGGCTGGGGGCCCTTCCGCACTAAACAGTTACATTGCTATGATTCTACTTTAATGGCCTTCCCTGCCTCCTATGGAATCCTGGGATTTGTAGTTTGAGAAGACGCTAGAGCTCTGGCTGAAAACTCTAAATTCTATAAACTGCAAATCCTAGCATTCCATAGGATGGAACCATGGCAGACAAGATAGAATTGTAGCACTATAACTATGTAATGTGAAAGAGGCTTTGGAGAGTCATTTTGGGTTCATCTTAGACTGAACTTGTTAACCTTTCACAACTTGTTAACTTCTGAAAAATGATAACATGCAGATTTATAGCTGAGGCTTGCATAGGTTGGGACCAATCTCTCTGCTTTCAAGGGCAAAGATGTGAATCTTGTTGTCCCTGGATGCTGTCTAAAGCAGTGCTTCTCAGGCTAGCTGGTGAGGGGGACCACCCATTATATTTTTTTCCACTGTACCAGGAACTGGCACCATATTTGTGCCCATTTTGGCTACAGTTGTTTCTTTCTTTCTTGGAAGTTCACAAGGGACTGACAGGCAATGTCTCAGGGACCAGTGCTTGTCCCATGACCACTACTTTGAGCCTAAAGGATCATAACCTTGCATAGTGAGTCATGGTGAGATGAATGAGAGTATATAGTGCTTTGTAGTTGCCAAAGGCAGCTAAATCCCATTATTTATTTATCCACCGGGACTTCAAAATGAGCTTTATTCTCTTTAAATGCTGCAGTATGGTTTATTTTCTGGAATTCATTCCAGTTGTTCTATATCTCTTTCAATTTTACAAAAGGATGTTAATGCTTAGACAAAATGCTTTGGCAAAATTGTAACTACTTTGCAAAAGTTGCTGGGTAGGGAGAGTGTGAAGGAAGTAAGAGTGAATGTTTTAAAATGCATTTCCTTTGTTCCTCCAATGCTCCAAAGCTCTTTATTTTTTTTAGGGCCTATGAAATATTAAATGTGTTGATAAAACATTTCAATTAATTCAGTGTCTAATTACTACATTCAAGTGAAAAGACTCTCTCAAAGGCAACATTCTTTACGTAACTGCATCACACAATATGAAACTGTCTATGCTGTTAATCTTAATTTTCTGTGCCCCTTAATTTTCTGTAGTTCCTTGCAAACTAGAAACAATTCTGGGGTTTTGTGCTATATCTGCTGTAAGAGATATGGGGTTAGTGATGCCAAGAAAATAGAGTTTATTAATTCTTGTATATAAACACACATTGTAGGAGAATAGCAGATTTTCCCATACAAAGAACCACATTAGTAATGCTGTATTTAAATTGTATGTGTTGTTTCTTTTCTTTTCTTTAAAGTTTACCAGTCTTTTTCTTTCCTGCAGAATCAAAGAAACTTTGTAAATAACAGTCTGCAAAGACCTACATGGGTCTTGTCTGCAGTTGCATTTTATTCTATGCATGGTATCATTTGTGCAATTTCTAGTGTGAGATGACAAGAGGTTGAATTGGGGAGGTAAGCTAATTAAGATCTTGTTAACCTTTTGAATGGTAACATGCTTGCAAGACTGATGCTTTCAAGAACAACCTCCATTAAAGTAGGGCTTCCTTATAGGTTGGAACTGCTGACAAAACATCTTTTCTGAGGGAAAGCATTTATCATCAGTTGTTCCACTCATTAGTAGTTTGGTGCTGTTGTGCCGAATCAGAAGTGATCCCCAAAGAAGGGAGTCCTAATGCTGACAAGACACATGTGCCTCATGATATTAGACACATGAGAGACAGCATCTCTGTCATTTTTTTGTAAGCATATGTGCGCCTAGTGGGTTTGCATGCTCTGAATATAAGCATGGCGATGATTCAGAGAAGGGCAACTGGAGTGACTAGAGGACTTTCCTTAGGAGGAAACACTGAGCAACTTGGTTCTTTTAAGTTTGGGAAAAAAGACAAATAAGGGGGCGGGAAGGCATAATTGGACTGTCTTTCTCCAACTTCATCTGGAGGAGTTGTAGCATGGGAGTAACTAGTTATAGATTAATTTCTATAATTGCCCAGTAATGGAGATAAGACTAGATTGCATTATGATTGTAATACAAGAAATAAGCCCATTCCTTTAGCAGCATAAAACTTCTGGGAGGTGTATAGCCCTCTTTAGCATTCATTTTGAATATCTGGGTCTGGGCACATTTACTGTATCCATACTATCTATTCCCCACAAAAGGGAGGTTCACACTTTTCATAAAAAGGTCATTCCTAAACATGTCTGGCTGAATGATCTGAGAATCTTCCCCTGATGATGAAGTGTTCCTGATGGTAGAGAGTATGTTCAGATGAATATACTTAGGTTATCTTATTAGGTCTTTGTCTGAAGGGCAGGAGAGAGGACAACAAGGAAGTTGGAGGGAGAGGGGAGTAGGGCTGGTGAACCCAAATTGACTAATAATTTTTGAACAGGGCTCATGTTTTTAGGCATTATACTCTTTGATTACCAGTTGCCAAGGGGAAACATCATGAGATGGTATTGCCTTTCTTGCCTTGCTTGAAGCCTTCCTAGCAGCAGCAGATTGGCTACTTGTGGAAGCATGATGCTGGATTCCCTTGAGTTCTGGTCTGATCTAGAATGTTTTTTTCTAATGTAGTTCTACTCCACAAGGATGACATACAACATTGTGTTCCTATGTCATTTTGCCTGATATCTCCATATATGGACCAATTTGAGCCTTAAGATCTTCAGTAGGGGCCTGTCTTCCTACCGCACTCCCTTCTTAGGGTTCTTTGGTGGGAACAGGGGAGAGGGCCTTCTTGGTGGCCTTTCTCAGAGTTTGGAACTCTCTCCCTAGGTTGGCTAGGATGGCTTCTTCCTTGCTTTTCTTCCTCTGGGAAATAAACACTTCCCTATTCTGGCAGGCTATCAGCATTAACTGCGATGGGCTTTAAATGATATGCTGTGCTATTTTTCCATTTTTTTGGTATTGTCTTTTAATGAATATTAAATAGTTTTTATAGATTAATTATTTTTTAAAAAATAGAACATATTTAAAACCATATAAAATGATATTTGCTGATTTTTTGTATGGTTTTCAAACTGTACTGATTTTAATATTTTGTAAGCTGCTTTAAGTCCTGTTGTTGGGAAAAAGGCAGAATATAAATGAATAAAACAGCAACACCGACCTACTGCCAAGCTCGGATTCTTAGTGTATCCTATTGCTGTTACTGTAAAGGTTTGGAAATCAGACATGGTGATGAGAACATGGAATCCACCAGCCAGTATGGTAATCCATTAAAGCATTTTTTCCAAGTCCCTTTATGCAATTAATATGTTTGAATTTCTGTATCAAGTTCCTAAATGTATGGAAAATATGTGACTCATTGTTTTTTATTATTATTAAAGGGCTCTCCTTCATAACCTCTGCTTTGGAGAATGTGGGTTAAAAAATCTGTTCTTTTAAGAATGGAAGCTTTGTGGACCTTTTGTGTCTTGAGAGGCCAAAATCTTTCCCAGTTGGCCTTGAGGATTGGTGAAGCATTGGCAGTGTTCCTTTGTAGCTTGTGTTGTGCTTATTATGTTCAGTTACAAAGCAGAACCTCTCTCCTAATTCATTATTCTCAGTGTCAGATACTTCATTCAGTTATCTCATTTGCTAAGGCATTCTGGGCTCCAGTTATTTACAGATTATTCATAGTCCTCTGGTGATAGTGAGTTTGGTATCAAGCTTCCCAAGGCTTTTTTGTGACAGTGTGCTTTGAAGTAAGAGGTTTGTAGTGACCCCAGTGTACATTTTATCCCAGTCTTTTAAGCATTCTTGTAAATTTGTGTGACTTAGATTGAATTAATCATCGTATTGAATGGTTAACAGGAGAGTACCATCAAATGTAAGCCTGTTATTGTATAATGAAGAACGTTGAGAAATGTACTGAAATACATGCACTCAGGAAAAAAAAATAAGGAAGCTAACTACTCAGTTCTCATACCAGACATAAGAATGGATTCCAAGTGAAGCAAAACTGAAGACTACAGATTTAGCACAAACAAAATGGAGGACCCCATAAGATTAAAGAGGAAAGAGACAAAAGATTTTATAGTCAGTTTTATAGAAAACATTGGCCATAACTTAGATGAACACAAGTGGCCAGTCAGGATTGTTGTAGGTCTAAAACATTCTAGTATTTTGTCATCTACACTATTTTTTAAAAAATATAGTTGGAAGTATTTTCTCAGTAATGTGGTGAATAAGAGATCGTGGTGGTGTTTTGAAAATATTGAACCTTCCCAAAGTAGCTTCTCAAAGAGGTCATAGGTAAGCAAGCTTGTACAAAATGGTGTCTTACAGACAGATGTGGAAAGTAAGACAATTTTTTTTTATATCCAGCAGAGCAGATCTGCCGGTGGATTGTTCAGTGGGCAGATCTTTGAGATCAGCTGGCAGAAGAATATTTCTGCTAATAGAAAAGGCTACTGTGCCAGGTTAACACCCTGCAGTCAGAGTATCCATATAGTACATTCCTGCTTTGGAGAGCATTCTGAGAAGAACTTTCAAAGTTCTGTTTAAGCATTGCCCCCTTGATTGGATAGTGAACTGTGAATGTAGGTCTCCAGCCAACAGTTTTTCTAGGCCCCTTCCCTGTGTAGAAACAGAGAGGAATGGAGAAATGGAAAATCCTTTCACCAAGGGATGCCATTAAAAATAATTAACAACCAGTTCTATCTGTCTGTCTACCTACGTACCTATCTGTCAAAATGTGTACATATATCGCATCAGTCTCCCATCACCTGAGGATGTTTGCTTCCTCCCTGCTGGGGTCTCAACAGCTAGCAGAGTTACTCCCTCAGTTTTGTATCTGGTCATTGTTTCCTCCAGTCCCTTAGAAGGTACTCTTAGGGCTCTTGGTGCATCTGTACCACTAGGTCTCCCCCATGGTACTGGGGAATCAAGTCCTTCCTTCTTCTCCTCCCTGGTATCTTCTTCTTCCTCCCCTTTGCTATTCTTGGCTCCCCTTTTAACCTTCCCTCACACTGTTTGCTCATACCAGTTGTTACAATTGTTGAAACCTTCTGCATCTTTTAACAATTGTAACAACTGGTATGAGCAAACAGTGTGAACCAGCTGAATGACACCACTGCTTTCACCTACAGGTATGTCAAAATTTAGTATGTGATTATGAGAGTTTGTGCCAGTTAAATAGTCTGCTTTCATCTCTGAACCAGAGAGTCTTCAAACTGCAGATCTTACAGTCTTATGAAACATGTACTTGCACCGGGTGGTTCACAGTTTTCTTTGCCCCAGTTTGCTTAGGCCTTTAAGTAAACAACCATAATAGAGGTTTTAGGGCTGCTACTCGTGATATTTTCTCCTGAGAGAGACAAGTTTTGTTTTCCTGCCTTTAGGTTAAATCCAATGTTTTGTGTTCTTTTAACTCAATCAAGGAAGCCAAGGTCCAGAGTCTGGGAGATCTGAGCAAGGCTGTTGATAGCTAGGTGACCTAAAGATTTCTCATTCATACGGTTGCCATGGGTTCATTTGATAGCAATTAACAACAGCATGTTATTTCAGCCCTCATCAATGTATGTATTCCTTGCCATTAGAGTTTTATTTCCTATCATCAGAAAAGAATGTTTTACTTCAACATGGAGAAAAATAATTCATTTCAACAAAGACAGGTAAACACTGTTAATTAAATTTTTGGAAGCAAATGTTGTGTGACTTCAAGTCATTTCCAACTTATGGCAACCCTAAGGTGACCATATCATGGGGTTTTCTTGGCAAGGTTTTTTCAGAGGAGGTTTGCCATTGCCTTCCTCTGAGGCTGAGAGAGTGTGACTTGCCCAAGGTCACCCTGTGGGTTTCCATGTCTGAGTGGGGATTTGAACCCGCAACTCCCAGAATCCTAGTCTAACAAGCAAGCTATTACACTACACTGGCTCTACTAACAAACAATGCCTCATAAAAGAAGGGTAGAAAGGTGCACTATGTGGGTCACAATTGACCCTCCGACTTTTTTTTTTTTTGGTAGCCCAGATAAAACCTGTGACTCTATCTAAGCTCCTAGATCCCACGAGTCAATTTTTCCAGGCTATTTTTTCCTCCTAATAGTCAAAATTTCTGTAGTTTTGTTCTCCACCTGCCCCACGGAGCAGTAGAATCGGGGAAAAAAAATAGAATTGATATCGGATTACTTCTTGTTCTGCTTTGGCATAGCAGCACAGCCTACTGGGGTTGAAAGTGGCCCAGCTCTCCGCATTCATCGTAAATCTTTGCTTTGGACAGTTAATTGTTCAGAACTGTCTTATAGTTCATTTCCTTGTTTCAGCCAAGGTGCGGCATCTTTAGCACCAAGGGCAACAGAACTGTTGCTGCTTTCTTTGGTTAAATATTTAATCAGCTCTGAGAGTGCGTCTAGTGAGTTTGCACTCAAGGTAGAAGAGAAGATGTTGAGCAGTCCACATTTGCTGAACTAGTGTGTTGATACAGGGCAGGAATGGGGAAACATTTTCCTATCAACATCATAACCTGCCAGGGAGGCACAGGCATCATTCTACTAGTGAGATGATTATGATAATTATATTGCCTTTATCCTGATAATTATACTGCCTTTATCCTGATAATAATACAGTAGCCCTCCATGTTCATGAGGGTTCAGGACACAGAACCCTCATGAAAGTGGAATAATCATGAATAACTCCCCCCCCCAGATTCCTCTCCCATTCCCCTCTGGAGCTTCACCCTCCCATTCCTTTGTCTCTGGCCCCAGCATGGAGACAGGGGGAGAAAAAAAGATAACCTAAAAGGCTTACCAATACTTTCCCCTCAGATAAAGAAGAGAAGAGTTCTGGAGTTCTAATTACTTCCAGTGACCATCTTGAGGAAGGAGCACCTGACCAATCAGCAGCCAATACACAGCAGAATGTGCAATCACATGGCAGAGAGGCCATGCTTTTAGCAGTGGGAAAGGGGTTTTGCTCACCCAAAAGGAAAAAAAAAAGGTCCTTTTTAAACACAAGCCTTGCAACTCTGGGGTGAGGAATGCAAGGAATGAGAGGAAGAAAAGCGGGATGGGGGAGCATGTGCCTCATGGATAATCAAATTCGTGAAGGTCAAAGCCGTGAATGTAAAAGGACTGTACTTTAGGTGGCTTAACAATATATTTTTTAAAAAAATAGATCAAAAAGTATACAATTTGTCAATAAAAATAGAAATATAAAACTTATTTAAAAATAAAATTTATAAACTTAAAACACTGAAATATTAAGATTCATTAAAAGACTATACACAGCACATTAAAAGCCCATCTCACTCAGTTTCTTAAAAGGCTGGTGATAGAATATTATCAATTTCTGACAGAAGGACAGCAAAGGGGGAGCCATCCTGGCCTCGCTAAGGAAGGAGTTCCAAAGACTGGGAGCAGCCACCAAGAAAGCTTTCTCCTTTATTCTCACCAAATGAGCCTGAGAAGGTTGTGGGTCAGAGAGAAAGGCTTCTCCAGAAGCTTTTAGAGCTCTAATGGGCTCATAAGTGGAGAGATAGTCCTTAGCCTTGAACCAAGCCATATAGCATAGTCAAAGCCAAAAATGTATGGTATTTGGTAAGTGGTCAGTGTTTTCCAGGTTGGCCAAAGCCTGAATGTACTCTTTGGGCTGCAGGTTTCCCGCCTTTGGTGTAAAGGTTATATACCACCATGATCTGTGCTGCTGTGATGGCTTGAAGCAGAGCCCTCTTGAGTGCAGATCTCGCGTGAAGGTAAAAGTTTTTACAATTGACTTTATTTATATGCAACCATACTGGGCTGCTATGGCACGCTGCTATTTGCATAGATAAAAGCTAATATTACATACCCTGGAAAGGCAGGTTGCAAATGGAATATCGTTCAGTTTAGCTTAAATTGTTTTGTTTTATTTAGTTTGTTTATCTGCCTACGATTGATCCCTGGCTTTGCTCATTCAAAGACTTACCATTTTCCCTTTCTGCTTATTCAGGAACCTTTGTGTGTTTCACCCAGGACAAATGACAGATCTGAGTTATAAGTGGCCTTTATGTTTTCAGAAATGAGGCTCACCCTTTGTCACAGAATGCTAGATATAATATGATAAGTGCTGCACTTGTCGGTGACTAATTCATTCAGTTTGCAGTTTCCATTTCGAGTCAGTCTAAAGTCACACATGGCATCTGAGGTTAATATTTGGTCTTTTCTGTTTATTCCTTCTTCCTCTGTTTTTTGATCTGTCTGGCCTGATGAGGGGTTCTGAACAATGTGAAAGCATATACAAAGCTTTTGTTGCATTTTGCCTGGTTCTAATAAAAATTTTCCCCAATTGCAGATCTGGGTATTCCCCCCTTTTTACATAAAGTGTCAACATCTTGTACCCCAAATACAATACACACACACACACACACATATTGTATTTTTGTTGAAGTTTGCCTGACAAGCTGCAGCTACAGCACCCCCCCCCCTTCTTTGCTGGTAGATTTTCACCATGTAGCACTTGTGGGACACAGAAGTAATCTAGATAGGAGAACTGCTTTTAGTCATAGCAATAAAAATTCTTCTCAGTAATAGTGCAGCAGTTTTAAAATCTATATTCTTCATGTTTTACGATTACTGTAGCAATAAAGTTTATGTCCAACCTTATTACTAAAATTTTTAACTACTAATAGAATTATTATTGTTATTCGTTTGTATTTACTCCCGGTGATACCACCGCAATTTTTATGTCATTAAATATCATGGTAAGTGATAAATATAATTACCGAGAGCCTGCGAACATATAAATGTTCTTAGAATAAGTGGACTTTTAGTTTCTATCACAATAAGAAACCAGATTCTTTGATAGACAGCTTGGTGGGAATTAACATATGAAAGGGTGAGAACCACTGTTCTGCATAGCTATTAAATACAGAGGAGCCCTATTTTTCCTTGCTTGCAACACCCTATTCTATAAGAAGCTGGGAATGTTCAGCTTGAAGAGAAGGCTGGAAGTTGACATGATTGCACTCTTTAAATAACTTAAGGGGTGTCAGAGAGAAGAGGGGGCAGACCAATTTTCTGCTGCCCCAGAGGACAGGACCAGGCCTAGCGTTGGAAGATACAGGAGAGTGGATTTCAATTGAACATTAGAAGGAACTTCTTGATAGCAAGAATGGTTTGGCAATGAAGCCAACTGCCTAGGTAGGTTGTGGGGCCTCCTATTCTTGACGTTTTCAAAAAGGAGGCTTGGCAGCTACCTGCTAGGGATGTTTTAGATAGAGACCTTGCACTGAGCAGGCAGTTGCACTTGGAGGTCCATGAGGCCCCTTCCAACTCTGTGATTCTAGTCTCTAAATGCCTCATTCTTACAGCCAGTAATGCTGCATGCACACATACAGACATACCAGTAGTAGGGATCTAGTTAGCATGTACACTTGTATGGCAGGCATGAGGCAAACATGAAGCATGATTTGATATTAGCTATTGGCAAGTTTTTTTTCTTTTTTTGTTGAGGGAGGAAAAGCTATGCTTTAAAACTTTTAATCTAGCATTGAACTGGAAACGTGGGGAAGCTGTTTAGATTTCTTTTTATGGATATTTAAATGGCCTGTCAGCCTGTATGCATGCTGTTCAAAGGGTAAAAACAAAATGTGCCATTTGAAAACAGGCTAAATGGGAGGGCAACCTACCTCTTTCCAGTGGAGACTTATGGGTCTCGTCATGGTGATGGATTACGTTGCCATTGTAGGATGAGTCGTCTCAGCTCCCATTTAGACTACAGTCAACCCAACCCTTTATCTAATTGTAGCACTTTCAAGGTATTTGTTATCATACCCATTCTCAAATGGTTTTGCAGTTGAGGTAAGCAGGGCTAGATCAGTAATGATTAGGCTGGTCACATCTTCTGCTACTGGCTGATCCTGATTTGCTGGTATTTGAAATACTTGCTGTTAGCTGCACTCTAAAACAGCCCTGCTGTTGGTGTTTTGCAGCTGCCAGGGATGTAAAGAATATTTAAAATTTCTTCTTCTGTATGAGAAATAGTGCCTTGGCACACTGAAAAACCCCATTGAGAAAAGGGCCAACTACCGTACCTCCTGTGGTAATCTGGGTGGGGTCATTAACAAAAAAATCACTTGTGCAAAGCTTTTGTATAGAAAACATGTGTTGTGGAGAGACACTGCTTTGTGCACAAAATATGTTTTTCATAAAAATATTGCTGCAGAAACATTTTTCACAAATTCTCACAGTAGGAAACATCCCCCAAAGTGCAGAAAAACCCATGATTGGTGGGAGGATTTTTTTTAAATTTTTTATTAACACATATTTAATACACAAAGCAAAAAACATGCAGGGGATTAAAAAGACAAACAGTAAGGAATCAGACAAAGAAACGATAACATCTAACCTAATGTTAAACTAGGGGCCAACAATATGTATAAATGACTTCTAATTCGCCAGCTTTTGATTCTAAGATAATCTACAAAATATATTTTTTCTAGTGTGTCTGTCATTATCACACTACTGCCTAGTATTTCATACCTGTAAGCTTAACCTTCAAAACTCATAATTGATCTCCCCCCAATACTCTCTTAGATATAAAATTAATTTATCCCAATCGTTTTTAAATTTAACCAAAGAGCCGTCCGTAATTAAAATAGCTACTTTATCAATTTCTGCCAGATCGAGCATCTTCAACAGCCAGTCTTCATGTGAAGAAATAGCCATACTTTTCCATTTCTGTACATACAGCACTCTTACTGCTGTGATCATGTAATGGAAAGTTCTCCCCAACTTCAGTCGGTTTATCTGTCAGACCCAATAAAAAAAGTTGAGGTTTAGGTTGAATCTTTACCTTTAAGAGGTCTTTCATCAGTCTATATATCATCACCCAAAACTTCTGGCTTTCTTACAGGTCTACCACATTTGGTAAAAACTTCCTTCTTCTTCGTGGTCTCTGTGCCTTCATACACTAGGAGCTTTAGCGCCTGCGCGGTAGCGTTCGGAAACTTCTAGAGCTTGTTCGCTTGGCGGGAACCCCTCCCCCACGCCGGTACTGCGCATGCTTCTCCCGCCGAGCAACGGTCTCTCCTCAGTTCTTTCTCGTCCGCCGTCGCGTACGGAAGGTTCTTCGGTTTGTTCCTCTGCTTTTGTGCTTGGCTTGCTGATTTTCACGGTTTTTTTTTTTGGATATTTGGACTGTCTCTGACCCCTCTTTCGGACTTCCCATTTGGTTTTGGTGATTTCGGATCTTTCCATTTTGGCGTTTTCGTCTTATGTCCGCGCTCTTCAAAAAGTGCGTGTCCTGCGGGCGCAAAGTTGCCCTCAACGACGGCCATAAGGAGTGTCTCTTCTGTTTGGGCGAGTCCCACAACACTCGGACTTGCCCAATTTGCCGGGATTTTACTCCCCAGACTCTCCGCAACAGGTCCGCGAGACTTAAATCTTATTGTTGGGAGCAGTCTCTGCGGGCGATCGACGAGACCTCCGTCTCCAAAATGGCCGAAAAGAAGACGACCACGCCATCGACGGTATCGGCGGCTGCTGTTCCGTCCACCTCGTCGGTATCGGGCTCGGTACCGGCGAGAACGCCGATCTTGGCGTTACCGAGGATCCCGAAGCTGTCGGCGGCTGCCAAGTCAGCGAAAGGATCCTCAATGGCGAAGAAGGCTGAGGCTCCCCTGAAGGAGACGCCTGCTAAAAAGCGCCCTGCTCCGGACGGAGACAAGGGCAAGGAGAAGGAGAAGAAGAAGAAGAAGAAGGAGAAGAAGCGCTCCCCGGCTGGGGACGTTCAACCTCCCACTCCTCCTCCGACTCTACAGCCTTCCAAAGGGCGAGGCGAGTCCGTCGATCTCTCGGACGATGAGATCGAGGACGTTCCCGAAGAGCGCCCGGACTCGCCTGTGGTAGACCCTCCAACCCTGGTGGAGGAGCGCCACCGCCTTTCCAGCCGTCGCAGGTCGGCCGACCTGCAGCAGAGAGAACCCTCTGCTTCTCCGGAGCGGCGTTCGACCTCGTTCAGGTCCCGGTCCCGCTCTTCGGAGCGTCCGGTGGCCTCGCCGCCTCCTAGAGACTAGAGAGGAACAACCTCGCTCGTCTGCCTCCAGATACACCTCGGCGTCCTACGTGGCCAGGTACGCGAGGGAGTCTGAATGGAGAGAGCGCCCGGCCTCTTATCGGTCACATTCACCATCGTACCGGGATCGGTACCATCGTGACCCGAGACGCTGGGAGACCTTCCGGAGGTCCCGGTCACCTCGCAGACAGTGCGAATCACGCTCGCCTCGAGGGGAAGAGGCTCGGTACCGTCGCCACCGAAGCCGTTCACCGTCGGACCGCCGCTCCTTCAGCCGCTCTCCCTCTCCTCGATACCATAGGGCGAGGGAGCCTTCACCTCGATATCGGGCGATATCGCCACCTCCTAGGGTCACGGCAACGGCGACGCGCCCTACGGAGTCGGTGGTGACTGAGCGGGCTAAGACAACATCAGCCTGCCAGACTACCCCAGTCACCACTAAAAAGGTGAAGTCCGTGGTCAGCCAGCCCAAACGTGACGCTGCCACTACCACTGTCCCGCCTGCAGAGAAGCCTAAGAAGGCAGCACCTGTGGCGGCCGTGAAGGAGCCGGAAAGCGAGCGGCGAGAGGACTCACCGAGCTCGGAGTCGTACGACTCGAGCGCGGAGTCGGAGGCATCTGAGGCGGCCTCCCAGGAGTTCCTCCGCTGGGATTCGGGGATCCGATCCCAGATTCAGCTCCAGAGGACGTCCACCAGTTCTCTGCGATGCTGCTCCGCATGGCCTCTACCCTTGGCCTTAAGATCGCCGAGGCGGAGCCGGAGGACGACGATCCAGTCTTCTCCGTCTTTGAGGGGAAGCAACCTGCCACGGCCCCGCTGCCCCTCCTGCCCCGGATCTCCAGAGTGGTGAAGGCCGCCTGGGATAGACCGGCCTCGGCGCAGCCGATACCGCAGCGTTTGGAGCACCTCTATAGGGTGCAGAAGGATAACGCAGGTTATCTCTTCAACCACCCTGCACCGAACTCTGTGGTGGTCGAGTCGGCACAAACAAAAGGGACCGGTAGGCAGCACACCACCCCACCGGATAAGGAAGGCAGAAAGTTGGACGCCTACACTCGGAGGTTCTATTCCGCCGCCTCCTTGCAGATCAGGCTGTCCAACACTCAGGCTTGCCTCGCGGCATACCTGAAGAAAGTGCTCGACCGCCTTCAACCGGCGATGGAGGCGGTACCGGAGGACATCCGCCAAGCCTCCTCGGTGATATTCAACGAGGCCATATCCATCGCTCGGCAGCAGATGGCCTCCTCCCGGCACGCCGTGGAGATTGCCTCCCGGGTCATGGCGGGATCCATCGGCCTGCGCCGCCATGCTTGGCTGCGACCGGCCGACATCCAGGAGGACACCCGAAGGAGGATCGAGGATCTCCCCTTCGACGGTGAGGGCCTGTTCAATTCGTCCACCGACCAAGCGTTGGACAATCTGGTGAAGGCGAGGTTGACTGCCAAAAAGATCGGGCTACAGCCGGCCACGCAAGCCCGCAGGACCTCCACCTTCCGCCCATCCTGGCGACGATCTTCCACCTCGTCGTTCCAGCGTTCGGCCCAGTCCGGACAGTCAAGGCCATCCTCCGGCTCGTCGGCCAGACGAACGTTTAGACGTCGGCCGGCCTCGTCTAAGAAGTCCTCCTCGGACGCAAAGTCTCGGTTTTGACATGCCTGGCAGGACCTACCAATACCCACTTTTCAGCCTACCATCTGTGCTCGGAGACCGACTGACTCTGGCTCGACACCTTTTGGAGTGGCAACATGTCACTACGGACTCTTGGGTGCTTTCCATCGTCCGTCTTGGCTACGCCATCGAGTTTCACGATATTCCGCCTCGAGGCGTTTACTACTCCACCCCGTCGAGTCCGGCCCTCCTGGAAGAGATCCAGTCCCTCCTCCAGAAAGGGGCGATCGAGCAGCTCCCGCGAGAAGCCAAGACCACCGGCTTCTTCTCCAGGTACTTCACGGTACCGAAAGCCGACGGTACCCTCCGGCCGATCCTCGACCTCAGAGGGGTGAACTACTACATCCGCCCCAAGAGGTTCAAGATGGTCACGATACCGTCGATCCTGCCCTTCCTACATCGAGGGGACTGGTTCGCCTCCATCGATCTCCGAGACGCATACTTCCACATCGCCATTCGCCCGCAGCTCAGACGGTACCTCCGCTTCGCAGTCGACGATACCTGCTACCAGTACAAGGTGCTGCCGTTCGGACTCTCGACTGCCCCAAGGGTCTTCACCAAGTGCATGGCCCCGGTGGTATCCTTCCTGCGGACGAAGGGTGCTTCCGTCTTCCCTTACCTCGACGATTGGCTGTTGGTGGCGTCCTGAAAACAGAGACTTTACCACGACGTCCACATGACGTTGTCACTCCTGACTCGCCTTGGTCTACGAGTGAATCCGAAGAAGTCCCACCTCGAGCCGGCAAGGATCTTGGACTTCATCGGGGCAACGCTCGACTCAACCTCCGCCAGGGCGTACCTACCAGAGACTCGAGCTCAAACCCTGATCTGGGCCGCCGCTCACGCCCGCACGGCCCCGACGTTATCTGCGAGAAGTGTCCAACAGCTCTTGGGCTACATGGCTGCGACGACCGCTGTGACATATCTCGCCAGACTGAGAGCAAGACCTCTTCAACACTGGTTCGTCCGCACATTCGACCCCCTGCGAGACGAACAGACACTCCGACTACAGCTGCCGGAGGACGTCCGCTCCTCCCTCCGCTGGTGGCAGTCGCGACACAATCTGATGTCCGGGATGCCCTTCCAGCAGCCGACACCGAAGGTGACGATAACGACCGACACCTCCCTGTATGAATGGGGTGCCCACTGCGGCGATCTCAGAGTCCGCGACAGATGGACCGACGACGAGACCGCTCTCCATATCAATGCGCTGGAGCTGCTCGCCGTGTCGAAAGCGCTACGGGCGTTCCGCCACGTCGTAGCTGGGCGGACGGTCCTGGTTCTGACGGACAATACCACCGCCGTCTGTTACATCAACAGACAAGGAGGGACTCATTCCACGACCCTACTCAACATCGCGCTCGACCTGTGGGAATGGTGCATTCGCCTGCACACGCATCCCGTGGCGGTTCACCTGGCCGGGCAGGAGAACACCATGGCAGACGCCCTCAGCAGGGACACCTCATCCCATCACGAATGGTCTCTCTCCGGAGAGGCGTTCAGACTGATTCGAGACCGCTGGGGCGAGCCGTCGATCGACCTCTTCGCGACCAGGGAAAACGCGAAGTGTCGCCGATTCTGTTCGAGAGCGGGCCACGATCGCGCTTCCATTGGAGACGCCTTCCAGTTTCCGTGGACCGGGGAACTCCTCTACGTGTTCCCGCCATTCCCTTTGCTCGGCCGGACGATATCGAAGATCCTCGCCGACCGAGCTGACGCGATCCTCGTAGCCCCGTACTGGCCGAGGCAGCACTGGTTCACACCCCTGCTACGAGCTGCACGAGGCGACCTGCTCCGGCTGCCACCGACGCCGGGCCTGCTCTCCCACTCCAGCGGCCGAGTCCTTCATCCGGACCTGCCACGCCTGGCCCTCCATGCCTGGAGGATATTGCACTAGACGATCCCGTGCTCGGTACCGTCCTCGTCGCGGCCAGGAAGGAATCCACCCGTCGCAACTATCAATACAAATGGCGACGCTTCCTGACCTTCGCTAACGAGAGGAGTGAGCCGGTATCGCCCGCGGTACTCTCTACCGTCCTCCATTTCCTCCTGCACCTCCGGCAACAGGGCTGGCGTTTCCATCCCTGAAGGTTTATCTCTCCGCGATCGTGGCATACCAACCGCCACGATCTGCGGCATCGGCCTTCTTCAGGAACGATACCGTTAAGCGGTTCCTGAAAGGACTTCATCATCTCTACCCGCCGGTATCGCCGCCGCTACCGCCGTGGTCCCTCTCGCTGGTGCTCTCGCAGCTGACGAAGCCGCCCTTCGAGCCGATGGCGACCTCGGATGACAGGCTTCTGACCATGAAAACTGCCTTCCTGGTGGTGGTGACCTCAGCGAGGCGAGCGGGTGAGATCACAGCTCTTCGGTCCGATGAGCCCTTCATGCTCTTCCACAGGGACAAGGTGATCTTGAGACCTGACATCTCGTTCCTGCCAAAGGTGGTGTCCAGTTTCCATCTCAACCAGGACATCATCCTGCCTGCCTTCTTCCCGAACCCGACGACACCGTTGGAGCGGTCCCTCCACTCCCTGGACGTGCGTCGGGCATTGGCTTTCTACAAGGACAGGACTGCTTCCTTCCGACAGACGCCGCATCTCTTTGTTTGCTATGGGCGACGTCGGAAGGGCCTCAAAGTGTCCACCCAGCGCTTCTCCAAGTGGGTGGTGAGGACTATTGAACTGGCGTATGAGCTCGTGAGGAAGCCTCTGCCAGTCCTGGTTTGAGCCCACTCCACCAGAGCTGTGGCTACTTCTGCGGCCCTCCTGCGAGGAGTTGACCTGCATGAACTCTGCCGTGTGGCGACCTGGTCTCAACCATCGACCTTCGTGCGCCACTACAGGCTCGCCTGCCGGTCGCGCAGAGATGCCCGGTTTGGACGTGAGGTGCTGGCTTCCGTGCTGTAGGACCTGACCCGCCATCCGACCGGTAAGCTACACAGTCTCCTAGTGTATGAAGGCACAGAGACCACGAAGAAGAAGAACAGGTTGTTTACCTGTAACTGTGGTTCTTCGAGTGGTCATCTGTGCCATCATACACACCCGACCTTCCTCCCCTCTTTCTCAGGTCCCTGTAGGTTCTACGGCGGACGACAGAACTGAGGAGAGACCGTTGCTCGGCGGGAGGAGCATGCGCAGTACCGGCGTGGGGGAGGGGTTCCCGCCAAGCGAACAAGCTCTAGAAGTTTCCGAACGCTACCGCGCAGGCGCTAAAGCTCCTAGTGTATGATGGCACAGATGACCACTCGAAGAACCACAGTTACAGGTAAGCAACCTGTTCTTCTTTTTGATTTCCAACAAACATTTGAAGAACTTTTATACATTTTAGACAATTTTTCTGGCTTTAGATACCATATATACATCATTTTGTAAAAATTTTCTCTAGGACCCTAACTCAGAGTAGAGTTCAGATCTTTTACTCACATCCTTTCCCATTGTTCCATCTGGATATGAAGCCCCATATTTTGTGTCCATTTCATTATATGAGCTTTCACTTGTTTATCTTCTGTTTCAATTTTCAACAATAACTTACACATTTTGGCATTTAAATGTTCCTGATCAGCAGATAATTGTTCTTCAAATTCTGGTTTAGGCATTTCAAAACCATATAAATTTGTACCCATTTTAAACCATTTAGTCAACTGTCTGTATGAAAACCAACCCACATCATGACCTTCTTGGGATGAGTTCCACATTTGATTTCATTTTAAATTTTAAACTGCCCACTTTCTAGCATTAAAACATCTTTATAAGTTAACCAATTATTTTTTAAATTTATTTCTATCTTAAAGAAAGCTTCATGTGGAGAGACCTATAATGGCATTTTAGAACATAATCTCAGTTTACATTTATTCCATACTCTTAATAAAGCATATCTAACATAATGATTGGTAAAATCAACACTAGATTTAAGTTTATCATACTGCAGAAATGCATGCCAGCCAAACCTCAAATCAAATCCTTCTAATTGTAAAAGCCTATCTCTTTTTAAAGTAACCCAAAACCAAACATGATGAGAAAAAATACAGTTTTAGATTTGGAAGAGGAAGTCCCCCTCTGTCTTTTGCATCCTGCAAAATCGTGAGTCTCACTCTTGGCTTGTTCCCTGGCCAAATCAGATTAGCTGTGTCTCTATGCCATTGCTTGAATGGCATCTGATTGTTCAGAATTGGAATTGTCTGAAATAGAAACAACATCTTTGGTAAGACATTCACCTTTGTAGCTGAAATTCTATCTACTAGGAAAAGTTTCAGCATGGACCATCTTTGTAAATCTTGTTTGATCTCATTCCAAGCTCTAACATAATTATTCTGAAACCATTTGGAATTCTGCTTACTAACAAAAAAATCACACCTAGATATTTCACTTTTTAAACAATTTTAAATCCTGTTTTATCCATTAGATGTCTTTGATCTTCTCTCATCATATTTTTAGTCAATGTGATTGTCTTATCATTATTTATTTTAAGCCCTGCCGAACAACCAAAGTCTTTCAATACCTTAAACAGTGTGTCTGCTGATTCTAATGGATCTTGTTTTTTTTTTTAAAAAAAACTCAAAATCATCAGCAAATGCCCTTAGTGTAAAAATTTGTTTCTCTATGGTCACACCTTTTAATTCTTCTCTAATAGCTCTACTCGAAACTTCCAAGGTCAAAATAAAAAAGAAAACAATTTTTTTTTTAAAAGAAAACTTTTGAAATGATTCATTCGTACATGTAAGGATGTGTAATTGCATGCAAAAGTGAAATGAGTGGAGATTTATGTTCCTTCTGAATGCATTTGCAGCATTTCTACAGTTGTGAAACGTAAAAAGAGACATTCTGGAATGTATTTGGTAGGGAAAGGAACAGGGCGTGTGAATATCTGCTGATTTCGAGTTTCCTGAGTGTCGTGATGGACACTTTAATTAGATCTGCCTGTTTGTAGTAGGATGGGGAAACCTGGAATGCCTCTCAAATATTTTATTAATGCAAACATAACAAATGTGTCCTACTTAGTTCTCCTTGGGAAAACCAGCTGTATGTTTAAGTTTGCAACTTGTACCAGGCAATTGAACACCTTTGCCTGTACAGACACCTTCTTGAAATCCATAGATGTCTCTGAGACAGTTTAATAAGGTAAAACCTATCAGCAGCTTTGCCTTACATCTGTCCCCCACCCCTAATTTTGCCTAATTGTGTTGACTGCCAGTCGCTGAAATGAGACAGACTGATGCTCAGTTTAGAACAGGACAACCTAGAGGGCTGGGAATACGTGTTTTTTTAAATCTGTTTTCTACTTTTCTTTCTGAATGGAGATTCAGGGTAGCTAGCAACACTCACAAGACAGCAAAATACATTAAGATGAGAATGAAAATGATATCAACAAAAATATGAGCAATAAAATGCATTACATAAAATTAACTCAGGCCCAAAGCAGACATTATTTTGAAAACACCTCCAGGAGCTATGTCTTTTGATTTGTTTTACTTAGACTCATTGCTGTCATGGGTCATTATTTTGCCGTATTAATTGCAAGAGTCCTGGGCCTGATCCAGATTGGTTCTTGACCCTGTACTAAGGTTCCTTGCTGTGCTGACTTCAGAGTAAAATAGGAAACAAAATTCTGTAGTAGCTTGGGGGTCAGACTTTCACCACTGGCTCCTGCTGTTGGTTCTGAAATGTGCCAAAATTACAAAGAATCAGGAAATGACTGGGGGCTACTTCATGTTTCTTTTCTTTTCTTTTTTAAGTTTTGGGATTGGACGTGCTGTGTCCCTCTTGTTAATTGCTGTCATGTCAACTTCAACTTATGGCAGCCCTATGAATGAGACAGTTGGCCTGCCACATTTGCAAGTTTGACTCCTGCAAAAATGGAAAAACCACAAACACCAAAATATGTGTGTCTGTCTGTCTGTGGGAAGGTGGCTGAGGCATGGTAGGGAGAGTGGGCATCCAAGGCAGGTTGGGAAAGGAAAAGGAAAGACGGTGGGTTGACATGGTGGCCCTGTACTTTCTCAAGAGTTTAGTGTGCAGAACATTCATGGAAGTAGGAAAAAAACATGAATAACTCGCCCGCCACACTTCTCTCCCCTCCTATTCCCTTGCCTTTTGCCTCAGTGTGTGTTCTCTGCACCAGGGCAAAAGGCAAGGGAATGGGAGGGGGACTACTGGAGGTGGAGAAGGAAGGCACAGGCATGCCTTCCCCCCATTCTCTTCTATTTTGTCCAGGTGTGCTTGCCTTCCTTCTCTTGCCCGGCAAAATGCAAGGGAATGAGAGGAGGAGAATGGGGGAGGAAGGTACGTGCACACCTCACAATCAGATTTGTGAAGGTCAAACCTGTGAATGTGAAGGGAGGTATGTACTTCCTTTCTCTCAGCCATCCCCTATTTTGGGTGGGGGGACATTGGAAGAGGGCTTGTAGTGCTGAGAAATCAATCTGTCCTTAGCTGGCCAGGCAGCAGATGATGGAGGAGGGGGAGGACCAGGGGCAGGTTTTTAAAGGGCTGCGCCGCCTCATCAGAGCTGCCAAGAGGGAAGGTTCCTCAGGAAATGAAATGCTTGAGGTGGTGAGGGCAGGAGTTGGAGAAATTTGCAAATAAATCCATGGAAGTCAAACTCACAAATGTGGAGAGCCATTTGTACTTTTCAAAGGCAGCCCCATGTACAGCACATTACCCTTATCCAAATGGGAGGTAACCAAGGCATGTGTTATCGTGGCCAAATCCATTTCTCCAGGAATGGATGCAGTTGATGCACAGGCGCTACCTGTGCAAAAGCACTCCTGATCACTGCTGAAACATGGGCTTCGGGGCTCAGAGCAGAAACTAGGAGTAGGCCTAGCTTGCAACATCGCGTTAAAGAGTAACAAGTTCTGTTTGGCAAAAGGTGCAGCCCTTCATTTGATGAAGTCTACTGCGGCCTGCAAATTTTGCATCAAAATAAAAACTTCTAAGATGCCAGAAGACTCTGATTTTGCTACAACAGACTGACAAGGTTTAATCATGCTTTACCTAGGAACGGCTTCAATGAACTCAATGAAAGTGCATAGGATTCCAGTTTCAAAGGCCTGCTTGTAGACCTATATCAGCACTTTACCACTGTTTGAGAAGATCAAGGTTAATTGTGTTTCTTTAAGTCTGCTATAGAATTTGTTCCTCAATCTGATTTAAAGGAATTTGAAGGCACCCTCTGGTACTCTGTGCTAAAATTCACTTATGATTGTAGCTTTCTTTTGGAAGTATTCTGTTGGTATCCGTGGTGCTATCAGATTTGCATTGTTCTTTATCCTCTACTTTTCCCTTCCTGCAGTATTTCTGATAATGCTGAATGTAGGTCTAATACTTCACCAGGCGATAAACAGCATCAGGAGTTTCATCTTCCTGTATCAGTTTCTGCCAACGGGTCTGCAGAAAATGCGTTGTGATTAATATCCAGAATTTGGGCCCTTATAAGTTTAAAAAAATTCACAGACTGTAGAACTGATTATTTGCTTTTTCTTCCCATGTGTATGCTGCTGAGATGATAGTCTGCACTCTGATATTTTCCTATTCTCCTGAAAAAGCTCAATAGTAAATCTGCTTTATAGAATGTATTTTATGAGAATGGAAAAATGAAAAGCTTTATTGAATCAAGCCTGGGGAGACCTGAGTTCAACTTCCTACTTAGCCATGGGGATCTTGAGTAGGATACCATTTCTCAGCCTAAGTTCTCTCAGTTGTTGCGAGGATGCAAGAACGAAGAAGAGAAACATTTATGCTATCTTGAACTCTCACAGGAAAGATAGAATAAGAATTTAATGTAGTAAATTAATAACCAGATTCTTTGTGAGAGATACACCTTGTCTCCTATCTTTTCTACATAGGCACAGTAGTAGGATCAACATGCTTCAGGGCATTTCCTATTTAATAGTAAATCACATTTAATATTTCAGATTTGATGCCAGAGCAATATAAGGATGGAAAAAGTTCCTTTTGAACACATACACAACAAGAAGAAAGAAAGAAAGCCAGCTTTTTCTTTCTTTCTTTCTTTCTTTCTTTCTTTCTTTCTTTCTTTCTTTCTTTCTTTGTTGATCCATGAGAACTGAACAAAATCCAAAATCCACTAATGGGCAGTAACTTCATTTGGACTAACTATATTTCCACAGTGGCATGCATTCTCCAGAGCTCATCATGCTAGATAAAAAAAATGGGGTGGAAGGGTGAGGAGAAGAGGCATAGATTTTCTTTTAAAGATCTAGATATTTTAAGCCATAAAGCTGCAGTTCTCAGTCAAAAGATGGAACATGCAGGCTTGATAAGTCATTGATAGGTGTGAAGATATCACATGCTATTTAGCAATGCCTGCTGCAATATAAGGAACAAAATGGGGGATCACCATCTCTAGAAACACAAGGCCAAGGGCAGCATAGTCATCAGGCTTATGCCTTAGTTGAAAGAATTCTTAGGCAATGCTCTCAGATTGGTCATAACAGACCCTTTTGACATATTGTACCACTTAAAATTTAAGTCATAATCTGATTGTGAGCCAGAACTAGAGTAGATCTGTTGAATCAATGGAAAGAAAATATTGCTTCCTTGTGTTTCTGCCACATGTTAGCTAAGAAATGTGTTGCTGCTGCTCTTGATGATGCCCAGCTAGTGGAAGAATAAAATATCAGTTGGTCCCAGCCTAACCATGGGGAGGGCTTCAGCTCTAGCAAAACTCCCTGTGTAGGAAGGAATTCCATTCAGTATCCAGCTCTTAACTGCAGGTGTATTGGATCTTGCAAGCAAGACCCATTCAACTCAGCAGGATCTACCTCTGAGAGCAAGAATGTTTGTGATTGACTTGTTAGTTTTTGTCTTCCAAAGTATCTTACTTATATTATCTCATTCTTTGCTTCCTGTAAGGCAGAAAAGTAGATGTGCAGTATAAAAAGACATTGGATTGGAGCCAGATTCATGCTGAAAGTAGATCAGTTAAAATCAGTAGCACAAGTCAGCCGTGACTAACTAAAGTCCCTTTGATTTCAGTAGGTGCAGTTGAAGTATAACTGCATCCAGATGCAACCCAAAAGGTTTCACTTTCATTCTAATAAATGTTAATCATTCCATTGGGGAAATAAAACTCAGTATAATTTAAACCCTCTCTCATTGAAATTCCTGTCCTTAGGCTGTATGATTGGTTGGGGTTTTTTGCTGGTGTGCGTGTGGGGTGGGGCATAGACAAAAGTAGCAGATAGCCGGGGAATATTTCCATTTAGAAGTAAAGGACCAAAGGTCATATGCCTGTTCATATTGGCCAAGTGTGGCTTTTGGAACTAACTTTGTATCCCTCTTCCTCTGTCTCTTCTGCTCTAGAGGATGAATATGTGACTTTATACGTATATAAAGTGTTCAAGCAGTTTAAGTTGATAAAGACCAAAGCTTTATCTTAAGAATGTGTAATAGAAAGAATACTGACCTTCAGGACTCAATGGACCTTAAATGATATCCTGCTTTGTCCTAAATTGAATTAAGCTTTTATGACTGAACTGTAAATGAAAGAGTATGTTTGCCAGAAAATGAATGGTTACTTCTCAGAATATCACTTTCAGTTACTTAAATAAAAGCGCCCATTTGGATGTTGTGCGCTCTGAGTAATTCAGGAATGATAAGCAAGTTGATGAAGGTAATAACCGGGGAAGGTGAAAAATGATAAGAGATTATGGTTTGTGTCACCCTCAGGGCTGATCCATGCAACTACCAAGAAAAGATGAGGAATGTCCTCTCTCTGATTCCCAAATTCCCTCCTCTCTCTGTCTCTCTCTCTGTCTCTCTCCCCCCTCCCTGCCTCCTCCCATCTCTCTCTCTCTCTCTCTCTCTCTGTTGCCCCTCTACTTGGATTATGTCAAAGTCATGGTGAATGGGTGAGATGAATTTGCTTCTTCCAAGAGTTAATACCCAGTGTTTTATGTGTATGGGATGTGCTTTGGATAAGAGGAAGAGAATGTGGAGTGGCAAAATCTCCAGTCATATGCAGACTGCTGTGCTTCTGTTTTCAGAAGCACTCTGTATGTGTCTGTCTGTCATGGGGAGGCAGGCTAGATTTTAGTGGGATGTCCAAATCAAGGCCTTTGAAAGCCTGAACTTGTGCTAAGCTTAGTATTTGAAATACATCTCCATTGGCAAAGTTTGGTTTGGTTTCTCGGCTGCATCAATATGTATGGTGTCTAGATCGAGGGAGGTACTGGTACCACTCTACTCTGCTTTGGTTAGACCCCATCTTGAATACTATGTCCAATTCTGGGCACCCCAATTCAAGAAGGATATTGACAAGCTGGAGCAAGTCCAGAGGAGGGCGACCAAAATGGTGAGGGGGCTGGAAGCCATGCCCTATGAGGATAGACGTAGAGAGCTGGGTATGTTTAGTCTGCAGAAGAGAAGATTAAGAGGGGACATGATAGCCATGTTTAAATATTTGAAGGGATGCCATGTGGAGGAAGGAGCGGGCTTGTTTTCTGCTGCTCCAGAGACCAGGACAAGGAGCAATGGATTCAAGCTGCAGGGAAAGAGGTTCCACTTGAACCTCAGGAAGAACTTCCTGACAGTCAGAGCTATCCAGCAGTGGAATATGCTGCCTCGGAGTGTAGTGGAGTCTCCTTCCTTGGAGGTTTTTAAGCAGAGGCTGGATGGCCATCTGTTGGGAGTGCTTTGAGGGTGTTCCTGCAAGGCAGGGGGTTGGACTGGATGGCCTGTGTGGTCTCTTCCAACTCTACATTTCTATGATTCTATGATTCCTGTACCCCACTTCTTTGGTAACTTTTGTTGAATATTTCTTCTGAATGAACCCTTATATGATGAGGGCTGATACTTACCAAGAGAAGGGAGCTGCATTTTATGAACATTTTTCCTTATACGGCAAATGCCACTTGTCATCAGCAGAGATGAGAATTAGAAATAGGAATGCATTTTCCTTCAGCAAATTATTCCTTCCTGCTGGGACATTTTGTACCATTTTTCCACCAGAATTTTCTGTTTCTCTTTTCCTGTGCGCACTTTCATTTCATAGGTACTAAGCACCCTAGTCCTCAATGAGCTACTTTTTGTTGTTTTGTTGTTGTTGCTTTAAAAACAAAAAACTTCAGGGTCTGCAAACCTTGGAGTCCCTTCCCATAAGCCTGCTAATACTTCCCTCTTCTGGCTTCATTTCTGTCAATGCTGTTTGTGTTGCATTTCCCTCTGTTCTCACCACTTTCTGATTATTTCATACTAAGTTACTGTCTTGTGCTAATGGAACTTTTGCATTAATTCTAAAAACTGGTCCAACTGCTTTGTCTTGATCTGAGAAGTTTTAGGAATTGTAGCTCTGTGAGGCAGAAGCTCCCCTCACCTTGTCACAGATATTAAATCCTGGGAGTCTGTTGTGAGGGATGGGAGAAGCCTGTTTGTTTATACTAGTTGCTGTCAACCGTGGAAATTAAAGTTTTAATTATTTATTTTCAAAACTTACATCCCAACTTTCTATAAAATATTCATGGAGGGGCTTACTAGAAAAATAAAATAATGCACAGTAAGGGAACAATTTTTTTTTAAAAAAAGATCTAATAAAACAGACTATAAATAGCTAGCATGGCAGCAGCAAAAGTTTAACTTAAGAGCAATTATTTTTGAAAGCTCTCTGCCCAAAACTTCTGGGACCATGCAGACCTTTTTTTGGGGGGAGGGATGGGACTGTTCCAGATGTTATTTCAGAGCTAAAAAGGTCTTGTCCCAGGAGTCTACCTGCAGCCATAGGCAGCCGAAGCCACAGCAGTTATGTTTTCAGACAGGCTCACCTGGAGACCAGCTGCTCCTTGAGGTAGAAAGACCTTTTGCTGTCACTCTAACTGCTGTTTTTATAGATGTGTATATAGAGGGTGGTGGCTAAAGCTAGGTTATACCTTCTTTTTGCCTTTATAGTATAAATGAAATGCTGAATCACTTGCATCCATGAATGGGTTAATACATGTAATCATTTACCAGATAATGTGCTCATCACGAAGTCTTGCACGTTGCCTCCATCACGCTGCTTCCTGAAAACCCTTTGTCTGTGGGCATCCATCTTGCACAAGTACGGGGAACATTTGCCCCTCCAGATGTTGATGGTCTCCTGTCATACTTCCCTATTGACCAGACTGTTTCATTTATCATCATTGTTGTCATCATCATTATTATCATCATCATTTTAAAAAACACTGTTATTGATCCATCTTCAGAATGCACTTGTTCATGCTGTGGTCCCCTAAGGATTTAAATACATCAGTGCAAAGAGCTAGATCAGGACTGAGAAATCTTATGTATCTTCAAACATTGTTGATCTTGAGCCTGCTGGAGTCATATTATTGGGAGAAAGATGGGGTATAAATGAAAACAATATTAATAATATTCTTCCACTGGCATATTTAGATGCTTGATGGAACACAGCATAAAGAGGTAGATTCCCAAGATGAAAAAATATCAATGATTTGGTGTTTTTTAAAAAAATGAAAAGTATTACAAATTAAATAGGATTTTAAAACAATGGCTAAATACTGTAGGGCTTCTTTTGTTTGTTTTAAAAGCAACAAGCACAAATCTCAAAGTTGCTAGACCTGTACTTTCAGTTGTCTAAAAAGAAATTAATGGTTCTGTCACACTCACACACTTTGCTTTACATGTCAGTCAAACATACACATTTATTTCAGTTTTTTTTTATCTCTTGTCCAGGCAGACTGGCAGCTTTTCCTTCTTGAAAGTTCTGGGCTTTCAATTTCTGTTTTTCTGACTGAAGTCACATGTGTGCTAGACAAGATTGTTGTCTGGGTTTTAGTTTAGTAAAATATAGACATGATTGTGTTTGTATGTGTGTGATTTACTAATTCTGCTTAATTGTTGCTGGGTGTCCAGTTTGACAAAGATAATGAGCATTAAATTAATAATTAAATTAATAAAAAAACATGGGCCTAAATCCTGTTGTTAGTCCAGACCAGAGTAAACCTATTGAACGAGTGGGATTCACTATTCAACAATTGATTGAAGGGAGCTGTTTTTATTGGGAGCAGCCAACAGGATGCCCAGCCATTTTATTTTAAAAAATACACAAAGTTTATCCCTTTTTGATACTGTAAAATGATATACTGAGTTGTAAATTAACATATTCTAGTGATCAGATTTATACCATTATTTTAGAAAATATGTGAAGAATTGTTAGTCACAAACTTCTTTCAGACATCTCATTTCTAATTTCTCAGAAACCAGACTTTTCTCCAGGTAATTTGGACCAGTGATATAAATGAAATAAATCCACTCTGTGTACTCTTTCTTGATCTTGCACATCTGCCTTTCCTCTTCCCTTGTGTTGTTTATGAGACTATTTCCTAGGCCTTATTTTTTTGTTTCATGTTTGGCAACTCCTTTTTTTTTAAACAGGTGCGCTAATTATTTGCCATGTGGATCGACAGCTGTCTGTTGTATTTGTCTATACAATAAGCAATAATTCTGTCACAGCCTTTCTGTTTTTGACATCTGATGGGTTTGGGCATGATGGAGGAACAATGTTAATTGAGAAACAGAATGAGGTACTGGTAGGCATGTTGGCATAGGAGCGGACAGCTGTCCATAGTCTGGAGGCTGCACTTCCTTTCTCTGGACCTCAGAGGGCCACATTTCCTTCCCTTTATATCATGCTTTTTTCCTGGTATAGAAAACAAGGTTGCTTCCAGCACAGATTAAAACAAATGCAGCTAAAATCCTAGTGATATTTAAAAAAAAAAAAACCCTGAACAAACTGCCCCATTATAGCATCATTATTTTTAAATGGCACAAAAACATTTAGAAACGTGACAATAAGAATTAAAATACAGTACACATATCCTTTTAAAAGACCCTTCTACACAACCAGTTAATCATTATTTGTCTGTTTAAGTAAAAATGATCTTTTGCCTGCTACTGGAAGGAGAATAGAGAGTAGGCCAACCTAGCCTCCTGTGAAGAGAATTCCAGCCTAAAATGCCCTCTCACATGTTCTCACCAGAGAGGGTTGTTTCAGGGGTGGGAGAGAGAAAATGTCTTTCTTGAAGGACTTAAGATTCAGACAGAGTCAGGTAGGGAGAAACAGTCTTTCAGATAGTTTGGACTGACGCAGTATAATGTTTTATTCTTACATGCATCCCCTCATTTCATTTTAAGGATAGAGAAATCTTTTCTGAGTACAGTACTTGTACCAATAGCCTGTAACTGGTCTGGTGAATATCTGATTTTGCAGTTATAGCAGCAGCTCCATGCAGCGTGATGTCACAGGGACAGCGTTGTGTGTTGCTGAAATTCCACAGTGCAGCAGTAGAGCGCATGCTTTACATTCAGAAGTTTCCTCCATTCAGTCCATGACATCTCAAGTTGACAGTGGGAAAGACTTCCTGTCTGAAATCCAGGGAACCCTTGTTGATCTGTATAGATCAAACTTCCTTTCAACCAGTTGCCCTGTAGATGTTTTGCAGCTCCTTGCAGCATGACCAGTGATTGGTCCAAAACATATGGAAACTACCAGGTTGGGGCTGGCTGGGTGGTGTGGATTATACTCAGTGAGGTAGTGTGCTATTGTCCTAACCTGTTTGTTGTTTATAGGGATGGGACAAATCCAGAATTTTCTGAAGCTGAATCTGGATCCAAATCCCTGGAAGGTTCTGGGAATCCACGAATCTCACGAATCTCAAATCTTTTGAATCCTTTTTTAAAAAAGGGTTTAAAAAGCATGGGAAAGAAAGCACCTCTACTTAAAAGTGTTTTTGAAGCAGAATTTGACAGAATTTAAACAGAATTTGTTTAATGAAAAACAAATAAAATAATAGTTTTCACTTTTCAGGAAAACTTTCAGGATCCCGGGCAGGATCCCACTGGCGGCAGGCAGGAGAAGAGCGGGGAGCGTGAGATCGTGCTCTCCCTGCAACCTTCTCCTGCCTGTCCCAGGCAGGTTCGCACCGACATTGGGCAGGAAAAGAGCGGGAAGCGTGAGATCTGTATTTTTTGGTTGTGGATTCGAAAGATTTGATTCACCTATTTTGGTGTGGGGATTTGGATCCACAAATCAGATCTGAGGATACAGTTGGCCCATCCCTAGTGGTTTACAAGTTGTTTCTGAGTTATGGCAACCCTATCATGGAGTTTTCCTGGCAAGATGTATTCAGAGGGAGTTTACTTTGCCTTCCTTTGAGGCTGAGAGAATGTGATTTGCCCAAGGTCACCCAGTGTGTTTTCATGGCTGAGTGGGTATTCAAACCCTGGCCTCCAGAATTGTAGTCCAGTGCTCAAGCCACTACCCTATGATGGCTTACATATCCTGTTTTTTACCACACTGCTCTTTATGAGTGACTGGGAAGTATAGTGTTTATTTGTGAAAGATCTGCAGTCTAATTTTGTAATTTCCCCAGATGGATCTCCTTCAGGAACTGCTAATTTCTGATAGAAGTTGGATGTGTATTGGTTCATTTTGGCTCATTTGGCTCTTGGCTCATTCTATTTGACTCATTTTGTTTTTAGTTCACTGAAAAAAAATATACATGTCTAAATAAGTTCAGATATCCAGGCGTATGCTTCCATTTTTAGGAAGTGAGATATAAAAGTTACTCCCTGTTGTAATAAACTCTTGTTTGAGTGTTCAGCCTGGAAAGTTGGAAAATAAAGAAATCTGCTTCAGGGTTGGTGTCTTTGATAACTGTGATTTTTATTGGTGTTTTTGAGATTTGCTTGATCTCATTTCTGTGGTTCTCCAGTGTAATATCCCATCATCTTACGTCACTTGTATATGATACTGCAAGGTAACTGAAAGTATGTGAGAAAAATGGAAGTAGCTTGTTGTGTTTGCTACAAATTCCTAACACTCTTAAACTATTATATATTTATTTAGAATTAAAATGGTTTTAGCATATTGCAACATGAGGTGAAAACATCTGTGTCAGTGAGGACTTCTGTATTCCTTTCACATGGAAAGAATATTTGCGTTTTTTCTCATCTTCAATGTCAGATCCGGAAATGCCGCAGAAAAAATGGTGAAATGCTGCAGATTTTTTTTTTGCTTTGAATGATAGCAAGAACACTATTCCTTTTGTAATTTATATTTCTGAAACACATAAGTTGTAACTAACTAGTTACAAGTAATTAATTACTGATAAATAATTTCCTTGGTCAATAAGTAAGGCATAATTGTAAGATAATACACTCTTTTTTGCAATATGATTATAACTTTTTGTCACTTTGTACAGTAACAGATAGTTTAGGTGGTTCAAATACTGGTTTGTGCTGTGGTGCATATTCCTGTGAGTATTGAGATAACTACAGAGTGGACAGAAGGGAGTGTGTTCTGTATCATAGGCCAGAGACTTGTAGCATTCAGGGTTTTGTTTTTAAAAAAAAGTTATTTCTGTTATTTTTGTGAAATGATCACGTTAGGTAAGTAATGTAAAGTAACTGCATTGAGGGGATCTGTGAATGTTAACTGCTACTAATGTTAACTACAGCGAATTACTTTTACGAATAAAATGTCCAAGTGATGTGATGGAAGTATAGTTTAATGTTGTCCAATTGGATTGTTCTCTGATTTGGTTTGGACTGGCTACCTCTTGGATTAAATGGATTTGTATTGGGAAGTTCTTGAGATTGGTTGTAGGTGCATCTGACTGGCCCAAGTATCTTCTTGTAAAGTCTTGGGCATGAAAACGTTTGCTTGCTTGCTCTTTCTTTCGTTCTTTTTTTAATCCGGGCAAACTGTTAACCAGACCCAGTTTAGCTATTACCAAAAAGTGATGTAGATAGTATGAAGAAAGGGATGGCTTGATCTTTGGGCTCCTCGAGGTTTCAGCCAGAGGAACTGAATTCCCATCAGTTCCTGAAGTCCCATCTTCTCCGTTAAGAGCCTGTTTCTTTCATTGATGCCTCCAACCAGGCTGAATTGAAGGCTCCTTTGCTTCTGCTTCTGTACAGACTTTTACCTATGACAAGGTTGCTGCTTACAGGTGGGCACATCCTTGCAAAGATGGGGGAACCATCTGCATGCATCAAAGTTCTGTTGCATCCACATTTTGTGCCTCCTTTCATCTCAGCCCTTAGCGTTTTCTTCTCAACCACTCTCCTAGTCATGGGCTGTACTCTTATAGTCAAGGGCTTCTGCAAAATTGGAGGGTCCCCAAATTTCACTCCCCTCTCTTCTTCTTTTTCTGTCTTTGTTTGTATATTTTTGTATAACTGTCCCGTGAATTTACAATTGCCTACTGTTAACAGTTGTAGCTGTCAGTAAAATAACTGTGTGGTGTGGAGATCACTGGAAACAAATTTCAGTAATAAATGGTAAGCCCTGCCTCAAAAAAGAGAAAGTCAGTCTATTTAACTTTTGCTCCTTCCATGTAAGGGGAAAAACAGTTAAAAGTCAGGGGGAAACCCAACTTGTACTTTTGTATCATATTCTTTTCTTCTAAGGGCATTTGATTTTGTTGTTTCTGAGGTCAGGATTCTTTGCACTTTTCTTGATTATTTGTTTATTTTATGAAGTTTCTACCCTGCTTTTGTTTCAGAAAAATGGGACTCAAGGCTGCTAACAATAAAATTAATAAAATGAGGTACAGGTTAAATACATAAAACAGATTAATTGAAACATCAAGCAGCTTAAAAAGTAATTAAAGATGAATCAGTTTTTAAAAAGACAGCACCTGCCTGGATTAAATGCTCCTTTTATATCAATCCAGCTTAAATATCAAAGGCATGCCTGAATAAAAAGTTGTGGGTTTTTATTTTGCTTTCTGGAAAAGGGAGAGTGGGAAACCAACTTCCCTTGGTAGGAAGCTAGCTAAAGAGTGGCTAAGAAGAAAGGTCTAACTCATATCCCCACCAAATACATTTCTGATGATGGGTAGACAAGGCAGCGTGCTTTTAAAGATCCCAAAGCTTGAGCAGGCTGGCATAGGAGAACGTGGTCTACCAGATAACCTGGACCCAGATTGTGTGGGGATTTGTAGTCTGTTACTAGCATTATGAATTGTGCCTAGCACTGCTACTGAAAGCCACTGAAGTTGTCAAAGCAAAGGGCCATGTGCCTTCTGTAGCCAGCCTTGGACAATAGTTTGGCTCCATCGTTTGGACCATTTCCAATTTCTGAAGCTTTTGCAAACTTAGTAGTCCTAGTAAAGCACACATTACAAAAGTCAACCTTGGATGAAATGAGGTGTGTGTCATTGCTGTGAGATGAGGAATCTGAAGGGATGGCTATAATTTGCACCCTTGCCTCAGTTGTGTGAATATGTTCCTGGCTGCCACTAAAACATTTGAGATCCTGGTTCAGAACTCAGCAATAGAGTAGACCCAAACTGCAAAGCTGATTCTTCAAGAGGAGGATGATCCAATTCAACCCACATTGAGTCCCCCTGCCCAGCAGAGGTCCCAGTGTCTCAACATAGGCCAACTCTCTTTTGTAGTCTATATTAAATTTACAAAGCACTTCTGTATTTTACATGCATATAATCTGAATGCAATAAAATGACGAACTATTCAAAGACATGACCATCCCAGTTTCAGTATAAAAAGATACAAAGGATTCCTATAGCAACTTTGAGACTGACAAAAAGAAATTTCTGGATAAGTATTTGGGGACTACAGTCCACTTCATCAATTCACCTGAGTCTGCAAAATCTTATCTAGACATTTTTTTTCCTCAGTTAGTCTTAAAAGTGCTACAGTAAAATGACAAAAGGAGATATTTTATGTGATCAGAGAAAAAACATTATTTCCCTTAAGGTACTTTAGGAGTACTGAGGGAGTAGAAGGGGTCCATGCTTCTTTTAGGTTCTTCTGGGATGGACTAAGCTCTTACCTTTCACCACTCTACTCAGAGGCGGTGCTAGTGCTTTCCGCCTCTCTGTGGGATGTCCCTCAACTTATCCATGGGTCATAACAAAATCCTTAATTTTGGCCCCAAAATCTGCCCTCATTGTATCTGTTAGGTTGCTAAACCGTATCACATAAAATCTTACTCCATTTGAAAATGTACAGAATATATTACAGGATTTTATACAATTGATTGTACAGTTGTATATTGCAGTCTGAATCTATTTTCATTAGGAACTTCAAAGCTGTTATTTTTAGGTCAGGAAAGCATGCCATTCCCAGAGCTTTGAAGTTTTAAATAAGCAAAATAGTCATAAATTGACTGAAGTTTAACTATGTATGCAAAATAAGTTACATTGATAGCTGACACATTAGAATAGCCTCTGTTCTTTAGCATGGATGTATCTTCTTTCGCAAACCTTATTTCAAAATTATTGCAAATCAGTGGTTGTTAATGTGAAAGTTTTTTTATAATATTAGCTGTATTTGCATATCAGTTTTAGCCAAGAATTATGGTGTATTAAATTACATCTTGAATAAACTCATATTGCTTCTTCTCCTTCTGCAAATGGTGAAACAAATGTAATATTACATTCAAATTTGGGATTATGGTTTACTGTGCCCCCACAAACCAGGATTGAGAGTTGGTATCAATTACTGATTTAAAGCTGGTTTTTTTGATAATGGCATTGTTGGTGTCCTAAACTTTAACCTTGGTTGTGACAGAGCCTAGGAGTGTGGCCAGCAGAGCAGCCCTAGCAATAGAGGTTGATGTAGTCAGATTGGCTCTTGGACTGAGAAGAATCCACCCTAGCCAAAGGGAAGGGCTTTGGGTGAGATAGCAGAAAGCTTATCTATACAGTTGTAGCGTGATTTGGAGTCTCGCTTCCTTCAGTGAGATTCATAGAGAAGACTCTAAGTCAGAGTGTCTAGTTAACCAAAGAGGGTTTTCTGGGAGTGCATTAGTTTCTCAGTGGCCTAGAGTTGGGGGCAGAGAAATAACCAAGCCACTTTTGAAGGGGTCAGAGAGTGGACCCCGGAATGCTGGAAGAACCAAAAGGGTGGTCTGAAAGCTCTGTTGGTGAACATTGTAGTGTCTTGGAGGAAGCAGTTAAATGTCTTTAAGAAGGTGTTATTTTTTAAAATCTTCTTGAATACCTTTTCTTTTGTTGATTATTTTTAATAAAAAATCATTCTATTTTTCTATAAGTACAGCCTCAGCAGAGTGTTTTCTTCAGTTTTATTTTTAATAACACGCTGTCACAAGTTACTCATTCCTTTTTGGCATAACCATTTATCCACCGAGGTTGTGAGTTTTAGAGAAAGCAGGGTTGTGATTAAGCGTGGGGAGGGAGCCAGGGTGTGATAATAAGATAAAAAGGGATGCTGCTACTCCAGAGAGGGAGAAAAGAAAGCAGGCCTGGTTTGTCTGTGCCCTGGGCTAGACCAAGCATGCCTTCCTTTCCTGTTCTTTCTCTCTCTCCACACCACACAAACTCACCCATCCGTGATACTGGTGTCTGACATAATGCTAAGGTATCCATGGCTTTTTACTTCCCTGCTTCTGTGAGGAGCAAAACAAAAGAAACGGGTTACGTTTGTGCATATTGTGGTTCAGTAAGCCAAGATACCTGGCTTACAGTGACATATAGACTTGATAATTATTTAATTCATAGATATGTTTGTATATCCTCTGCCTGTATAAAAGTTAACTCTACCATCTTTTTTGAAGAAGAGGTGCAGAATCTGTTCCTGACTCTTCAGAAAAGGAGTGGGCAGTTTATGAGCCTCCAGATTATGCTGGGTTGCAACTCCCGTCGGCCTTAGGCAAGTTAGCTAATAGTAAAAGATTTTTATTTAATCTTTTTTCTAACATAAATTATAAGAAATATGTGTATGAAATGTGAATTGAACTGTGTGACTGTCCCTGCTCTTCTGTAAACCACGATCAAGAGTATGTCAGAGAAAATTTGCATGGATATTCTACCTATGAATTCCTGTTACAGGGTGCAGAACTAAAAAAGTCTACTGTTACTCTGCGGAGAGCACCAAGAGGATTCCTGCAATAATCTGATTGCCAGGGGCTTCTTATTCTGCCTACAGGAAAATCTTGCAATGGGAGAACTTTCAAGGATATATCCTTTCTATTAGGGTGGTGCAGATGTATTTTCTGAATATTTTCACTAACTTTGTATATGGCTTTTGTATTGTCTATAATTCTCTACTGGTTGCTTCATTGCCACTGATTGAAGGCTCGGAAACTGAAACTCTTTCATTTGCTGTAAAATTCCTTTCAGGTTTCGTAACTTCTAGTAAGCTCAAATGGAGTTGTTTAAATTGTTCTAGTGCTAATGAGAGGATAGATTTCTTTAAGTCAAAATGTTTTGGTGAGTTAGTGCTGAAGGCTGAACAAATGAAGATAGAATGAATGGAAGCAGAATAAACACTTGGAAATGCATTAAAATATAGTTTCAAAGATGGTGGGGAAAGCTGTTCACAGCTCAGTGTTAAGTAATATGTTTTATGTTGGTTTCTTGTTCCTGACATTTTGAATGTGTTGCAAAACTTGACTTAGAATTAAACAGCAAATTTAAGCCCCCTACCTCTTTCTGTGTGCTAAGTAGATAATCCAGCGTTTCCAGGGATTAGTTAATAGTTTCAGTTCTTTGGATTTTATTCAGTGTTTTAGCTTTCCGCTAGTTATTGGGTTTATAGAAAGATGAGCTTTGTGTTACTTGACACTTAGCTTTTGTTTTGATCACTGGATTTTAAGTTTTTCTATAATATTTCCGTGCTGATTAACCTATTTGCTATAGAACTGGGATGATGAAAGTCATTCCACTGAACCAGTTCCTTGTTCTACCGCTCATGCTTGGAGAGACTATGAGCTGGTTTGCTTGTAGCATTAAATTGCAGTTTAGTCTTATCTTGATGAGCATGAATGATTTCAATCAGAGCACTGGGCTCATACAGTCCCTCTGTCTCCTCTTTTCTCAGGTAGCCAGAAGGAGGACACCAGCAGAGTTTGCTTATTTTGTTGTTGTTAACTGTCCTTAAGTCAGCTTTGACTTATGGAGCCACTGTGACTCAGAGACCTCCAAACACCCTCTTATTAACAGCCCTGCTCAGGTCTCACAGACTCAGGGCCAGTGGCTTCTTTGATTGAGTCTCTTCAACTGTCTTAATCTGTTTTAAAGTTATGTAAATTCCCTATGGTCATTATTTTTTTCTTCATGTTAAATTGTAAACCTGCCTTTGTACTTTCTTTACTGACTTTCTTCAGTAATGGTTCAAAAGTCTTTACTGTTTTCTGCTAGTAGTATGCTATTTACCTCTAGCAGTATGGTGTCATTTGTATATCTTAACTTGTCAGTCTTTCCTCCTCCAGTTTTTTTTCTCCAAGTCTAATGCTGATTTACGTATGGTGTGTTCAGCATGCAAGCTAAACAGATAGGGTAATAAAATACAGCCTCACCCGAGCCCTTTACCAATTGCAAACCATTCTGTTTCTCCATATTCTGTCCTGATAATAGCCTCTTGTCCTGAATACAGGTCATCCTTTATCTCTTTTATATAATTGTTCAGTGTATTCTTTCCATTCACTTTTTATTTGTACTTGGTCATATAATAGGTTCCCCTGCTGGTCATATAGCATCTCCACCCTTACTTTAAATTTCCCTTTGATTTCTCAGGTCTTGTGGAAGAGGTCTCTTGTTCTTCCTTTTTTGTTTGTCATCTTCTGTTTCTCTGTGTTAATTGCTATAGTAGTTCTCCTTGTCCCCGGGCACAAGTTACTGAACACCTGCATTCAGGGTTCTGACACTATTTCTGTCCACTTTTACTTTTGTTTCTAGTCTGTCTTTAACTTTTTGAAGATTTTCATCTGTCATTCATTGAGGCTTCTTTTTTGTCTGCAGATAATGTCTGTTTGCATTTCTTCCTGACAACGTTCCTGAGTTTAGTCCAGAGTTCTTCTGGCTCCTAGTCAATTAGGCTTAATAGTACAAATCTAGTTTTTGCATAATCTTTATATTCTATGGCAATATTCTTCAGGCTGTATTTTGTCACGATGGTTGCTTTAGTGATCTTCTTTAGGTTTACTCTAATTTTTGATATTAGCAATTCATGGTCTATGCTGCTCCTGGTCTTTTTTTTTTACAGAGAGAATAAAGCTTTTGCATCTTCTGTTTCCGATTATGTAATCTATTTGATTTCTGTATTGGCAGTCAGGTTATGTCTGTGTATAATGTCACCTCTTTGGATGCTTGAAGAATGTGTTTGTGATTCACAAATGGTTGACCTTGCAAAATTCAATCACTTGCTTGGTTCATTTCTTGGTTCTAGGCCAAATTTTCGTGTGATTTCTGATTCTGCTCTATTTCTTGCTTTTGAATTCCAAACACCCATGACAAACAAGGAGTCCTGTTTCCTCCTGGACTCCACCATAGAATCTTTCAATTTCTTCTTTTGCTTCTGTGTTTGGAACATAAAGTTGCAGTATGGTTATACAGATGGGTTTTCTCTGGAATCTTATTGATATGATTCAGTCAGAGTTTGCATCACATCCTTTGATCGTTTTTGCTGTATGTCTCCTCACTATTAATGCCACTCCATGTCTTCTTAGATTTTCAGTTCCTGAGTAAAACACTGTGTAATTATCTGACTCAAAATGTCTTGTTCCTGTCCACTTTAGCTCATTTACCCCAAGTATTGCAATATGTGTATGTTCCATTTCTTGTTTTACGATCTCTAGCTTCCCCTGATTCATGCTTCTCACATTCCTTGTCCCTATAATATGTGTTGTACAGTTCTGGACTTTCCTTTTGTCTCTGATCATATCAACAGCTGAACATCCTTTTGGCTTGTGTAGCTGCATCATTATCCACAGTGCTACTCATAGCTGTCCTCTGCTCTTCCCCAGTAGCTTGATGAGTGCCTTTTTTCTTGGGAATCTCATCTCCTGGCACTATCTCTTGTTTCAGTTTGGATTGTCTCATCATAGGGTTTTCATGGTAAAAGGCATTCACAAGAGGTTCACCGTGCCTCCTTCTGTACTGTGCTAACAAGCTTTAGCTGTGGTGTCACTGCCATTGTCTCTGAGATACCCTCTGCCAGTGTCACCCCCTTTAGTCTGGTTCCTCAGCAAAAGTCTGTCTGACATGGGAGCAGCAGCACTACTACCATCAGCAAAGCCTCTTGCTTCATAGGGGCATGCAGTCTCACCCCAGAAAGGTATTGAGTGTCCGTGGTGGGCTTATTTATTTATTTACTCTATGCCGCATAAACTTATTAGTTTATAAGATGTCCCCAGATTCTGTTGTTTTGCTGACCTGCAACAAACTAGCATGCCCCCCTGTTCAAAATAGTTCTTACTGATTTTAACTTCTTTCTTTCTTTCTTTCTTTCTTTCTTTCTTTCTTTCTTTCTTTCTTTCTTTCTTTCTTTTTTGCAATTGTTTTGGGTAGATAATTTACAGTTATCATCCTGTGCTGTGTAACCAGCACCTTCATTTGAACTCTTCTAGGATTTTCATCTTTAAAAGTTTACTTACGGCACTTATCTTTTGCTCTTCAAGCTCTTTGCAACAACTTCTTGTTAACCTTTGTGCCAAGTTGCTTCCTTCTCCCTGATCACTTTTTTTTTTAATGTAGAGTAAATATTAATTTTTGGATCCTCATTTCTCTTTGCTTTAATCTTATCTCCAGAAGACTTGCTGCTTAATTTCAACTTTTTATCTTCAGGATTCTCCAGTGTGCTTTCAAGTTTCTGGACTGCCTTTCTAGAAAAATCTCTATATAAAACTATGATGTGGCTACACTAGAAAACCTTATAAAGCCCTGTTCATTGCACCACAGTCTGTTTCAAACTCTACAATGATAGCACTGTGATATGACTTGAACCACAATAGCTGCATCCAACAGAATCTTGGGATTTCTAGTTTGGTGAGGCACTATAGCTTTCTGGCAGAGAATTCTAAACACCTCACCGAACTACAACTCCCATTTCATGCTGTGGAGCTGTAACAGTTAAAGTAGGATCAAAATGCTGTAACTGTGTGATGTGAGAGACCTAAGAGATAAGACTGTAGAGTTGAGAAGATGCAGAAAGTGGGAAGCCCAAATCACAGGAAGCAGAAACAGTTCTCCAGTGAGGAAAGTGTTGTAGTGTTTGGAACTTGTTAGCCTAGGAAATGTAAGTTGAGAGGATCTATAAAATTAGGCGCAATGTATGTAAAACATATATATTCATACAACTACAGTTGGCTCTCCACATTCACAAGGTTTAGGAGACCAAGACCCTCACAAAAGTGGGAAAAGGTGAATATCTCCCCCCGCCCCACCTATCTGAATGATGGATCAAGGGAACACATGCACGCTCTTTCCCTGTCCCATCCCAGTATCCCCCACCAACCCACCTGAATGTGAGAGAATATACATGTGTATACCTTCCCCGTCCCACTCCCCCATCTCATCTCGTTGTCCTCACCTGTCCACCTGAGTGTAAGAGAATGCACCTGCAGATCCCTTCCCTTCTCCTGCTCTACCATCTTCTCTCATTTTCCCATGCCCACCTTCCCAAGCATGAGGGAATCCACACACATGAATCTTCCCTTCTGCCACTCACTCCCCTGCCTGTCCATGTGTGGGGGTGAGTGCATGATGGAAGCGGAGGTGACAGCAAATAATTTGCAAATAATCAAATTTGTGGAGGTCAAGCTTGCAAATATGGGGGATGACTGTAGAACCTGGAGTCATCTGTTGGAGAAAAGGAAGAACTTGCTAACACAAGATGTAGTGATGGTTGTCAACTTATAAGTCTTTAAATGGTGATCAGACAAGTTGGTGGAGTGTAAACTGTCAGTGGCTATAGCTCAGGATGACTTTTTAGTATTTCCTCTAGCATCAGGAGGACAAAGTCCTAAATACCCTAGGCACCAGATCCAATCTGATCTTGGAAGTTAAGCAGGGTCAGCTATGGTTAGTACTTGAATGGGAGGCTCCCAGTGAACAGCAGGTTCTGTAGGCTATCTTTCAGAGGAAGGGAATGGCAAAATCCCCTCTGAGTATTCCTTGCCTAAGAAAACCCTATGAAATGCATGATGTTGTCACAAGTCTACAGGCAACTTGAAGGCGCACACACACACACACACACATCAGAAGAACTTTCTCTTCAGGCTCCTTTGAACTCCAGCTGCTGAGAAGCACAATTGGGAGAGGACCATTATTCTCATGCTCTGCTTTTTGTTTTCCCTTAGGTGTTTTGTAGGCCAGTAGGGGCATAGGCCCTTTCCACACACGGGCGGAGAAATGGGGGAAGCCATGCTGAAACGGAGCTTACCTTAGTCTGTCGCCGCGTGGAGCAGCACATTTCGCTGCTCCACACTCGTCGGCGTCCCGCGGTGTCCGGCAGCGCCCAAAATGGCGGCTTATGATTGACGGAGGCTCTCCACCAACCGGAGAAGCTCGCCAGCCGGAAATCCCACCCCCCCGCCCGATCTGCAGGCACGCCCTTGCACACACCTGCAAATCCACACCGGGCTGTATGCCCTGTGCCTTTTAAAAGCCACATAAAAAGTGGTTTTTAAAAAGCACGCACCGCCGCCACTTCCGGGCGCCCAAGCGTGGATTGGGGTGTGGAATTACTCTAAAGTAATCCACCCCAATCCACTTTACAGTGTAGATGACCTCCGTCAGAGGTCGCGCTACACCGTTTTAACACCCCCGTGTGGAAAGGGCCGTAGAAAGCTAGACTATATTGAGAAGCTGGAATACTAGGGCATTTACACACCTCTCTCTCTCTCTCTCTCTCTCTCTCTCTCATATATATATATATATATATATATATTTAAATAGGAGCATCTTATTTGCATAGATGAGGAGGTCCCACTATAAGGTTCTGAAGAAAGGATTTTGTGCTTTTTAAGATGTAACTATATTGTTGTCTTTCATTATTCTACCTGCATGGAACCTATGGGCTCCCTGATATTTGGTGGACTGCAACCTACATCTTCCCTGACAATTGAATCATGGAATCATAGAGCTGGAAGAGACCACAGTCCAACACCCTGCCATGCAGGAACCCACATCAAAGCACTCTCGACAGCCATCCAGCCTCTGCTTAAAAACCTCCAAAGAAGAAGACTCCACTACACTCTGAGGCAGCATATTCCACTACCGGACAGCTCTGACCATCAGAAAGTTCTTCCTGAGGTTCATTGAATCTCCTTTCCTGCAGTTTGAATCCATTGCTCCTTGTGCTAGTCTCTGGAGCAGTGGAAAACAAACCCGCTTCCTCCTTGACATGACATCCCTTCAAAACATGAACATGCTGTCTGGGATTGTTGAGAACTAGTGTCCAAGAATATCTGGAGAACTACAGATTTTCCACTCCTGCATTACTCCAAGCATTTGCTGTAGTATCTCATTGTCTCAGAACTAAACCAGTTTATACAAGAAGCTAGTATCTGTAGTATTTTCCTTTACAAAGGCTTGGATATACTATTTCACTGGGCTTCCAGAATCCCCAACCAGCATGGCCAGTGCAGTCCAAAAAAGTAACTTTTCCAAGCTCTTTCTTTCATAATTTCTGCATGGTGCTGGATTAGAGCTCTGTAGATACCCAGGTCTGCAAAAAAAAAAAAAGACAAATGAATCCAAGAACAAATCAAAGCTGAACTCCCCAGAAGTGAAGATGACTAAACTGAGCTTATAATACTTTGAGCATGTCATGAGACAACATGACTCATTAGAGAAGGTGGTAATGCTTGGTATAATGGGATACAATTGGAAAAGAGGAAGGGGGCATTAGAGGTGAACAGAATCAAGGAAACCAAGGTCCTGTGTTTGCAAGATCAAAGCAGGGCTGTTGATAGCAGGGTGCCTTAGAGATCTCTCATTCATAGAATTACGTAAGTCAAAGCAAATTTGATGACAGCTGACAACAAAGAAGATAGTATTTCCTTTACCTATTCATTACCCCCTCCTGAATTTGTTATCTGCTATTGTTCTCCCATGTCCTTTTGTGTTTTATATGACAAATATCTGGCCTTGAGTATATATAAGGCTTTTGATTGAGGATATGAATGTTTCCAAAGACTTAATCTAAGCCTATATTCTGAAGGAATGTATTTTGACGCACTGGTCTTAATACTGCCAACATTTGCTTTTTTTGGCTTCATTTATTTATTTCTTTAACAATTTTTTAAAAAGTGACTGCCAGGTGTTTATTGATGCTTATTGCAATTGGTTTTTTTGCAGCAGTTTTCACCGCTGAAATCTTTACCTTTTGATTGGTTAATAAGCTAAAGAAAATTCAGTTAATCAGCTAAACTAGAAGCCTTTAATCATTCGATACTTTTGTGCATAAATGTATGGATATTCCTATCTGAATATTTATACACCAAGTCTAATGAATTTGCCTTCATAGCATTGCAATGAAAAATGCCTGATTTTGCATCTGTACAGGATGAACAGGTCATTGAAATTTAAATGAGAAAATAATGTTTTATCCCTCTTGAAGAAATTGCCTGTGAATACATGATAAAAATTTAATTGAAAGAATAATAAAGATATTGCTTCTAGTCATATTTTCCCCACATACGAAAAACCAATTACTTCATCAGTCTTACCTTCGGAGTGTCTCTAGTTAGTCAGATTTTTGGAGGAGATTAAGGAGACACATGGCAGACAACCAGGGAAGCATTATGAATTGAAGATTGCATATTTATTTTTGTTTTCAAGGCCCTTTAAAACTTCAGTGAATTTTAAGGTAGGCAGACATCTGAATAGTTTGTTTTGTTTTGCTTTGTTCCATGGGCTTTTTTTTTCACCATGACTGCAGACAAGTGAGAATTTGGACATAGCCCGTGGAGGCATCTAGATGAGGATCCAATGCTGTATTTCCTTGGATAGACAGGCTCTTGTTAGCAGATCTGAATGGGAAGAATTCTCTCTATCCCACTCTTCCACAGCCCCAAGTGCCTTTAGGGATAATTCTACAGCTGTGGACAACCTGCAGGAGCAGATCTTTGGACGAGATAGAAGATGGCGGGGAGAAGATAGTTCAGTTAAGGGCACATGGAAGAAGCGGAATCACTTCTTCACTTCTTGGAAACTGCCATATTTGCTGGCGTATAAGACGCACCGGCATATAAGACACAACCCACTTATACATCAGCAAATACTATTTGCCAGTGTATAAGAAACACTGGCATATAAGATGCACCCCATTTTCAAACAGTATTTTTCAGGAAAAAACATGAGTCTTATACACCAGCAAATAGGGTACTTCCATCACCAGAAATATATCATTGGATCTTGACACTACAAGTGTTTGGAGGTGTAAAGGCCTAGAAAAAAAAGAGAAAGAAAGAAAAGAAAAGAAATAAAGATCCCCTTACCTTTCCCCCTCCTTTTTTTTTGCAGCCATTTTTTTCTAAAATAAAATAAAATTGAAAAATATATTATGGAGATATTTTCTTTTTGAATGATGAATAAGATGTTTAAGTCAGGGTGTTCTTATATTTATTTTTTCCTGTTGTTTCTAAAAAAAGTATATTTTTAGGTAAAATTTAGGCAAACTTTTAAGTAAGTATCTCACATAGTTGCAATTCCTGATTTATTAGGTGAGTTCACTTCTTCTGTTTTTATTGGATTTTTTCTGCTCTTCATAACTGACAAAATCAAGGTAGTTCCTTGTAGTTTAGGCTGAGGACCTTGTAGCTGCATTTTAATGAAAAATAAAATTTTAAGAAGTAAATTTAATTTGTAATTTTCTGAATAAACTGTACTTCTGACATCTCAGACATGGTACTTTTAATCCAGATAAAGCTATACATAATTCAGTTTCAGTTTCTAGAGTAACAAAGTGACTTTCAGTCTGTAAATGGTGCTAATATTGCATTTTTTCAATTTTTCTTTTTTTTTTCAAGCCCCCCCCCCCGCATACCTTCAACATTCTGGAAATTTTACTTCCCTACAGGTGTTACTTAGTACACAGTAAAATATGTTGGTTTTTATTTTTTATTTATTTATGAAGTACGCCTCCTTTCAGAGTAGCAAATTCCTTTCCAGTTATCTATTTAACTGTAGTCTGTATATGGGTCTATTCAGTGGGGCTTACTCTCAGTAAGTTTTACTCTCAGGTAAATGGGAGCCTAAAAAGCTCAAGTAGTAACCTCTTCATGTTTGTCATGAGTTTAGGTCTGCACACAGTTAAAGGGAACTATTCTGGTAAAAGGAAAAGCAGGAGCAGGGGTTTAAGAAATACAGTGAAAATATTTGGGGCATCAGACTTCAATTATTTATTAACAATAAAAAAAATAATAACAGAGTCCCATGTATACTTTGCTTCCCTCTCCCATTTTTATACAACCCTCCTGCCTTCAATTTGACCACTCCTTATTTTCACAGGAACCGCTTTGGAAGTTCATTAGTCTGAGAGATCATGATTGATCCAAAGACATCCAGAAGTCTGCATAGCTTATCAGATATTTGGGTATGATGCCACACTGACTCTTACTGAAATAAAGATAGTTTTAGCTCAGCTTTACATGTCTACAGAGGTTACTAGTCACAAAACTGTTTGACCAGCACTCTGTCTCAGTGTGCTTCATTTGGCAGAGAAAAGAAAAAGTGAATCGGCAAAAGCATACTTGTCCAAGGGCCAAACACTTATCTAACACATCTCAGTGCCCTCAGAGTAAGCTTAAAAGGAAATATTATTTCACAAGTGCAAAATTGCTTGGCTTTTTATGTGTGTGTGTTCTACTGGAGCCAGTGCTCATAAGGCCAGAGAGTTCTGACTTTTTCTATGTGTATCCGTACATTGCTGCTGCTGCTGTTATTGTTGTTGTTGGTGATGTGTGCCTTCAAGTTGTTTCTGACTTGTCATGACCATAAGATGAAACTATCACACGTTTTCTCAGCAGGATTTGTTCAGAGGTGGCTTGCTATTGCCTTCCTCTGAGGCTGAGAGAGTGTGATTTGCCCATGGTCACCCAGGGTTTTCTTCTATAAATATGGGTCAGTACTGTAGCCTTTGTTTTTGTTCCCAAGCTTTAAAATTTATCTCTGTACCACTATTCATGCCCTCCCTGCTGCAAGTTCCAGTGCAGGAAAGAAAAATACAGCTAGGTTGAGTACATTGAGTGCCCCCAAAATACTATGTCTGTCTTGACCCACTGCAATCTATATGCCCCTGAAGTTTGGGAAAAGAGGTGCTGATTTTGTCTTGTTATGATAATAATTATATTGATTGATACTTGTATACCAGGAATGCACACCAATGAATTTAAATGAAATTAGTAGGACTGAAGTTAGTCACAAAGATGCCCCATTCTCTTGCTTTAAGAGTTATGCTCCAGCTTTTTTGCCTATTTTAATTTCCCTCCAGGGTATTCTCATTTCTGTTGTTCAACATCTGCTATCTTGTGTGTGTCACACTGATAGATCAGGTTTGATCTTAACCCGTCCTCATGCATTAAGGATTAATATGTAAACATCTGGTATTCTTAATATTCTCCATCCCTTCAGATTTGGAAACAGCTTTGAGCATCCTTGTAGTGTGAAACACCCCCAAAGAAGCAAAACCTACCAACCTGGTAGGAGAGGAAGTGTTTCTAAGGTACACATTGCCCAGGCATAAGTTTGGCCTATGACCTAATGTATATCATGCTTGCTTGTTATGAAAACTGTATTAGCTCAGGTTACTTTTCCTGATGTTCCTTTGATATGAACGGCAGCAACACTGGTGTTGTCAGTTACATTTCTTCAATAATTCAGAGTCTGCAACAGAAAAGCCTTGATTGTTTTATTGATGAATAGTACACTTTTTCATTATAGACAACTTGGCGCATTTCCTTTTGCGTACTCTTGGAATTGCAGAGAGTGCATTGTATTACAGGTCACAGCACACAAGCAAATCGAATAAAATGTGGAATGGTGAAGAATGCAATATATGTTTTCTTTCTTGCTTTTTTCTTTTTATAATAGATTCCCAATTCATCTGCCTTTTCCCATTAAAAGCTGTTTCCTAAATGCTTCCTCTTCACTTCAGAATAGCTTGTTTCCACTATAATACATTGTATATTATTCCATACTTACAAATCCTAAAACTATAAATAATAGATAGATAACGTTAGAAAATGTGCATTGCTAAACCTGCTTCAACATCAGCATTGTATCTGTGATCACAGGCAAAAGCTATACTAGTTTACTGAGTTAAAAATTGGAATATTAACATGTTCTCCTGACTTCTAAGCTGTGGGACATGGACGTGTGCAAGCTTTATTCTGAGATTTGACCCGAATTGTCTGAACGGGTTTTTTTCCTAAACTTTGCTCTGAAGCCACATCTGGTATGATTCACCTTGCTCTGTAAATGGATTAAGCTGTTAGGACTGTTATTCTCAGACCTTGTCAAACTCTTTATTGCTGCCCTGTTTACATGTTACTGATATCCAAGTGGAGGCCACTTTAGGTCATTACACAATATGCAAATATCATTGTTTGTGTGGTTGCCTGGTTGTTTTTTTAGAAATATGGCATCTCTTTTCAACTATGCACAATGACTTAATGGCCTCCATGTGACAGCTATAACATGTGAACCAGATGTGGGAATCATGTGGCCCTCCATATATTGTTGGAGAGCAAGTCCCAGCAGCCCAAGCCAAGTTAATCAAGTGGTGAGAAATGGTTTGAATTGCAGTCCCAATGACATCTGGAGGGCTGTGTGATATTTGCTTGAGCTTCTTTATGTTTCTTGGAACATAAAAATATGTTCTTCTCCAAGAGCAGCGAAGAATAAACACATAATTATGATTGCTTCTGCAGTAATGTAATGGTGCTGCATGAATACGCTTTGAAGAACTTTTTGTCTTGAACATTACCGTCTTTCCTGCCTCCATCTCATATCTCCCTTCCTAGTTTGTGAGGAATCATAGTTTGGAGTTTTTCTTTACTCTGTCAACCAACGTCAAGATCAGGGTTGAACCAGTCTTCCTGGATTGCAATTTTTTTGACCAAAAAAAAAAAAAAAAATGGAAAGAAGAAGAAGAAAAAAAGAAGGTGAAATCTCTCCTGAAAGCCACCGAAATTAACAGTAGGTTGCACAGTGCCGCCTACACTGTTTAACATTTGAAAATATTAGTTTTTCAAAACGAGGAGCAGACTTCTGATCACTGCTGTTCTTTGTTTTAGATTCTGGCAGTCTGGGTGGCCCATAGAGGATGTCAGGGCAGAAAAAGGGTACCACCATAGTTGCCCACTCTGGCCTGCAGCCAAGGGTGTGCAGATACAGCAGTTCCAACACAATGGAAATTTCTTCTTCTTCCCTACAGTCTTTAATGCTATTTGAAAAGGAGTCCTGCGGGTTTCCCAGTTTGTTGAGACAGTCTTTAGAATGCATTAAGGAAACTATGGGTCACTCTTAAAGAAATGGGTGAGCCACAACATATGATTGTCCTGATACATAACCTGTACGCAAGACAAGAGGTTATTCTTAGGACAGAATACAGAGAAACAGAGTGGTTTCTGGTTGTCAGGGGGGCAGGCAAGACTGCATTTTATCACCCTAGCTGTTTAAGTTGTATGTTGAACATATCATATGTAAAACAGGATTATACTTGGACTTGCTGTTCTCACTATGATTATGTATCATTACTGTGTCATCCCATTCCCTATGTGTTCCCTCATGAGAATGCAAGAAGAGGGCAAAGACCTATTTAGTCCGCCATTCCATTCTCATAGTGGCCAACCAGTTGCCCATGGGAAGCCTACAAGTAGGGTAGTGGGTGCTCATGTGTCTGTGTTACCTGTCATGATTAGCAGTAGTATCATTCTCCATGAATTTGTCCAATCCCCTTTTAAAGCTATTCAAATTGGCAGGCTACACTTTTGGTACCCCAATTTAACCATGGAATATGTGAAGAGGCACCTCCTTTCATCTGTCCTGAATCTCCCTTCATTCAGCTTTAGTGGAAGACCCTATGTTGTAGTATTATGATAGAAGGAGAAAATTCTTGTCTACCCTCTCTCACACTATGCATAATTTCATGCACTTATGTGATGGCTCCTTTCCTCACCCAAGTTCAACTGTCCCAAATGTTGTAACCTCTTTTTATAGGAAAATTGCTCTAATCCCTTGCTTATTTGAGTTCCCCTTCCTAAACCTTTTACAGCTCTACAGTATCCTTTTCTGTTGTGGTAACACTGTGCTCCAACTCATGTGATTTATCGAAAGAGATGATACAAAGAACAGCAGCCAAATTGTGAATGGTGGCTGGTTACAGGGGGCTACAACAGTTCTGTTGGTTGTGATCCATTACCAGGCTCAATTCACATTGCTGGTTATGACTTATAAGGTCTTCTAAGGCTTGGGTCCAAGCTGTTTGAAGGGCCTTATGTTCCCATGCAAGACTTCCCAAACTCTGAGATTGTTGTGGAAGGGCATCTCTTAACCCCGCCACCTTCACAGACAAATTTGGTGGAAACCCAGGAGAGGGGCTGTTCTGCAGCTGGTCCTGCACTCTGAAACTCCCTTCCTTGGGAGGAATCCCTCCTTACTGTCTTTCTATTGTCAAGTTTAGACTTTCTATTTCATCAGGCATTTGGGAACCGATTGCTTATATAATGGCCTTTCTTTTTTAGCACTGTTATTTGTACTTTCAATTTAAACATTTTATATGGTTTTAATTTAGTATTGCTGCTGAGTAGGTAGAGGGAGCTGCTGCCTGATCCTGTTGGGTTGCACCATCTCCTGTCACTGGATGTGTCTTTATTACATCATCCTATGGGATGCCTATGGTGTGGCAATCATGGGTGTGGGGTGGGGCAGTGCAGTCTACGCTGTCTCAGAGAGCCAGAGAAGGAAAGCAGTCTGAGGGCAGCTATGGACAACTGAGGCCTAGGCCTTCACACCATCCCTGCACTTCTCTCCTGCAAGATCAAGCATCTAAAGGCTGCCGGCTTAGCTCAGGCAATTGGGATGGGAGTAGAGGCTGTCAGCACCAGAGACTGGGCAGGGAGGTTTCAGTCTGGTTTTAATTACATAGTCAATTTAGTATTTAATATATTTTAACCTCACGTGTTTCTCTTTCCATTCTGTGGACTACCTTGGGTCCCACTTTTGGGAAAACAGTCAAAATATAAATAAAATGATTGATTGAATAAATGATCCAGAAGGTGAAAACTGTAGCAGTGTTTTGTGTGTGTGTTTATGTGACATTGGAGCAGAAGCCAATAGCATTTTTAGATTAATTGCCTTGATTTCAGAAGAAGCAATGGCAACAAGCAGGCTAAGGGGAAGAAGTGAGTATTCTCACATTCAAAGTATGGCTGATTTTTCTACTATATGATAGCTTTATTTTTGAGCATTCCTGATCATCTCCAGGATTAATGGTGCATTTCCTCCTTTATTTCCTCAGATACTTTGGCCCAGTAAAATTTATATTTTCAGATGGAACACAAACAAGAGTGGAGAATATAGGTGCAGTCATAATTTTAAGCTTTCAGATTTTTATCTAAATCCATCCTTCTTTTTGCATTTGTCTCTACAGCAATTTACATTACAACCGTGGTTTGTGTTTGTTCTACAGACCACAAAAACAACCTGCCTTATCAATATTTAAAGAATACACATAGTGTTTAAAGATTAAAATTCTTTGCCTTGTAAACTGGGATGGAAAGTGGCTGAGAGTATGTACAACATGCTTTGCTTTGTCCTCTGAAAATGGTTCACAGAACATCTCCGACAATGCAGCTCAGTCACTGCCTATTGAACTGACAGGATCTTTATAGGCACACAGGCAGCTGGAAACTGACTTAACCAGCCAGGGGCAACCAACGGCATATCAGTCAAAAACATGTTTGCTGGTGTGTGGGTTCCATTTCTTGAAATCAAAGCAAGTTACTTGTTCTGAGTGTAAACAAGAGCATATAGAATCGACTGTAAAAATGTGCTGCTATGAAAATCATTTGTTGAAATGATGGCTTAATGGGAGAGTAGGTTACTCATGAAGACTGGATAACTCTCTTCAGATGTTGTGATAGTAGAGCTTTGGTAGTTTTTTTCTTAGGAAGTGGCAGCTTGGAAGAAAGATGTGACTGCATTTTCCTTTCGGAGGTTGAAGCTTGACCTGCATCCAGTTTTTTGAAATCTCTCTGTGCATACTATAATGAAAACCCCCTCCTTGGGTACGGTAAATACAATCTGAACATTGTTTTTTTCCCCTTTCCCTTCCCCCTTCTCCTTCATTCTTTGATATCAGGATTTCATTTCAGCAGCTTCCATGTTCAGAGTTTTTTTTTTAGTGTGTGTATGTAGGATATCATGGGGTGTATTTCCTCATTAACAGGAAGAAGGTGTTCTAATTTTCCCCACTTCAGATGATGATTCCTTTATGCTCTTTGCTTCAGTATGCTACTTGTAGGAGTGAATTTGACCATTCAAAAATTCCAATGTGGTCTGAATAACATTCTAATTTTATACAGTGCTATTTCATATGCTATACCTTATCTCCTCACTGAAGTAGTGTCAGTGGCTTTCCATTTCTGTATCAACTCCCTGTGAATGGTTCTTAAAATTTGGAGATTTCAAAAGTTTTCAAAAACTTTGCAGGCACATTTGTTGCCATTTGTTACAACTGCTTTGTACTTTAATATGAAGTATAATGTGTCTTTTAGGGGGCAGAAAATGTAAAAGGGAAAATGCAGTAAAATCTTTACACCTGGTTCTGGCCATTGCTTTGCTCCTTTAGCAAGGACATTTTTAGGTATTAATGCAGTGCTTGTGTTGAATGAATGTCAGCTATGGAACTGTGTATAGGAAGTCTGTGTCCAGGATCAAAGTATCAAAGTATCACTTCTAAATAATTAAAAATTATGAAGATAATTAAAAATGCTATATGTGCTCATTCTGTTACCTCTTCTTTCTTCTGCTAAGTAGATGCTTTCCCTTTGCCCTCTGCATGCCTGTGTCCCGTGTTTACAGAGTGCATGGATTGTCCACTCTTCTCATGTTTTCGTGCTGTGAGCCATGAAAATATATGAACACCCAGAACCACTGTTCATTTATCAAAGAGCATCTCCCAATGCACAGATTGTCCATCTGTCATCTAAGAGGGAAAATATCTATATCTATATATGATATCTACATATCTATATAACACCCACAACTTTGCACAACATTTTTATTTCCAATTTATATGCAAAAGACCAGTTTTCTTGTATCATGTAGAAACAACGGCAACACCTTGAGCTGATGTACCTAGTGAAAACGACAAGTCGAAAAGCCAGTATGTGTCTCATGCACAGGCACCAACTGTTTTCACTTGGCTTTTCTCTGTCTTTTGCCTGCACGAATCTCAAATGACATCCTGTGAACCTTGCTCAAACCCTAGCTTTGCCGGCTGTCCATCTGTCATGGATGGGCCAGTATGCATTGCTTCCTCTGGCAAGATGTTGCTGAGGCCATCCAGGCCGTTGACAGCAGTGAGCAGTGACATGAGGGTGGGGTGGGGGATTGTCAGGAGAAGCTCTACAGCTGGCAAGTACCTGATGCAAGAGAAAGATTCACATGCTGCTTTGATTCCCTGCCAAATTAAAGCAGCCTGTTTAATAGGCCCCAGGGGAAGAAGATACACTAAACAGTAAGAGGGGATGGACTGAGAAGCATAGGGTGGCTTTTCAGGCTTAGTCTTTCATTGTTCTCACTCAGTGCTGAAGTAATATGAGGAATGTCCATTCTGTGTTTTGTTTTGTTTTGTTTTGTTTTGTTACTGTGTGGTGCATTTGTGTAATGTGTCTTTCCCTGTTGATATTTGCATCATACTGACTTAAACATTATTTCCATGAAGTTAATGGGTATAAAATCGCTAAGTTGGTGTGTGTGTGTGTGTGTGTGTGTGTCAAACTAGACCTGATTCTAATTACATACTTAAAACCGAAAGTTCAATGAGTGTCTGTGATATTTAACTCTTCCCTTCCCAGTTGTGCTTAATATTCCCCCTTTCTTTTCTACTGCTTTTAGGTTTAAGAAAGATTTTTTAAAAATCCGTCCTACAGAGACCTTTTTCTAAGTCAGCCAGTGTCACAGCTGTAGGTCATGGCTGGGGACGAAAGAGTTAAAATCTTATTGGAAGCAGTTCCAATAAAAATCACCTCCTGGTGACTGTTAGTCTATTTTATTAAAGCCCTGATGACACATTTAGTCCCTGCTGTAAATACAGAAATGATTAGAAAAGTTCCACACGACCCTTGAAAAATATTTAGAGTATTTCTGATCAGAATTTGGTGTAGGGAGCCTGAGATGCTGACAACTGAGGTTGTACCTTCACCTGGTATGGTGTGTGAAACCATTGGTCCATGGAGTTTGCTTAAAAGATCAGAAAATACTCTGCATGCCAAGTTTAAAACACTACAAGTATGTGCAGCACATTTTCTGAAGGCAGAGTTCAAGGACATAGCTTTGCTAGTCTGGATGCAAAGGGATCTTGTAGCACCTTTGAGACTGACTGAGAGAAAGAAGTTGGTAGCATAATTTTTCATAGACTTAAGTCTGCTTCATCAGATGCAAGGGGAGAAATGCCTAGGAACAGAGCTTTTTGAGCAGGCTGAATGTGTGAATAGCAATAGAGATGCAAAATTATGAGTATGGTGATAAGGTGACAAGTTCAGTTTTGAACAATGCTCCTTGTGGGAACAAAGGCAGGAGGAAAGATGTCGCCTAAAGCTGAAGTGAATAGGTAATCATATGAATGGTGGAAAGTGTTATAGGAATGTAGTGTGATGCTCGCTGGGAACCAGAAAGGAGGTAGTTAACCAGTGTTATATTATGTGTGGCGTGCCAGGCATTCCTAATGTCTGAATGGTCCAGGTAATGAGTAATTCTGGGAGCTGTAGTCCAAAAAGTAACTGTTTCAAGTTTTGGTTTAAAGTAGACTGCTTTATCTGAGAATGGATGAGGCAACTGGCCAAGATTGTGTCAACATTTCAAGAGACAGCAAATTACCATGTTCTCATTCTGCTCTTGGCCTGAGCTTGTAGAGGTCTGATATCAAGAGTAGCTTTTTATAGTGCTTCTGAGCCAGATATGGAGGGCCAGGAAGGTTTTGCTTGTTTATGACATGGTGGCATCCATATATTCATACACCTATATCATCAGATTTAATTTAATTTAAACATTAATCTTTTCAGTTTAACCTCTTTGACTAAGTTAAGAATTCTGAATTAAAGACCCTCTAATTTGGTCCCATTGACAAAGATACACACACTTCTCTGAGTATAAAGCTAAGCCCTTAAAGTGAAGGAAGAGCACAGGCTATTCCACACTTCGCACTTTCTCCCTGCCTCATGCATGCAGTTGGGGAGAGGCAGAGTTGTTAGAAAGTACAAAAACTGAGACTGGCTTTCTTTTCCCGTGCCTGCCCAAATGTATGAACTTGTGTGAGTTTATAAATAGTTAGATTCTGTGTGACTTTGCATGTATAACAAAATATCATACTACTTTTTTAAGATGGCAAAGGAGTGAAAAATCTTTTTCCTAGTTTTTGCTAGCAATCCATAAGTGTGGAGTCCTCCAAGATTCCTTTTTTTGTACTTTAAAGATCAAGTTTCAGTGTTGACTTGATGTATCTATTGCTAGCTCTGTCCAGTGAGATCGGTTCTTTTGTTGTGCTATTTAAACCCCCTCCCTCTCTCTTTCTATTGATGCTATCACTTGGTATGATGAAATAGCAAAGGCTCTAGTGCAAAGTGGCAGGCAAGATTTCCCTTTGCACAAAGGAGATATTCCTTCTTTGAGAAAGATCTTCTTTCTCTGCAACTTGCAATGTAACTTTTAAAACACGTATTCTTTAGTTCTACAGAGCTTTTAATACACAGTCAATTTCCAGCGATTTCCAAAGTGTACAGATAATCAATGACTGTTGTGTGCGGTACCAGGGTGCATTCATTCATCTTCACCAGTAGTTCATTTATCACAAGGAGTTTGTGCATTGTGAAAAATCCTGATTGAGAGGCTATCTTGGTTGAAATTCAGACTGGAAAGGGACTCCTGTGGGCTTAAAACATCTGTAGTCTACGAAGGAGAATGGTGATAAATAAGAATGTCTGTCGTGTGTTTATTTCGGTCTTTCAATTAAGAATGTATTTTTATGATTTTTTTTTTCATTTTCATCATTCTAGAGCATAGTTGCTTGTGTTACTTTAAGTGAATGTGCCGAGGAACAGGATTCAAGTTGCTAAGCTTATTGGAAGGTTTTATGGTAAACTGACTTGGAAATTTTACACAGAAAAGTGATATGTTTGAGTGATAGTGTAATAAATAAAAGGCAAACCAAATTTCTTTATTAGATAATTACCATTACCAAATAGAAAATGAACCCTGAGCCTTTTTCAAATATTGCAGTTTTTTAAGTGAGCTTGTTTTCCAACCTTGCTTCAGGTCAAACCAGAAATGATCTGAGTTATTTGTGGTATGCATGTGTGTGGAGGGGGGGATCAAAACAAGGGATAATTTGATTTAAATCAAATTGTTTCAAAATCATGATTTTATTTTTAATGAATTCAACCATGATTTAGATCACTTCCGTGAAAGGACTCAATTTAAATGATTGAAGTAACAGTTTAAATCATTAGTGAGAAAGGTTCTGTTAAATCATATTTTAGTCCATTTTTCTTTAAGATACTCTTAATACATGTTCTTTAGAAAACAGGTACACACAAAGTAATAATTCTGAATAATTTTCAGATTAGTTTCCAATTTATCAAAGCATAGAAGCCCTTTTATTTGCATTCACACTCCTTTTCTTGGTTCAGATCTCTTCAAATCTGATTTGAATTTTTCAAAATCCAATTTGAATGTCAAAATCTGTCTGTCTGTCTATTTATTTTGAGAATTGTTGATGTTTATGAGCCCTGATCAGAAGGTTATTTTTCTTAGCCAATCCACAGCTTAGAAGAATCAACCCTCTCTGACACCCTCCTCCTTCTCCCTTTGCCTTGCAAGCAGTGTCATGGCCACTCATTGAGAGGAGGGAGAACAGAAATCATTGGAACCTCATCTTCTTCAAATGCTTGCATTTAGTCCTCTCTCCTAGTGTTATTCAGCATGCTAGGGAGATTGGGGTGAGGGAAAGCAAGGGACACACCTGTCTCTTCCACTGATGTCTGATAGGGAATAAGGCACAGCATTTGGGACCAGAGGTGATTATGTTGGGATAGGAGAAGTTGTGAATTCTTCAGTGAGCTCAGCGTTTGTTCCTAGCAATAGAAACATTCAAGCACTGTAAGAATATACCTCTTTTTAGAATGGCTTTTATGAGCCCTGAGAAGTCTTATCTGAATCTAAACTTCGATAAATTTGTCATCTCTGATACAATCCTTGCAGTAAAAAAAAAAAAGGATTAACACTGTTGTAATTAGTTCTTTTGACTGCATGGTATAGGAAACTCAAAAATTTTGTTGGAACTATTTGCCTTTCTACTCTTAGCACATGCAAGCATTTCACTACTACTATTTACTAGAATTCCCTTACATTCCAAACGAGGAACATTGGTTTAATGTTGATTACTGGTAATTAACTGGAATCCCAAATTGCAATGAAACCATGGTTTAAAATCCTGGTTAGTGAACTAACTTTAAACTAGGTTTCCTTTTTTTTCTCCTTTGGTGTATAATACAGAATCAGTACCTATATGTAAAAACAAGCACAAAATGGCAATAGGGAAAAGGCAAAGGTGGGGCTTTTTCCAGTGTTACCAAAGGGTAAACAAGTCATCACCCATCCCCTGAAGCTCCCTCTGTTAGCTTGCTGCCTACTGCCTCATTGTCTGAGAACGAATTCCTTAAGTAGCTATTCTACCTGCTTACATCAGAGGCAGAGGCGACACAGCAAAGTCCCATCCATTAGCTCATCTGGAATGTCTTGTCATTAGGTTCCTTCCCTTCTAGAGCTCTATTCATCTTTTAAAAATAAGAATCATGTGTGCTAAAGTTGCACAGCCATTAAGATGAACATTTGAGTGTGGATAACATACAGTTGTTCCTCCACGTTTGTAGTGATTAGGGTTGCATGGCCCCTGTAGAAGTGGAAAACCACAAATATCTGTAGTCCCCCCCATATTTAATGCACACACACAGAGTACAGTACAATTTGTGGATTCAACCCATTGTGAATTCAAATGTACAGTACACAATGTGGAGCATGCCAGTCACTGGTTCTGCCTTCAAAGTGGTGAGGTTCCTTTGTAAGGAAGAAGTGGGTGCCTGGAGGGCCTTGCCACTGCCTCTGCTACTGTCTTATGCCATTTTTAATAGACACTTACAAACCTTGCCTTGCGTTCTCAGTCTCTTGCAGTCTCTCTCAGTATTGCAAGGCTTGCAGAGTGCAAAGCGAGGCTTATGAGTCCCTATTGAAAGTGATGTAGGGCAGTAGCAGAGCTGATAGCAAATAATCTGCAAATAACCAAATGTGCAAATGTTATGCCCCTGGATGTGGAGCGCCAACTGTCCAACATGTGGTCAATGAATCAGTGAAAGGATCTATAAATTTTCTACTGAGGGATAGTGAGTCACAGAGTTGACAATTATGTGTAAAGATGATGTGGCATTGCTGTAGGCTTTGATGGCATATTTCTGAGATGCAGCAACAAAACATCCTGCTTGTATTGCATATTATATTTTCCAAAGTAGGTTTTGGTTTGTTCTGTACTAATTGGGTATGCACATTGTCTTGTGCCCTGTTTTCTGATGAAATAGTGTTTTATTTTACTTATACAGTGTACTTGCCATTTTAGTTGTCATATTATTGCAGTTGGTTTAGAGGTGAACCAGCTAAGGTGTTGTCTGGAGTTTCAGATCATGTTATGTGGTCAAGGTGCTTAATTAGGCTTATAAAAGGAAAATAAATATTCTAAGTATCTTGGAATGTATTGAGACACTAGCCTTTTTCTACCAGGCCTACATTTGGCAATTGCATTCAAAGCACTCCTCATCAAATGTAGTGTCTTGGGAGATGTAAGGAATGATGGATTCTGCAGCCACTATTCTGTGCAAAAACTGACCTGTCCTAAGGATTGTTGCTTGTGGCAGCCATGATACATTGGATTCCTCCTGGTGTGCACTGTGTAATGATTTCACTAGTTACTATTCATTACTTTCTGCTCTACTTTGTTCACTACTGTACTCTGAGAATGGTTTGAGTCTTGTGTTACCATATGGGTGCAGCAGTGAGCTTAAAGACTGAATTGGCTCCATCCAGTGATCTATCTAGTACACATGATTCTAGCAATAGCAAATACTTCAGGTTCTCTAAGGCTGTAGGAGGCTACCAGATTGATCTGCTTGTTCCTGTTTTTGGAGACCATAAGATAATAGTGGTAATTGGAGCAACCTACTTAGTACTTGCTGATATTTCTATAATTCATGAATTTATTTTCCTTTTTAAAGATGAGTGACACAAGATTGCCAGTTTCAATTTCTGGTTCAAAAATAAACACCCCTAAGCTATAGATATCTTGTTACTTCTTTCTGTAATTGTAGCAGTATGACTCTCTCTTGCCAAATAATGGAAAAATAGGGAATTTAAGGAATGGTTCACAAAAAATCAGGCGTTGGAGTGTGTGGTGGCCTCCCAACTCCAGGAGTTTCTGGATGAAACAGGTTATCTAGATTCAGTTCAGTCTTGTTTCAGGCCTAGCTATGGGACTTAGACAGCTTTGGTCACCTTGGTGGATGACTCTCACAGGAGATTAGATAGGAGAGCATGTCCTTGTTGGTTCTGCTGGTCCTCCCATTGGCTTTTGATACCATCAACCATAGTATTCTTCTGGGCTGGCTCACTGGGATAAGACTTGGAAGCACTGTTTTATGTTGGCTCTGTTCCTTCCAGGAGGGGCGAACCCAGAAGGTAGTGCTGGAGGACACCTGTTTGTGAGAGGTTTCTGAAGTTTTGAGGTGCAGTGCCATCAATAAGCAGATGACACTCAGCTCTACTACGCCTTTCCACTCTAATCTAAGGTGGCTATTCTGCTCCTAAACCAGTGTTTGTCATCTGAAATGGAATGGATGAGGGCAAACAAACTGAAACTTATTGTAGACAAGACAGAGGTACTACTGGACAGTTGTAAGGAAGATCAGGGAATAGGAATTCAGCCTGTACTAGATGAGGTTGCACTCTCCCTGAAGACATAGGTTCACAGTTTGTGTGTGCTCTTGGACTCAGCTTTGAACCTGGAGGCCCAGTTTTCAGCTTTGAAAACTCCTGTTGACCACAATTTTCTGTGGTCAACAAGAGTGCTTTTTTACATATAAAGCTTGCACACTAACTGCATCCATCGTTAGATCTGGCCGTGGTGGTACATACTTTAGTTGCATCCTGCTTGGACTGTTGTTGTGCACTCTTCTTGGGGCTGCCTTTGAAAAATGTTTGGAAACGTCAACTGGTCCAAAGAGCTGCAGCCAGACTTTAAGTGGGGCAGGTAAAAGGGAACATATTATGCCTCTGTTGAAACAACTCCACTGGCTTCCAGTTTGTTACTGGGCAAAATTCAAAGTGTTGGTTATGACCTATAAAATTCAGGTACAGACTATTTGGCAGGCCAGTCTCCCTGGGTGAACTGGCCCAGAATCTGACATTATCAAGAGAGGCCCTTCTCTCTGTCCCATTGCCATCACAAGCACGCTTGGTGAGGGCATAACAGAGGGCCTTCTTAGTGGTTGGTCCTAGACTCTGGAGCTCTCTTCCCTGGGAGGCCAGAATGGTCCCCTCTTTGTTTTCCTTCCAACAGCAGGCTAAAACCTTTTTATTTAGGCAGGCTTTTAAAACAGAAAGTTTTTAAAGAATGGGCTGGGGTACTGTATTATTTGTTGTCTTATTGTTTGGTGATGATTTTGAAGAAGATGTGGCCTTGTTGTGTGAACCCAGGTAGGTGTAACAGAGTTCCTGGAAGATTTTGGAATGCTGAGAAGATAATAGTAAGAGGTAGTCCTTTTTCTTTCTTCTTTCTTTTTTTCTTGTTCTTTGTTTCTTTGTTTCATTCTTTCTTCCTTTTCTGACATTGAAAAGATGGTAGTGGTAGAGTTTAAATTGTGGGGGAAAAAATAGCATAACCAAGAATTATTTTGTTGGCTCTTGTATGAAATATTTTAAGTTTTTATATGTTTGTTTTGCATAATATGATAATGTTTAGATAGTGTCTTAAATACACGACCAGTATGTTTGAACATTTGTCAAATTAGTCATAATGTTTTATGTTTTGAATATTTTTCTAGTTCACATCTGTATTTTGTAAACAAATAAGAATGTAAGAGATTGTGATTAAACAAAGGTTAAAACTAGAACAGCAGATGCAAACACAGGAAGGACTCAAAACATCTGCTAAAACATAGCTGACAATACTGACCATTAGGATTATACTGAAAGCAGACACACAAAAAAAGCCTATTACTATTGGTCCCCTGTATTCCCTTCTCCTTGTTTTGCAATCCTAGCATCCTATCTAATTGGATTGTGATTTTTCTATATAGATAAACAGATAGTAAAAGGTGTATTTTTCCTTTTTCCTGGTGCACTGGAACAAGAGTGACTTAGGTTAAGTGAAATGTCCTCTTTTGCCTCTGCCTCTCATGTCTTTTCTCCTCTAGACCCATTTGTTACTTGCCCCAGCAGTCCCATTTCCTGCTGCTCCTTAGTTGCAAAGGCAGACAAAACGCCTGTCACAAACCCCAGCTAACTATGCAGCGGAGTTGGCTACAAGCCTCAAGGTCACCACTGACAGCTCTAAGCATCTGTGCAGCTCCATTCCATACTGCAGCGGTGTTTGGCTTTCACTCAAAGAGTTATGTGTATGAAGGGGAGGTCTTGGCAGTTGACCACACGCAGGCCATGTACCCAGGCAAGCTGTTCTTCAGCTAGAACAGGATGGAAATTTAAAAATTTGGTCTGTGAAAGCTTGTCGAAACATTCATCTGACCCTGTAGACATTGCATATGGCATCTTGATAGCAAAAAGCAACGAAACCACAGAAAAAAAATGTGTAGGTTTTATTTTTACCCTTTAGATGGCAGTGGGGAATTCTGAATCCTAAACAAGAAGTTTAAGATTCTGTCTGGCTCAGTTGTGCAGTTTGGTGCCATAGCGTTTGCTTCTATCTTGAACCCTTGAGCACTGTGTTGTACCTGAGCTATTAATGAATATGTAGGAATGGAGCAGAGTCTAGCTGGATTAATATAATATCGTGCATATTTCCCAACTCTACTGATAGATATATGGAAACAAGATATGCAGGAGCTATGCACGCTGTTTTCAGGAGTATTATGCCATAGGAAGTATCCAGGATGCATTATCTTGCTTAAAAACAGACTGTCCCAGCCCTGTGTGACTGCTTCATATTATTAGAAAGACATTTTTGTGACCAGCAAACTTGACAGAGGTGGAGTGTGATACTTGATGAACTTCGGAGGGTCCAGCGTACTTCCCCAAGGCCCAGAAGTTGCCTATCCCAGGTCTAAAGGTTTCTTTGACTGTGTCTGTATGGCATGTAGTACATTTCCCTCTGTGGTAAAGGGGAAGAGTGGCACACTTGGGAATATTCATCACTGATATGGAACTGCAGAATGGGTTTCCCTAACTAGTACTCCGTTTGATGCATAGCAGGAAATACCCCCTAGAAGTTCCTGTAACTATTTACAGTATGTAAACCATTTTTCAAATTTGTTGACAGTTTTTAAAGTTGTACAGATCTTGCAGGTCTGGGATTGCTGAGAAAGTAATTCATGTGAGAAGTGGACAAAATTATAGTGGAACATATGTTTGCTGAGACTGTAACTAAGTTCTGTTGTTGTTAGTGAAACTTTTCTGCAGGGAAGCATGCAACTTGCTCTCATAACTTGGTAATGGTGTTTTTGTAGTATAGAAAAGGAAAACTGTACTTTGAATTTTATCCAGATATGCCCTTTAAATGGCAAGGCTGCTTATAAGTAACACCATACATCTGCATTATTTTAATGTCTTCTAGGGTTTTAAACCAGTCTGCACACAATAATTTAGCTAATATACTTTTTGCAAAACATTAAATATGTTCTGGCCTTGTTTGCTGCCAGTTGCAGGTAACCACATCTGTGAGGCCTAATAGCCGTGTTGACTGTTGCATGAACTCTTCATAATGAATAAGACGATTTCCCTCCTCTTTTCTCTTTCCATTTCTGTAGGCTGTTCAGTTATCCCCCAGACGATGGTTAAACCTGCAGGAATACCAGAGTAAGAAACTGATGGCTGATCATGGGGTCACAGTTCAGAGATTCTTCGTGGCTGACACTGCAAATGATGCTCTTGAGGCAGCTAAGAAACTTAGTAAGTTGACTAGTAATGAAGCGATATCTGTAAAATGCTAAATAATCCTGGAAAATTAAACTGGCCTGTTGTAAGTAAATATATAGATCGTTGCATGTGGTCTTTAAATCTGAGACACATTTTAGTAAAGAGATCACAAGGATATAATGAGAATGAACATGATTTCTTATGCAGTTTGGATTTTATTTTTATCCAACTCAGTCCCAGAGGCTTAGAATAAGTTACAATAAATGTAAATATGTATAACTGATCTTGTATAATGGATATTATTCAAAATAACACTTAATAGAGAACATGGGTGAGTGAGTGCTGAGAGGACTGAGGCCAAAGTGAAGAGAAACAAGCAGAAGGTAATCAGGATATAGGGAGAGACTGTAAATTTTGCAGAATTACATTTGAAAAAAATCACAGGAGGCATACTATGGTCTCAGCTCCTGCAAAATGTTAGGTAGAAAAGGAAATAGCAATAGGTGAGTAGAAGAAGAAGAGAGGGGAATAGAATGACATGCTGAACAAAGGAATTGATTGCTCTTTAAAACATTTTACTGAAGCACTTTTCTAGAACATGAAGATCCACTAGAACATTTTGCTGGAAGTTCCACATGCTTCTTTTTTGAACAATAAAGGTGAACATGGTTATTTTAAAATACTTGCAAAACCATCACCATAATCACATGCAGTGATTTACCTACATAAAATCGAGAACAAAATCCTGCTAAACTGCCTGCCATCTTCTTGTAGCTGTGTTGGAGAGGGAAGTACTAATACTGAGATTGTCATGTTTTTATATGGAAGGAACAGCCACGTCTGGATAGTGATAACACTTCCAGATGTTGTTAATTGGGTGCTGCATGTGCATATCTGGAATCTTTTGAGCACTTATTTAAGAATAAATTCCATTGGGCTCAGTAGGATTTATGCATGCCAGCATCCCTATACATATATATTACTGTACAAAATTCTATGGCTGCTTCAATGGCACATAAATCAACTTATTGTACAATAGCAATAAAAGTGGCAGCAGTGCAACTGCAATTGAAAGTCATGGTAAAATTGTCAGATGCCATTGAAAGCTGGAGGGAAAAAGAAGAGAGAATTGTGACTGCTTGGCACCAGAGTTGACAATCCTGTAAGGTAAACGGGTAAAAAGAAGGACTTCTACAGATGAGGCCCCACTTCTGAAAAAGAAAATGGTATTCTGGCCTCTGGGGTGACCTTCCTATAAGGCAGATTCAGATGGCACTTGACAGCTCTTCAAATAATGTGGTATTTGGGTTTGGCTTCAAAGCAATTTTACTGTGAGATTTTTTAGGAAGTCCATTATCAGGTTTTGTTATGGTACTCACAGAGCCTTTTGGCAGGCACTTGTTTTGTTGTCTCCCCTATGTTATCCTTTGGTGACTGTGTACTAGCCGGCTACTTAAACGAGAGGACTTCTAAGATCAAGTTAGTGGTGCTGAGCAGCTGGGATGAGTTCAGTCTGTGATGGAGACTAGTCTTTCCATATTGTATAAAGGCCAAACATTCTTATTATTTTCTGCCACGAATATGCACATAGGGCTAGCACTCTGCATATTACTCTGTGTACTTGCCATCTTATTTATTCTAATTTCTTCAGTTAACGCAACTACAGATCAGATGTACTCATAATTAAAGAAAGGACCCAGGACAGGTCTTTTTGTACTCTATCCCATTCAAAACATTTACAGAATCACAGAGTAGTGATGAAGATAATTGGGGACAGCTTGGGTTTCCCTGGGCTCTAGAGATTGATTGAAACACATTGAACATAATAGGACTTCAAAACCACTTCTATAGAATCATATAATCATAGAGCTGGAAGAGATCACAAGGGCTACCCAGTCCAACCCCTTTCTGCCATGCAGGAATACACAATCAAAGCACTCCTGATAGCTGGCCATCCAGCCTCTGCTTAAAAACCTCCAAAAAAGGAGGCTCCACCACAATAAGCCCACTTGTAAGTGTGTGCTTTAGTGCTGAGAAGTGTTCCTTCTAAATTAGGGATCTCAGTCCCACATATGCAACTTTGTTCTTCCTTAGTGAAAAGTTGTTTTAGTAATAGTCATTCGAATTACAATGACAAAAAGGCAGCAGAATACAATATGTGCCGTTTCAGCAGATTATAAAAAAATGTTCCTCTATGAGGTTCTGAACCCATCATTTTTAATCTTTTCTCTTTTCTTCTCTCATCAGTTCAGTTTAAGGACTGCTGAGCCCAGAAAAGATCTTGTAGCGTACCTACTGGCTGCTTTTAACTTGAGACATGATACTACTTAATAAGAGAAGGGTTTATAAATAGGACAGTGAAGAGAGCTACTGATATTCCTGTTATAATGAAAAGAGATGGATCTCTAGACTGAGTCATATTCTCACTGTTTGGCATTTCCATGGTTTATTAATGATGTCATCATTGATTATGGTATATGATTACAAGGATATTAATATAGGTTTGAAATATATTTATATTGTGTTTTAAAACATAGACAAAAACTAAAAGCAAGGCTTGCCATGTCTTAATTCCAAGAATGCCCAGAGTGAAGTATATTTCTGTTCATGCCCTCATTGCTCATGCCCTTTCAGTCTTCCCTCTGCAGTCTTCATTGCCATGTGCCGTGCTATTCCTGAGGCTTTCCCAACCTACAGGGTCAGTTTTTCAGGGAGCACCGGGCCCAAGGTGAGGCAGGGCATGGTGGGTACAATGGAAGCAGGGAGCAGGGAATGTGGAAGTCCAGCCCAGGAAGTAAGACTGCAATCATATTTATTATACTCCAAGGCAGTATAAGAAAATCTCATGACAAAAAAGAAGGCAATGTCTATACTGACTGCCTCACATCTTTTATCTCTGAAAATATGTTTCCATCAGTTGCATTGATAATTTTCATTTACTTAAGTGTATCAAATGTACAATGAATTAACTGGCTTATTTAAGGCACTTTGATTTTTAATGTAAAGGGGATTTCAGGGGCCATGAAATTGCAGCCATACTCCGTTAAACTGTTAATGAGCGAAGTCCTCATAGTTAATGCACATGCTGGGCCAAAAATGCATCTTGAAATTGAGATGTGTTACTCATCTCTAGAAATCAGCTGATGTTTTATTATTGTATATATAGCTGGCATCACCATTCATTTATTCTTCCATTCAGTTTTATATCATGCCTTTCTCTCAACACTGGATTGAAGGCAGTTTACAACAAATTAAAGCAAAGCACAGCTAAAAACTGTTAGTGCAAAAGTTAAGAAAACAGCAAGAATTGAAGAGACAGTACTATTAAAAACACCATGTTAAAACAATTTAAAAAAATATTAACACAAAAGATAAAAGCAGAGTACCTCAATAAAAGCACTTTCAGGAACATGAATTAACAACCAAATAAGTAAGTAAGTAAGTATTTGCTTGCCAGAAGAAAGAGAATGAGAGGTAATTTCCTATGAGAGGAAGTTTCATGGGAGCAGCCACAAAGAAGGCCCTAGTGCCAAGCCTATGGTGGTGGTCTAACTGAAAGTAAACCCTCCTGCAAAGATCTTGAAACTTGGATGGGCTTGTGTAAGGAGATAGGATCTTTTTGATAGTCTGGACCCAAATGGTATTATTTACCATAATTTGAGACATTGTAGCATATAGGTATGGAAAGAAATTTCCTAGGAATTGACAGTCTTGCAAGACAGTGTGTGCCTTGCTTTTGTACATTAGCATGGCTTACAGAGCATTTCTGTAAAACAAAGTATGCATTATACAATGTGTGTATTTTAAAATACAAAAGCTAAAATTGGCATAATTTGAAACAAAAACATGCCTTAGTCGATGGTGGAAAATTACATAAGGTAGTTAAAATGTATTATAGTGAGCTGTGGATTTTCCTCCCCCCATGAAAGTGGAAAAAAATGAATAAAAATTAAAAAATCACAGATACTATATTTTTTTTAACCTGAGAACACTTCTCTAGGAATCTCTAAGTCTCCAGCATGATTCTGTGGTCAATATTTGGTAGAAGTGGGCCATAGAATAACCTTGGAGGACCTAGCAGTGCCTAGAGAAGTGTTCTCTCAGGAATCCCTAGGTCCTCCAGGACGACTCTGTGGTTCACTTCCGACAGAACTGGACCATAGAGTTGTGTTGGAGAACCTAAGGGTTCTTAGAGAGAATGTGCTTTTTTCCTGCGGCAAGCACAAATAGAGTATGATTTTGTAATAAGTGTAAAATTACCCATGAATAATCAAATCCACAAGTGCTGAAGCTGTGAAAGTGGAGGGCCCACTGTATGTACATAAATTAGTAAAAATGGATTAAAATCATACAGATTTCACTGTAGGAAGAAAACACAAAGTGTGTGACACAGTATGAAACAAGAACAGAAGGAAAATGTAGGTGGACTTTTGAGAAAGTCAACAAAAATAAAGACTAAGAGATTTTTACATCTCTAGTAGGTCATGATGCCACAAGCACACCATGTTTCTGTAGACTTTCAAGGTTACCCATGAGCTATACTTCCATATTTGTATGTGATACTTGGGTAGAATGATTGCAGTATACATTATATTGAAGTCATTTTGGTTCTAGGACTAGTCTAGGACTATTGATATAGCATTTGGTTTCTGATCTCCTAGAAGGAAAGAGGGGCAAATGGCAAACCATGAAGTACAGTACTCTGGAAAAGAAAACTTTTATTTAGAGTGGATAAATATTGTAGAAAGAAATGGAACAAAATGTTAAGGTCTCAAAGCTCGCCCTTCTCCATTACGACTGGAAAAGTTGGCTTCTGGAACGTGTTTTTGGAAGTAGCACAATTACCTCGATTCAACAACTTGTTTTCTCACTTTTGCCTCAGAGTAACAGTTGCCATGGCAATTCTGAACATAAGCTGCAAACACAGGTCCCATACACTACTAAGGAAAGCTCAGTAGATGCCTTCTAAAATCAAGTCTGGAGTTAACTCAAAGAACAGTGATATTTGTATACCTCACCTGAGAGAACATCTCCAGCTAATTTAAGGAAACTCCTGTTAGCAGACAGTAGAAACCTGAGGAACCATTTGACCTAGCAAAACATTTCTGTAAGCCACCAGTATATGTGGACACCTCACAGCAAGCTTTGCATTATTTATGGTGAACATCTTGTTACCATATTTTCCCCTGTGCACTCGTTAACACTTGGTAATATTGGCTTCAGGAGCTATTTTATTGATTGATTGATTTTTAATACTAACAATCTAGCATATAACCAAAATTATAATCAAAACACTGTCAAAGAAACAAAAAAAAGAAAAAGAGAGAGAAGGGAAGGAAAAAGAACATATAACTAAAATACAGTAGGGCTCTCACCCTCCCAGTCCTGACTGTAATTAAATGAAACATAAAAAAGAAGAAAAAATTACTAATAACTGTAACCACAGGTTATTACATTGTTAGATTTCTTGTTGCTCAAAAAAAATAAATCTATAAATGATTTCCAGGCTTTCAAAAAACCTTCAATTGGCTTTTCCTTCAAAAACCACATTAATTTGGCAGTTTGGGCCAACTCACTCCATTTCCAAATCTGGGCAAACACAGTTATTGCTGTTGTTGTCATGTACTGAAGAAGTAATCCATATTTACAATCCAGTTCTTTATCCATAATGCCCACCAAAAGCATTTTTGGTAACATTACGAAATCTATCTTCAGTTTTTTTGCTTGTTTGTTTGTTTTTTGGATTAACATATAACTCTTAGTCCAGTAACTTTTTGCCTTTTTACACATGCACCACATATGGAAAAAGAGACCCTCCTTATTTTGACATCCCCAACATTGGTTTGGAACATTCTGCTGGGACATTTTTGACAGCTTGTTTGGGGTTAAATACCATCTGTGTATCATAAGTTTTGTTTTAAATTACTACACAAAGTAAATTTTATGTCTTTCGATCACATTTCCCCCCATGCATCTGTTTGAACATTGTGCTCAAAATTTTGGGCCCACCTTATCATGTACTCTTTTAAGGGTTTGTCTTCTGTCTAGTTTCAAAAGCTATTTATTCACTTTTTAAATTGCATGGTTGTTGTCTTTGCACAACTCTGAGTAAAACTCATTTTCTTTAACTTCTATGGATGCATCGCTCTTATCTTGATCAAATCTGTCCTTGATTTGCGTATAAGCAAACCGATTGAGATCATTAGCTTCCTTAAGAATCATCTCTCTTGATTTAAACTTCCAACTGTCTTGTTCAAAATACAAAAGATCTTCATAAAGCAACCATCTCCTATCTTTCCTAAAAATGCAGCTTCAGGAGCAGTTAAGGTAAATAGTTCCCAAAGGACTTTAGGTCTGTAGACTTTCTGCAGACATAACGTTGCCATGTGGCTTTGCTGCAGAGGTAGCATTTCCCAATCTCTTAAAAATATAGGAATGCATCCATGCTTCTCCTTTCTCCTTGGGATCATTTTTCCCCATCCTTATGCTGTCTTTGACATCTGTATCAACTTTTAACACCAACACTTTATACCAAGGTTTGAAACACAAATCTAATTATTGTTTCAGCTAGTGTGATCCTATCCATAGCACTGAAAATGTAATGCTAGGTCAGTTCGGGTGGGAAGAGGAAGAAGGAGCATGGAAGTCTCGGACCTTGATCTTGACTTCTCCTCTCACTAATGGTTTAGAGCAAGTTTAGGGAATATGTGTATTGCAGCTGCTTCAGCACTAACCATAAGTTGCAGTCTAGGAACAACTGAAGTACCATACATACCCTAACCACAGTTTGGAGCTTGTGAATGTTATTGTGGTGTTGAGCCAGTGACACAGCCTTGGAAGAGTTTGCCTGTAGGTGGTAGCATAATCTGGTAGTTAATAAACAGGTAGGAAGGATGGTATTGGTAAACCAAAAATGTGGTGGTTAATATAATCAATTTTGATACAGTCTCTGAGAAACTGGAGTCAGTGGTAATGCTATAGCATCTTACCCACTTAATAGATTTCTTGATTAATGGTTTTCTTGGAAACATGTCAGAAAATACACTAATAGCTCAAAAGAGGGAAAAGCATAAAAGGATTTGTAAACAAGTTTTATGAGACTGTTGGATTTATTTCCACCAAGCAAAATATAACAGATGCCTAGAAAATTAAAGTCATGCCATTAATACTTGCCTTCAAAGGGAATCTGACTAGTAAAAGATAGAACCCAAAGGATTTTGGGCTTTGTACGTTGCTGAACAATTCTTGGATGAAACTACTTTACAAGAAACAGTAGTGATGAGTCAACATTAAGTCATTTTATGCTCCAAGTTAAGAAGCTGTATGTATCCGACAAATAAAGAAAAAGCTCATTCCGTACAATCTTAAAAGTACTGTTACGCCTGTTCTGCTTTATGAGGGAGGCTCCAAATCAACACATTTGCCTTTTTATATCTGTATTTAACACAGAATAATAAGCCAAGGGATTTGAGAGCCTTTCTGAAATTCATATTATGAGGGAACAATCAGAATGTATCATTAATATTTGCATGTGGTTTACTGTCTGTGTTAGATGGCAGGCAGAACTTCTGCAAATAGAGGAAACAGATGGGATAAAGTTAACAGTCTAAAAATAATCAGTATCGGTAATAACTTTCACTGAATGTGAATAAACAGCTACATTTGTGAGCTGTAAGTAAAGTAGGTAGTTATTGATTGCTCTTGCACAAAGTAGAATCAAATTTCCCTTTACAGTAAAGAGAAGGATTATTCAGAGTGATAGTATACAGAGTGACGTCTGATCCTTTTCTTGCTGATATTATTCAGTACATTTCTCAGCCACCTTTCAAGACTGCGGGCTTCCAAAGGAAGCTTCCAAATATAATATAATATCAATATATGGTCATTGAGGAATAAATAAGTTTTAAATTTATTAGGGAACCAGTTAAAATAAGCCACATCCAAAACTTCAGCAAGAAATAAAGCAAATGTAGTTAATAAAAAAAATCAGTTAAATAAATAAAACTCTGGCTGGGAGGAACTGGCGAATTGGAATACCGGCTGAACAATAAGGACTTAATTCCTTTCCTAGATACTTTGCATTAAAGAATGCATTTTTCTCTGTGTTGGTGTTAGTGGGATGTCTGTCTCTTGGATAAGTCACCAACAAATCTTACTAGTAGTCTTGCATTACAGAGAAGGGGGTACAGTGGAACCATTTGTGGAGTCAAGGTTGGACTGGGACTTGGGAAGGTTCTAGGTCATGAATTTCATTGGGTTATGTTGGGACAATTGCTTTCTTTTAGTTTGACCCATCTCACAGGATTGTTGTGGGAATAAATTGGGGAGGAGGAAAGCCAAGAAGCCTTCTTGTGGAAGGAAAGAAAAATAGAAACACAATTAATAAGGAAATATTGAGAGAGCTGAAAGATTTGATACAGGAAAGTTGAGGACATATATAAAAGTGAATGCCTTTTGGAAGCAAAGGCGCAGAAGTTATCTTTACACCTTTGTTTCCAAATCACCACACCATCCTTTCAAGTATCGTCTGTACTATCTGTATTTCTGTCACTCTGTATCATGCATCACTATGTGTCATGTATCATTCATGTGCCACTGTGTATCATCTACCACAGGCTTGCACAACATGTGGCCCACAGACCGCTTGCAGCCCACTGAAGTATTTCATGTGGCCCGCACCACTCGTGAGTGCGAGGACTGAAAGAGGCTGCAGGAATTAGGTTGCTGGTGGTTTTGAATAAACCCAGATGGGCTGTTCCCTTCTCCTTCCCTCCAGGGGACAGTAGAGAGCAGAGCTGATGCTACCTTTTGCCTTTGCGCAAGATGGTGACAGTTCCTTCTTCTTCTTCCATTTCACTTGAATGGGCAGTGAGGGCGGGAAGTGCCTGGGAAAAGAAGACCACCAGTTGGGGCTGGAGGAGGGAAGAAAGGAGGTGTTCTTCTCCTCCCTGAGCCACCCAACATGGCCTGTTATATAGCAAACTGGGACCGTCTGGGGGAAGCAGCTTATTACATGCAAGTGTCCTCATTCACCCCCTCCCTTTTAAACTGCATTGGAAAAAATTACATTGCATTTAAAGATTGCATTTTAAAATGCAGTTTGGGTCTATCTTGGCATGCATTCTCATAAATTTCACCCCCCCACCCACCATCTGGAATTCCCCTTTGTTTATCCTCCAAATATATTTTCTTTCCCCTTCCTTATAAATAATACTTTTTTTCCTGCCACCCCAAATGTTCTCCTTGCCTTTGATCTTTTGCAAATCTTTTGCAAATTACACACTGCTCCATTTCTAAAGGCATAGCAATCTTATCTTTCCAATAATCCTATTTACTGGTTTTGTATAATCACAGCTTGCCACATCTGCATTATCTCAGTCGTCCTAACAACAGGTCAAGAGGGTAAGACAGTGGCCATTTCTGCTCTATACTGTTACACTGCTCTTGTTCCACTGTCAACATGCTGTGGAATCCTGGGGTTTGCAGTTTAGGGAGGGACCTTTAAAATTCTCAGCCAGAGAGCTCTTTGGCCTCAGGAAACTACAAACCCCAGAATTCCACAGGATGCTGAAAGCAGAATAATAGCACTATAACAGTGTAGGGTAGAAATGGCCAGTGTTGTCATTGTCCATGTTGTATATTGGTGTGGGCGAAATTTAAGGAAGAAGTTTTCCCTAAGATTGCTGGGTGAGTTTGTAGCAGAGGCAAGATTTGAACTTTTCAGCCATGGAAAGCCACTGGGGACCTTGGGCGGATCACACACTCTCAGCCCCAGAAAATCCGGTGATAGGGTTGCCTTAGGGTTGCCATAAACCAGAAACAACTTGAATGCACACAACAGCAATAATTCACCAGTCTACTCTGGTGAGATAAAAGCTTACCCAGAGTTCAAAAACATTGTTTTTTAAGACTATAACTCTCAGAGTTCTTCAATCAGTAATCATGCTACCTGGGGTTTGGGGAAGTTGTAGTTCACCAAAAGGAATTTTTGTGAAGCTCTTATTTGAAAGGATGTCATGTAAAACTTGTTTTCTGTTGCTTAAGAGATTAGGGGCCTTTTCACATTACACTGTTATAGTGCTGTTATTCCACTTTCATCATCTTGTGGAATCCTAGGATGTGCAGTTTAGGGAAGGGTATTTAGAACTCTCAGCCAGAGAGCTCTTTGGCCTCAGGAAGCTAAAAACCCCAGAATTCCATGAGATGTTGAAAGTGGAATAATAGCACTATAACCCTAGGACACGAGGAGGCTTCAAACTGCAGGAAAAGAAGTTCCATCTAAACATTAGGATAAAACTTCTCTAATTTCACTTTTTTATAATATGGTTTATTTTATTTGCAAAATAGTTTAATTATTAATTATACTATAATTATATAATACACCATACCCATATGATAATACAGCATAATATACCATAATACCACAATACTATGCCATAATTATAGTATAATTAACGATTAAACTATTTTGAAAATTAAAAACATTATTATACCATTATTATAAATTTATTTGGAAAGTGAGGCACTAAAATCCTATCTGCGGCCCGAAGAAGTTTAGCCTATTTAATTTTTGACCTTACCTACTGCCAAGTTGTGCAGGTCTGATCTACCACATACACATCTTTACATTTGAACCTGGATGAGACAGGCATTTAGTCCTGGCATTTGACAGAGTTGTTCCTCATGAGCTGGTTTGTTGCTGGGGATGGGGAGTAGGTGAGGAAGGGGGGGAACTGCATAGCAGAATAGGTAGAGGAGTGGTACAGGAATACCTGGCTAAACTAGCTGAATTCAAGACTCCAGGGCCAGATGAATTACATCCAAGGATATTGAAAGAACTGGCAGAAGTCATTTCAGAACCACTCACAATAATCTTTGAGAACTCTTGGAGAACAAGAGAAGTCCCAGCAGACTGGAGGAGGGCAAATGTTGTCCCCATCTTCCAAAAGGGAAAAGAAGAGAACCCAAATAATTATTGCCCGATCAGCCTGATATCAATACCAGGAAAGATTCTAGAACAGATCATTAAACAGTCAGTTTGTAATTACTTAGAAAGCAATGCCGTAATCACTAAAAGTCAACATGGATTTCTCAAAAATAAGTCATGCCAGACTAATCTTATCTCTTTTTATGATAGAGTTACAAGCTTGATAGATGAAGAGAATGCTGTGGACGTAGCATATCTTGATTTCAGTAAGGCCTCTGACAAAGTTTCTCATGACAGTCTTGCAAAGAAGCTAGTAAAATGCAGGCTGGACAGGGCTGCTGTTAGGTGGATTGGTAATTGGTTGACCGACCAAACCCAAAAAGTGCTCAACAATGGCTGCTTTTCATCCTGGAGAGGAGTGACTAGTGGGGTGCTACAGGGTTCTGTCCTGGGCCCAGTGCTATTCAACATCTTCATCAGTGACTTGGATGAAGGAGTAGAGGGCATGCTGATCAAATTTGCAGATGACACCAAATTGGGAGGGATTACTAATACGCCAGAGGAAAGGGTCAACATTCAAAATGACCTTGACAGATTGGGGAGCTGGGCCAAAGCTAACAACATAAATTTCAGCAAAGAGAAATGTAAGGTCCTACACTTATGCAGAAAAAATGGAATGTGCAAATATAGGATGGGGGACACGTGACTGGATAGCAGTATATGTGAAAGGGATCTAAGAGTCTTAATAGATCAGAAGCTGAACATAAGTCAGCGGTGTGATGCGAGAGCCAAGAAAGCCAACATGATTCTTGGTTGCATCAACAGGAGTATGGTGTCTAGATCAAGGGAGGTAATGATACCACTCTATTCTGCATTGGTTAGGCCTCATTTGGAATACTGTGTCTAGTTCTGGGCACCTCAATTCAAGAAGGATATCAATAAGCTGGAGCGTGCCCAGAGGAGGGCGACCAAAATGGTGAAGGGTCTGGAAGCCATGCCCTATGAAGAGCAGCTTAGGGAGCTGGGTATGTTTAGTCTGCAGAGGAGAAGGTTAAGAGGGGACTTTGTATGAATGTATGTACATAGTATGTTCCTTCAAGTCACCTGTTGACTTATGGTGACCCATATTCATAAGGTTTTCTTAGGCATGGAATACTCAGAGGTGGTTTGGCGAGTTCTTTTCTCTGAAATGTATGTGTTCCATTATCCAGTATATGTTTCCAGTTCTGTTAACTTCTTGTTTTTGATGATGATGGTGTTGTGTGCCTTCAAGTTGTTTCTGACCTGTTGCAACCCTAAGATGATCATGGAACTTTCTGAGGCTGAGAACGTGTGATGTGCTTAAGGTCACCCAATGGGTTTCCATGGCCGAGCAAGGAAGTGAACCCTTGTTTCTAGGGTGGTAGGCCAACACTTAAACCATACACTACTCTGGATCTCAGTTCTAGACCTTCTTAATTGCAAATAGTTTATGTAAGGCATCTTTAAGACTTCTTCTGCCAGTAAGCAATATGAGGTAGCCACCTCAGGCAGTAGAATTTGGGTGCCATTCAAGGACAGAAAATTTATACTTATTTCATTTTGGGCAAGTTGTCAGTTTGAGGGCAGGGAGAAGTATTTGTGGTGTTTTCTTCCTCTGTTGAAATATAGTAATCTAGTAAGGATACTGGATTGGATTTATATACTGTGCAGCTCAACTTGGATAGGTGGGATGCAGCACTGATTGCTGTTCCTCAGGCACCAAGTGTCATAGTTTGCCCTGAATCTCTTTGCATGAAAAACAGTGTGTCATCTTCTAAGCAAATAAGCCTTTGTTCACATCGTTTAAATGTAAGGCAGGGTTGGGCAACTACCCTCTGGGTATATTGTGGGTTGCTGGATGTTGGTGAATTACATCGGCCAGCATTTCTCTCCATTAACTATATTAGTTAGGGCTGATGAGAACTACAGTTCACTAAAATTCTATTTAATTAATTTATTATTTTATATCTCGCTTTTCTCCCATACCAATAAATGAATAAATGCAAACAATATAACCAAAATTGTTGGTGGTAACAGTTTAAAAATCAATAAATTATCATATTAGAATTAAAATTGTATTAAAATGACACTAAATAAAAAAGGTTTTAGAAAGTTTAAACACATTTAAAATGTAACAGAGGAAGTAATAATCAATAGTACCCCTGTTTTTAAAAATACTTCCTCAGCAACCAGCTAATGGCCAAAACTATCTAAAAATGTTTTTACCTGCTAGTGGAAGGCGAGCAGCAGAATGTGCTTCTTCCATTCCTAATGTAGGAAATGTTGGTTAAATGCTGAATTAGAAAATTATTCCCTCCCTCCTGGCAAAAAATAAAAAAAATAAATTATCCCTTCATACTTATTTTCTTCCTTTAAAAAAGGTTTTACTGAGGGCACAAGTGAGTTCGAGCTGCAGCATACTGTCAGTTATTTTATAACCCTTTGCTGCCACAGGTGTCTTTGAATCATATAGATTTATAGTAATGTGAGTAATGGATAGGGGACTAGCAAATCAAAATCTCATTTCGGATGTTTGACACTAATGTTGTGCTGAGTTACTGTTCTCTGTGTTGGATTTCTGATCAAATTACTAAAATTGCCACTTGGAAGTAGGAATGGAGACAAAGATACAAACAAATATTGTTATAAATGAGTATTGAATTTCATAGTTAGTATATGTCATATATAGTTTTTTTAAAGTTATGCTTATACTAAAAAGGGGGAAAAAACAGAGATTTGATTGGTGACTTTTCTGTGGCAAGACAATTTCTTATGTACTTATAAGTGTGATAAAAAACCAAATCATGCAAAGTGTAACGTTGTTATGTGTTTGTTTATTCCTAATCTGTCATGATGTGTACTTTATAGGTATAAAAAATAACAAGATGGACAATCAAGAATCTGTTTGAAATTTTTATCTCTTCTACAATGTGATATTACATGTTAACTTTATGAGTAATATAGGTCGTATTTTTAGGAATGCAAATTTTACATTCTGCTCTTCACTATTAATTGGAACCAAGGTAGATATGGCTCTACCTAGGCCCAGTCACTTTTGACACTGGATTTATACTACTCTAAGGCACAGTGTACAGCCACTTCATGTTGCAAGGTCATCAAATAGATTCTATATCCCATGTCAATAGTAGCTTTTGGTAAAGACAGAATAATATGTGATGTATACACGATATACCATGAGGATGTTATTGTGGCTTTTACAGGTGCTCATCCTGTCCTTTGCCATCGGGCAGTGTTTATTGTCCAATCATTTTTATCTCACACCTTCTTACAGCCTTGTTATACCACTGGGGAGTGCTCTTGAATCTAACAATACTTGTAGTGGGTGAGATGGCAGCAACAGTCAGGAATGCCTTTGCCCAGTTTTGTCTGGTGACTAACCACATCCTTTCCTGAGGAAGGACGGTTTGGCCCCAGGGATTCATGAATAGCACCCTACCATAACTCTGCATATGACTGCTCTTCAAAAGTGGTTGGAAAGTACAATTAGTACACACTGCTGTGACTAGACTTTTGTCAGACTGTGCTTGCATATCTTGTTATAAATGTTTTTGAACTTTAGGTTGTCTCCAGATAAAATTTAAAGTTCTGATTTCAACCTATAAACACTTAAACAATTTGGAACCAGAATATCTGAAGATTGCCTCTTTTGTATAAACATGTCTATAATTTGCAAACTCATCATAGGGCTTTTGTGGTAAAAGACATTCAAAAGGGGTTTACTGTGCCTTCTTCTATGCAGTACTAACAAATGTTAGCTACGGTACCACTGCTGTTGTCTCTAAGAGATCCTTTACCAGTTGTTACCCTGATTTCTGGGGTCCCTTGGGGGACACCTCAATGTACTCCATGTGATGGGGAATGGAAACTAGCCAGAGCACCAGCAATAGCAATGCGAGAGGCAGGGTAACCTAGTGGGGTCTTTTTTGCGGGGTCAGGCCAAGCCAAAAGCCAAACAAAAAATGTCCAGTAAATGATCTTATTGAAAGAAAGTCTCACGCACCAACGCAATCGCTCACACACTCACTCAAGACCTATTAAGAAGCAAAAGAGAGAAAACTGGATAGGGGAATATTGAAGGGGTTGTAGCAGAGGTAATACTGCACCTTTTCCTGAAGTCCGTGGTCCAGGAAAAACAGCGGAGAAGTGGATCTCAGCACGGAGAGGGCTGAGGGGATTATTCAACGGATGGAGAAACAGTCTGCTGGGATGACTGGCAGTGATCGAAAGAGCTGCTCAAAAACTGGGACTATTTGTAGGGGAAAGAGCACCTGGAGGGCTGATCCTTTCCCGTGGAGAACAATAGGTGTTGCAACGAGAAAGAAGCTCCACAATGGTAACCTCCTTTGCATTATGAGATTACAAGGTGTTGCCAAAGTCTCTGGATCTTCGGCTGCATTTGGTTGTGGTGTGACTTATGGTAAATGGTCCTCGTCTGGTAGGAAATTTGTTCAACTTGGGGCAAACACGCTAATCCCCTCAAGTCAGCTTCTCAGGGGCTGAGGACCCTTTGTTTACTGTGGGTTTGCACAGCTTGAGGTCTCCTTGGGCTACATAATGTGATTTTACTGGCCTGACCTGGTTTTCGATTGTTCTACCGTTGCTGCCTACGTGCCCATCTGGGCAACCTCTCAGGCACATGGAATCATATTTAATATCAAAATTGTAGACCTCGGGATAGGGTTTTCCAGTGGAGTAACACAGTGCCATCCCCCCTCCCCGCCATGTTGCTGCCCAGTGACTATTTGGCACATTTAGTCTGGTTCCACAGAAAAAGCCTATCTGACATGGGGGCAGCATTGCTGCCAGTAGCATACCTCTTGCCTCATGGGAGCACACAATCCCACCATTGCAGAAGGGTGAAAACTAGAGAGTGGAGAAAACTGATAGGAAGAAAATCAGCTTAATTGTAATGTGGTGCTGGAGAAGAATTCTGTAAATATACTGGACTGCTAAAAAGACAAATAAATGGGTCCTAGAGCAAATCAAGCCTGAATTTTCCCTTGAAGCCAAGATGAGTAAAATTCTCTAGAAAAAAACAATAATATTTATTAAGCTAGAAGGCAGTAGCAGAAGAGGAAGACTGTGTTACAGATGGTTCAACATGTTGTCTATTAAGACTCCTGGAGCTCTTTGACATAAACTGTGACTGAGCAAAGTGTCACCCATCCTGTATCTCTGCATTGCATTTTTTCCTTCCTAAGTGTAGTATCTTACTTTGTTGAAATTCATTTTGTTAGTTTTGGCCCAGCTCTCTAATCTGTTAAAGTCATTCTGAACTCTAATCTTGTCCAAACCTGTATTAGCTATCCCTCCTAATTTGGTGCCGTATGCAAATTTGATAAGAATGCCCTCTATTTCATCATCCAAGTCATTTGTAAAGATACTGAATAGCACTGGGCCCAGGACAGAACCCTGTGGCATCCCATTGGTCACTTCCCTTCAGGATGAAGAAGTCATTGGTGAGCACCCTTTGGATTCAGCTGGTCAACTAATTACAAATCCCCCTAACGGCACCATCGTCTAGCCCACATTTTACTAGCTTGATGACAAGAATATCATGGAGGACCTTGTCAAAGGCCTTACTGATGTCAACACATGCAATATCCACAGCATTCTCTTTGTCTAACAAGTTTGTAACTCTATGAAAAGAAGAGCTAAGATTAGTCTGCATGACTTGTTTTTGAGAAATCCATATTGACTTTTAGTGGTCACAACATTCCTTTCTATGTGCTTACAGACTGTTTAATGATCTGCTCTAGAATCTTTCCAGCTACTGAGATCAGGCTGACGAGGCAATAACTGGGTCCTCTTTTTCCCTTTTTGAAGATGAGGACGACATTTGCCCTCCTTCAGTCTGCTGGGACTTCTCCTTTTCCTTAGGAATTCTCAAAGATTATTACCAAGGGTTCTGAGATTACTTTGCCAGTTCTTTTAATATCCTTGGATGTAGTTCATCTGGCCTGGAGACTTAAATTCATTTAGAGTAGTCAGGTATTTCTGTACTACCTCTTTACCTGCCCTGTGCTGTATTTCACCTACAACATGATCTGCTCCTTTTCCTCAGTTGAGCACTGTTTTCCTTTTTGGGAGAAGACCAAGAAGGTGTTGAATATAGTTCTGCCTTTTCTCTGTTCCCTGTTACCATTTAGCCATCTTATTCCACATCATGGCCCTTCCATTTCATCATCCTTCCTTTTGCTATGGACATAACCAAAAAAAGCTCTTTTTATTGTCTTTAACCACTTTAGTAAGCCTGAGCTTGTTGTGTGCTTTAACTTTTCTGACTTTCTCACTACACATGCTGGCTATTTGTTTGAATTCTTCTTTGGTGATTTCCCCCTTTTATCATTTCTTGTACATGTCCATTTTAAATCTTACCTCAGTTGAAAGTTCTTTAGACATCCATCCCATCCTGGTTTCTTTAAATACCTCTCATTTTTGCTCCTCATTGGAATTGTTTGAAATCATATATTTCTGTTGTGTTTTGTAGGAGCATCAGTTTCTGAACACTCTTCAAAGGCTTGGTAATAATAAACAAACGATTCTGTATTCTAGTTTATTGACTTAATTAACTTAAAGAACTTTGTTAGTACATGTTTGTTCCCTATTAACATATACTAGGAGAAAATTTTCCCAATAGCATGAAATACATTAGTACAGCAAAGGCTGTCAGCTTGTTTTGACATTCATTCTACTGTCAAGTTACTGAAGTATAGAGATGAGATGTAAGATAATAGTCACAGTTGAGAAATCAGCAAATGTGTTATTGCTATAACTTACTTTCCCCATCTCTCCAAGCACTGTCCGGTGTCAGCTTAAAGATTTTGTTCAAGAAACCCCATAAAATATTACATTTATTAGCATGAAGCTTAGTAATATTCAGTCAAAATCTGCTCAGAGTCGAAAGCCAGTTCATGTTTAGCTTCAGGTGAACTCTAGGCTGAAGGTATCTTTCCTTGAGAAATTAACCAAATTTTTGGCAAACATTGGAAATGCAAGCTACTGTTTTCTGTTGCAGATTAGTAGGGAAATGAGTCTCCATTTTTTTTTTATTGGTTTGTTTCCTGCTTTCTCATGAAGCCTTAGATCAGGGAAGGAATAAGCACCACTGGTCAGTTGGAGAACTGCCTTTCCCATGTGTTTCTTTGTAGCAGAAAAGAGACATCCAGTTTTTGCAGTCGGTGTTTGCCTCCAAATGGTGTTTCTTTTTGTTAAGTGGATATTCTTCGCTGAATTGGTTGTGAGAACACTATCTTATCTGCAGATGACTAGATGTTTGTCTACTTTGCCACTGTGCTATCTGGCTGGCAGTGGCTTTCCACTACCTTAGGACTGTTGTTGTCATGACATCCTTGAAATGAAGTGATATGGGATGCCAGACAGAAAAAGCATGGCCGCTACAGCCCTGTACCTCTTTGAGCAGTGATTGCATGGATAACAGTTGGAAGAAAGTCATTAATCAGTGAAAGATTCTTTTTGACAAGCAACTGTTGGAAGAGACACCATCCAATACTAAATGTAGGTCAGGATAGGCTGAATCTGGTGTCTGTTAGTTCTGGAGGAAGTTGAGTACTGAGGTCTGCTTGCTTCCCTTGAGCCATCTGTCTCTTGCACGTTCAAAATAAATTTTAAGCATGCTTTCCATGTTACTTTCCTGAAATTATATTTTTAAATGCACACAGGGAGAAGGGAAGCCAGCATTAAGTTTATTGTCAAAATGCCAGTAAATAAAGCATTATAAATGTCATAATGCCATACTATAGATTTATAGTATATTCATGTCTGACATGCTCTGTGCAGTCTTGTTATCTTTGAATCAAAAGGGTATGAATAATAGAGATGAAGGACATACAACAGAACAAAGAACAGCCCTCTTGAATCACATTGAAGTTCAATCTAAGCCACCATTTTGTTTTGACTGGCCAGATGTCTTTGGAAAGCCTGCAGGTAAAGGCTTGAGGGCAACATTATCTGTTGTTCTGGTGGAACATACTGGAACTTGCAGGAAAAGGGATGAAAGGCCTGAAAAGGCTTATTACTTTGTGGAAGAGAGAAAGTAATGATTAAAAGAGGTACTGGAACTGAAGGCATCCAATAACATCCAGGTACTGGAACTGAAGGCAGTAGAAAAATAGAAGGTAGAAAAGAAGAAGCATAAAAAAGTAATCACACAATGCCTATTGATTTGTTTTTCTAAGATTTGTCCATTAATTTCTGTGGCTTTATAAAGGGTGGGGAAGACTCCTGGAAATCTACCAGTGGTAAAGTACTAGTTCCATGTTTGCAGAACCAGTGTGTTTTTGCCAGATGTAGAGAAATTCAGCAGTGAACAGGAATCTTTCAGTAGTGAACTTCCATGGAAAGTCATGTTCAGTTGATAGCAGACATGGGCTTTGTATCTGACCCGCAAGACAGAAGGAGGTGCTAAAGATAGATTTTTACTGGTGAGAACTATGTCATACCTGTTGATATTTGGTTTAATGGGAGTTATTTGAATAGAGATAGCAGCATTGTGACTGTGTAGCATCAGTGCATGTTGCTCCAAAAGAGTGCATATAGTTCCAGTTAACTAGCTAGGAAAGCCTAGGATAGTTAGCCGATGTTAGGGTTAATTCATGTACCAATATAATTTGTTTAAACTTTATTTTGTTATGTAATATATAAGTCAGGCATTACACTATGCTATGCTGTGAAATCATCTTCCCATTAGCAAATGCCTTTCCAGAATATTGACTGTGGCTCTGGTTGATCATCAGCCTTGGCATGTTCATTCACATAGTGAATGAAGGGGAGGCAGCTCTCCCAAAATGCATCCTTGTCCCCTATTCCTTGTGCTGTTATGAACACATAGGTCAATTTTTCCATTACAGTGATGTTCCAAAGTTTTGCCCGTCAGCTTGTTAAAACTGCAATACTTACAGTGCTTTTTGTACCGAGAATCTTAATCTTTTTCCAAACAATTCCTTGCATCCCTCACAGCATAAAATCAATAAATGTTAAAATGTACCAATAAAAAGTTAAATTTAATGCCAATTAAGTGCGATGGGCTATTTATAAATAGCAAGTGGTGGAAATTTTTGTTTGTTAATAATGAAATTAGTTTTTCCAGTTACTAATGAATTAAGTATGAGTGTAGGAGATCTTGTTTGTTTACGATGAGTTTTCTTTTAGGTACGGAACTCCCTTCCATGGAAGGTTCAGTTATCCCTTTCCCTGTTGTCTTTTTGCTGACAGGCTAAGATCTTTTCATTTATTGAGGGGTTTAAGTTTTTAACTTGTTGTGACGGTTGGAACACTGGTTGAGAAACCCTGTTCTCTTCTCTGGAGTAGCAGAAAACAAATTGACTCTATCTTCAATATGACATTTCTTCAAGCATATAAAAATCTTCGTCATATTACCTCTACTTTTTCTGTTCTCCAGGTTAAAAATACCCAGCTCCTTGAGCGATTTCACATAGGCCTTGGTTTACAGATCTTTTGCCATCTTGACCTCATGTCTCTGGCCATGTTCCAGTTCACCAATATCTTTCTTGAACTGCGATACCCAGAACCAGACACAGTGTTCCAGGTGAGGTCTGACCAAAGCCGAATAGAGTGGCTCTACTGCTTCGCTTCATATGGACACTGTGCTTTGGATGATCAGCCTAGAATTCCATTGGCTTTTTTGGCTGTCACATCACACTTTTGACTCATGTTCAGTGTGTGGTGTAGTAAAAGCTCTAGATCTTTTCCAGAAGTACTCCTTTTAATTGTTGTCAAGTCAGTCTCAACTTATGAGGACCCTATGGATGAGAAACCTCCAAGCCACTCTATCATCAGTCACCCTGTCATGAGCCAGGCTGAGCAGGAGGCTGAGCAGGCTGCCGATTCAGACAGGGACTCTGAGTTGGGCTGGGACTCCCAGCCGGGGGAGGGAGAGGGGGCTCCTGCAGAGGCAAGGGAGGGGCCTACCAGCGACTCCCCAGCTGACCCAGGGCCGATACCTACAGCAGAGGAGTCCAATGCTTCTGGCTCGACAGAAGCTGCTGCTTCTGACTCCAGCCCGGAGCTTGCAGCAGACTCTCCCCCCACATTCCTCCAGAGGCAGCTGGAAAAGGTGGCGGTTCGTAAATCAAAACGCCTGCTAGAGAAGCGGCTGAGATCAGAGGGCCTTCAGCTGCGGGCCAGATTAATGGACACTTGATCAGCCCCAGCTGGGCTAAAGACTATTTAAGGCAGACGCTGGGGAGTGGGGGTTACGGGGCAACAGCCGTTATTCCATGGGCTTGCCATTCCTGAGTTCCACTGTCTTCGTTCATTTTGGGTGATGTAACCCCTTAATTACTTTACGGCTTTATTTATTGCCTCTGTTTGCTTTGGGTGCTGTAAACCCTTGATTATTTTACGGATTACTTACTAAAAGCCATAAAACTCCTGTTGCCTTTGTGGTTGCTTGGCCTCTGCCTGACATTGACACACCCTGCTCAAGGATGTGTCTTGGTTAATCTAGTCTATCCATCTGTAACATGGTCTTCCTCTTTGTCTTCTGCCATTATTACCTAATGAGTCAGGTGTTCTCGTGATATGTCCAAAGTGTGATAGTCTCAGCTTAGTCATCTTGGCTTCTAGGGAGAGTTCAGGGTTGATTTGGTCTAGGACCCATTCATTTATTTATTAGTAAATTCTTCTCCAGCACCACATTTCAAATTAGTTGATTTTCTTCCTTTCAGCTTTCTTCACTGACCACTTTTCACAACCATACATAGAAATTGGAAATACAGTGGCATGGGTAATCCTAACTTCAGTATTTAATGATACATTTTTACACTTGAAGATCTTGTCTAGTTCCTTCATAGCCGCCTTTCCAAGTCCTAGCCTTCTTCTGATTTCTTGACTGCAGCCTCCATTCTGATTGAGCCAAAAATGAACTATTTCAATGGCTTCATTCTCTGCTTTGAGGTTATTTAAATCATCTGTGGTCATTATTTTTGTTTTCTTAATGTTCAACTGTCAACCTGCCTTTGCCGATACTGTCATCTACATATCTTAAAATTTTTGGTGTTCATTCTTCCAATTTTCATACCTCTTTCCTCTGAGTCTAATCCTGTTTTATTATGATATCCAGCATATAGGGTAAACAGAAAGGGTACAAGTACCTTACATTTATCCCTGATGAAACTGTCCATTTCACCCACAACTTTTAACTTGTTAATGGTCATGTTTCCTTCCATGTTGTGTCTACTTGTAGTCCTGTTCACACTAATTCTTATTAAATAGTGATCCGTAGAGAAAGCTCTGTACCCTACTTCTGTTGCCAGCATAAAATAAATAACAATAAGGAACGTTTTTTGGGACAGCTTCCCTTTGAAAAGTTCTTCACAGTTTCCTCCTTGCTTTTAGCATGACAGGCTCTTAGTTCTGTACTGCATCTCTCCTACTGAGTGCTTCACTTACTCTGAGTCTCAGCCTAGCTGGAACAAGAGTCTGTAGGGCTAAAAAGGTTGAACACATTCCTTCCCTGAAAGAAAGCAATCTGCTCCTGGTTCTTCTGCCAGCTTCCAGCTGCTCAGTTCTTCAGAAACTCAGTGCTGTTCTTCACAAACTAATCTAGCAGCCATAGGAATAGAAAAGGTATCAGAGGAAAGTTGCTAGTTAGGAACTTCCCTTATGTTTACCTTTGTTATGTGAGTAAGAGAAATGCCAAAAGCGAAGACGACTCTTTATTGAAGGAGGATGCCAAACAGGACTCAGCAGAATGAGTAGTATCAAACAGTTGGATCTAGAATCTAAATTTGCCTGCACTTGTCTGAATATGTGGCATCTGTGGGAGAAATGAGACTTCTGTTGAGGTGGAGCGGTGATGATAGGGAATAGATATAGAAATTTAAAGTATAAAGACTGAACTTGTCCCCAAAGAGAGATCTTTAAACATGCTGCTGTGCCATTAACCCCACCCCATTTTTGTTAGAAGGTGGGAGAGCACAGAATTATGAGAAGACCCATACCTGCATCCAGTTTGTGCTGTGGGTTTCAGCATGTAAAGGGTATCACATCATCTTTTGCTTCCTACGGCAACTGAAGTTGTGAATGTCTGCATTAAATCTTGAGATAGGGCTGAAGCGTCCAACTTTCAAGTTTCTGTGTGAAGTATATGGAGGCAAGGTTCAGCAAGTCTTTTCACACATCTTAGAAGAATCAGATAGATCCTACATTGTATGTTCCTTTATGCTTTTGAGATATAGGCCTACAAAATTCACTCCTACAAGGGTACCTCATTTAAAAAGCCAATAACAGCTGCCACACAAATAAACCATCTGTATCTTTTAGAAAGTTAGTAGCTTGGTTACTATGGCGTAGGCATGGTATTGACATCCCCACTAGAGACAAGATGAACAAAATTTGAGGTGCATTAATGGAATTAATATCGCAAGGGAGTAAAGTGATATTTTTCAAAGATATTAAATATCTTTGGTTATAATTCCTAATGAATAAACTCCAGTGTGCTAAATAGCTTTTCCCTCAAATAAGTTTTTCTTAAACTCAATTCGAGACAATCCTTCCCAACTAGAAGCAAATGCTATGTAGAAATCTCAGCTGCTCCAGTTCTTTGTTCTTCTGTTGAAGTTCTCTCTGGTAAAGTGTCTGGTCAGAAACCTTCTGTTGCTAGATTCTGCTATCAGCTTGATAGGATGGACTTCTGCTTTCAGGTCTTCCAGTAGGTGTTCCACAGATTAGATTTTCTCTTTTCCTAATTTACATATTCCCTCTGCAACTGCTGGCAGTCTTACTCTGTACTTTCATTCCTTCTCAATTGCAGATGTTAACTTTCCCTGTAACCTCTCAAACCTACTTTTTATTTAGATCTCCTAATTAGAACTGCTGACCAGTCATGTTCCTTATCCAACTTCTTACTACCATTGATTTCTGTGACCAGTCCAAAGATGTGTCTTCCTGTCAGCTGGTAGTTCCCTTGCACAACAACCATAACAAATGCAGCCACAACTGATGAGGACATGATTTTGACCCATCCTGTGGAGGACCTCTATGTGTGTGTCAGCATCTTCTTCTGTTCATGTGCACTGAACATGCAGCCACTGGGATCTGTTGGCAGCAGGGGTTTAAGGGTTCTCCCTTATTTCTCTACAGCTGTCAACTGCAAGAGCTTCTACCATCAGATATGTGGACTCCCACTCATCCCAACCACTGTTGTCAAATGCTAGGAGTTTCCCTCGTCCACACCCCTGCCGTCAAATTGAGATTCTCCTCCTTCCCACTGTTATGGTCACCAGCTCTTGAGACTTCCTAGGTGTCCTTGGGTTTCTTGTGTGAGATTTTATTTATCTTCTGTCCTCCCTGAACACAACCGCTCTTTATTAGCTGTTACCAGCACAGGCACCATGTCTGACCTCAACTGTTCAATATGTTGCGTTCCTGGAGACAAAAGTATATAATACAAGAATAAGGATTTATTAAACAGAATTTGAACATAATATCACAAGTCAATTACTTAATACATCCAAATCACAACCATCACTCTCTCTTACACTCATGTCCTAGCTAACTCAGAACCTGACTCTTACATAACCTCTCAAACTGTTAAACAGCACCAATTCCTAATCTTGACAGACTACTCTGTAGAGAAGAGAAGGTTAAGAGGGGACATGATAGCCATATTTAAATATTTGAAGGGATGCCACGTAGAGGAAGGAGAGGGCTTGTTTTCTGCTGCTCCAGAGACCAGGACAAGGAGCAATGGATTCAAGCTGCAGGAAAGGAGATTCCACCTGAACCTTAGGAAGAACTTCCTGACGGTCAGGGCTGTCCGGCAGTGGAATATGCTGCCTCGGAGTTTAGTGGAGTCTCCTTCCTTGGAGGTTTTTAAGCAGAGGCTGAATGGCCATCTGTCGGGAGTGCTTTTAGGGCATTCCTGCATGGCAGGGGGTTGGACTGGATGGCCCCTGTGGTCTCTTCCAACTCTACATTTCTATGATTTTATGATTCTATGATACTCTTTCCTCCCTGACCAGTTGTCAAAATGAGTTCCATCATTCCACTCATCACTATTCACTCCCAACATTCCGTTTTCTCTTCCTCTCCCTTCAGATCCTTCCCTTATAACTTCTAACACACATTGCATACCTAACTATATTACCTTAATATCTAATAAGTGGAATAACATTTTCCCCTGAAAGGTCCAGAACATCACACCTGTCACATGCTTTAAATACATTAAAATATTGGGCTAATCCCTTCCCTCCTAATATAAGGCATTTTTATTGATTCCCTTTTCATCATATTGAGATATGACTAGAGAATTATAGCATCAGAACTAAACTTGAAAAAATAAAATGGCCTGGTGCACAACAGGGAGGAGCAGCAAACAACTTTTTTCCAGGTGAACAAAAACAATAATTCATAGTTGTTTTAGGCATGGTTTGAAACAAGATATATTTTTTAAAAATCCAGAAGTTGTATGCATGTAAGCATTTTAATAAGATTGAATTTTACCACTGTTCTTACATTTGCTTAATTTTCCAATTTAGATTTTGAGAAGTTGTTGTGGCTTTTCAATCTTCCATATGTTACTTTTGATATTTGTATATTTCCCATTTTGTTTAAACGGCAAAGCATTTCAATATACCTATGAATAAATGTCTCTTCATATTTCTATTGGATTCAGTTGAAAAATGCAAAACTTCCTCATATTTCCTGTGTTTACTTTAAGATTGGGTCTCAAAATTGTCTTTGTCTAGCTACCTTCAAAACGTCCAAGAGTAAAAGAAGTAAACAAATATGTTCTTTCAATATGTCCACATACTCTTGTAAGTAGACTACATGAAATACAAATTATGTATCTGCCTGTTGAGCCCCTTACCTGGGTTATCCATCATAAAATGACAGACCCTTCTCCTCCTTTAATTCTCCTTGCACAGGAAAGAACAGAGAGGTGGCAAAGGTGTCTCATTTGATCCCATTTTTTGGACCTTACACTTTCCTTAAATCTTCTGCCGTGCTCACAGAACGTGGGGAAGAAAACACCGATTCTCACTTTGCTGCAGGTTTTGAGATAATCTGAAACAGTTGAGAAATTCTTAGGACTCATTAATATCTCAATTCTTAAGAGAAAAGTGAGAGATTAACTCATCTGAAAATTCTGCAAAACATGAGAAGAAGATGGCATCTGTGGCAACCAAATGTCATGAAACTTGAATGAAAGCTAGCTAAAATGTCTTGTCTGTTGGGTGAACATAAGAGCCCAACTGGACCAGTCTTGTTCATGTCTTTGGTTGTTACTATAAATAAACATGTGAAGGGACAGCTCACTAGCCATGTCCTCTCCATTCTCTCTCTGCGTCGGAAATGGAGAGCCTTCTCCCTACATCAAGGCTCTTTTCAAAGAGAAGAATGGAAGCAGTGATAAAGACAATGAACTAGTATGCTTTCTTCCTCCAATACTTGCTTGAAACATATTACTGAATATGCAAATAGTATTTATGAGAATTTAAGAGTCCTGCTGGTTGAAATCAAAGCTCTGTTTAGTATAACATTCAGTTTCCATAGTCATCCAGACGTCTATAGAAGCCTACAAGCCTACAATCAGGACATAAATCCATTCTTACCCTTCAGTACTTTCTTTACTTTCTAATAAATGCCAAATGGGGGCATGCTGCCTGTGAAATTATCTCTGTAATGACTGGTAGGTATTGATGGCCCTATCCTAGATTAATTTGTCTAGTCTCTTTTTTCAAGTTGTCTCTAATTTAGGGAACTCCACTAGCAAATACTGTAGTTTACGTATGCATCGTTTGAAGTCATGTGAATTTTTATCTCTCTCAATACCCCAACGTTCCTGTTTAGCATCATAACATAGCATCCATCCGGTTCATCACCTTGTTCCCCAGAGGCCTTGGGGAAGCAGAGCATGCAGGCAGTAGGAGGCTGCCATGGATATTCCCCAGCCGTAGATATTCATGGGTATTTTGCCTCTGAATGTGGTGGTTCCATATTCCCATATGAGCAGTCACTATTAGTAAGCCTACTAGTACATTAAAAGTATTCATGTTGAAACAGGGTTCATTTAAATTAGTAATGACAGGGGGAAAGTCCTGTGTAAGTGCCAGGAAGCTCAGAATACTTCCTGTAAATATTTTGGGGCCAAGCTACTGGAGGGGCCATCTTCAGTGGTGTGAATCTGCCAATAGGTTCACATTTGCTGATATACTCACTTGCACATTTGCAGACTGCACCTATGGAGTTAGAGTTGGTACCAGTACACAAGGGTGGCTTTTCTGTGGCAATGCCCTACAGATGTCACCTGGGAATTTAGATTACTAGCATTCCTGAAGTATTTATTTTCGGCACTTCAAGAATGGTTTTCTTCCAGCAAGCTTTTAGGGTTGTTGTTTTTTCTGCCTTGAATCTTAAGTTGACCCCTTGAGTCCCAAATTGCTGCCTTGAGTCCCAAGTTTTGGGAGAAAGGCAGGATACAGACAAATTCAAAATAAAATATTCTGTGTAGTTATAGTTGTGTTATGTAATTCATGAGTTTAAGGATGCAGATTATTACTGTTCTAATTCTGATATTTTATTAGATTCTGATATTTCAAGCACCTCCCTGAAGAAGAAGAAGAAAGCAGGATTAAAAATTTAATATAAATAAATAAAATAGCTGTAATGCATATTATAAATATTAAGAGAGGCAGGCATTCTCATTCTCATATTATATTACACATGAGAGAGCTGAAGCTGAACGATATGCTTACCTAAGGCATGCTAGTTAGTATATAAAGCTGATAAGTGAAATTTCCTGATTTTATCCTGGATTACAGTTCATTCTTTTAACTGCTATACAGCACTGTCTTCTTTGTTATTGTGCACCTTCCAGTCTCTCTCTCTCTCTTTTTTTTTTTTACCTAGGTTGTCCCTAAGGCAAACCTATCACAGAGTTTTCTTTGTTCAGAGGGGGTTTGCCTTTTCCTTCCTCTAACGAAGAGAGAGTATGACTTGCCCAAGGCCACCTAGTGGGCTTCCATGGCTGAGCGGGGATTCAAGCCTGATCTCCAGAGTCGTAGTCCAGTGCTCAAACCACTACACCATGCTGATCCTCATACTGTCTTATTACCTATCTTTTTACTTTGTTTTCTTGAATTTTTTTAGCTTAAGATGTATAGAGTACTCTTACTTATTATGTTTTTATTCTTCTTAATCTAATATATAAAAGTCAAAGTTTGTCTGAGTTCATCTGTTTGTCTGTGTCAGGCAGATGAAGACCTCGTATGATTGGCTGAGTGAGGCGAGAAGACCTCGTATGGTTGGCTGGCTGTGAAGATTCTGTGGAATCCTGGGGTTGGCAGTTCAGGGAGTAGCCTTTAGAATTCTCAGCCAGAGAGCTCTTGGGCCTCAAGCCAGTTGCTATGGAGATGAGGCCTACCAGCAAAGAAGAGGGCAGTTTATTTGCTCAGGAACCCAACATCTGTATGTTAACAACTCTGAATACAGTGTTACCCTGTATGTTGGGGGTCCTGGGAGGGGCGCCCAAATAACCAAATAAACGCACAAGATGGGGAAATTAAGCTCGAGCACTCTCTTAAGCTATCAAGAGGCAGGGTAACTTTAGCTAGGATCTTTTACCCTATGTATACAGCGTCAGGTCAGAGAGTGTCTTTGTGTAGATTCGCGCTGAGCAAGGCCAGTTTGCAAGAGGGTTTTTCCCTGAAGCATTGGAGAGGCTTAAGTTGCCTCCCTAAATGAGGTTTGGAATTTGCAACCATTAACCATTACAACCATCAACGGCCGCGCCTGATACGAGCTTGTCCGGTGGACCTCTGCAAACACGTGGAGTAGGGTGGCAGAGAAAGGTCAAGCAAAGGCCAAATTATTTGATATCAAAAGGATATCTAGTGTTCTCACCAGACATATCATAACTGTAGTAACAGATTGGATTGGAGAATATGGGGGTAAGTTACAGGTACCGGAGAAAACAGTTTAGTGAATTCTTAAGAGGAAAATAAAATCCCGGGCAATAGTATGTTATAATTATTTTGGAAGTTCATTAGACATTGATAGTTCTTCATAGCCAAGTACTATATAATCTGGCTGTAAGAGGGTCTGTATTCAAACAACCCGAGAAAAGAGTTTCTGTTTTGATAAAAACAGTACGGCTGGTGGAACTGTAGACCTTTGCATTTAGATTAAACTGGCTGCTTATCAAACATCATTAGCGCAATGTCAGAAAATAATCATAGCATCATTCTTTATAAACAATAATGGCTGATATTTAAACCTGATACATAAGATTGTTATTTGTTTCGTGCAGTTGATAGCTTTGTTTATATTTACCAGAATTTCTTGATAAATTAATTTTAAAAACTGAGGATTATAAAATAAATGTGCACAAAAACATCTTATCCTGTCATATCCATCTGGGGAAGGCATTGTAATGAGGAATGATGTGGAGTCAGTCCCCAGGTAAACCGTGGAGGTAAAAGAACCTCTGAGTCAGCAGTGGTCTTGTCTTCCATCTTATACCACATTACTTTAAAGTCTTCCAAATCTGAGCATACAAAAAAAGAAGCTCCTTTTGTTGCATCGTAGGGTGGCAATGGACATCTTTGAAGTCATGGGAAAAGTTAAAATGTTAAAATGCTAGCAGCATGCCCAGCATGAGGAGCTATAAATAAGACCACATTCTTTCCCACAGCAACACTTTCTCTATCTCCTGAGGCTTGTTAGTTTCATTCCTAGGCCCAGGGGACCGAGCATCTGCTGTTAACAAGCTGGGGAGAAAGGTTAGGAGGTGCATTTCTATTTGTGATCAGGGAGGATTCAAGGCTTTTTAAAGAAAAGAAGTGGGTTTCAGAAATAATCAGTTGTAAAATGATATATTTCTTCATGTATTTATGGAGGCTGAAACAATTAATTAAAGCCTACTCAATATCTTATGGAAAAGAAGCAGTCATTTGGGAAAGTAAGCCACTGTTGATGTCACGCATGATAGAGCAAATGGTGCCAAGGACAACAATGCCATAAATCAGGGGTGAGCAGGCTGCATGCCCTACAGAGCAATTTTTTTTTTTTTTTGGTCAAAGGTTTTTTTCCCCCCAACACATTTTGCTTGTGAGCTATTTTAAGCCCAGATGTGGCCTTTTTAAAAAACGAAATAAACTGGACGTTACTTCTGGTCCTTGTTTTTTAAAAAGGCCTCTCCTGGGCGTAAAATGACCTGAGGGAGTTCAAAAGCATAGTGAAAATGCCCACCCCCCCACATTCCCAGAGAGCTTTGGGAAGTAGCTGGGGGACAAAAAGAATAGTTTTGTAAGGAGGGTGCTATAGAGGTGTGTGCAGCTCTCCAAGGTCTTCTAGAAGGCTGATGCTACTCCATAGGCTCTCACATTTCCCACCCCGCCATAAATGATAACACAGAGCAGAGTGGGTTGAAGTATGGTGATGGAGTAGGGGCTTCTTCACCCCTTGCCCTCAGACTATTAAGAAGCTCTTGCTGTAATCTGACCATTACTCAATGCTGTAGATAAAACCTTCAACTCCTTCCATTGGAACCCTGTCACTTGACACCACTGTCCTTTATTTATTGAAAGAAGCTGTCTGAAATGGGGATTCCCCTTTTGTTTTGTTGACTCCTTCTGTGAATTAGCTCCCTACCCAGTCAGGATATTGAAATAGTGCAGAAGCCTACATGTGTTGAGTAGGGCACCCAGTTCAGACCTCTTCATGCATGGAGGATGGTGGAACATGGAGGATAGTGGAGCCAGGCAGCTGGGAAGCAGCAGAGGGGTAGGGCTAGTGAATATGCTCCCCCTCCAAAGCTTGGAAGTGTTACTACAGCTTTTGACTGCAGCTTCATAGGAACTGAAGAACATTAGAAAGATGCCTTATAATAAATGAAACCAATGCTTCTTCCTGACTACTACTGTCACTTCTGACAGACAGTGGATCTCCGAAGCTGCAAGCAGGAATCTTTCCTAGCCCTGCCTACTGTTCCCTGGTACTCCCTGACGAATCCAAATGCTAACCTAATGAAACAAGATTAGCTGTGTTTGAGACGGCAGAGTTGTCAGTTCCCAGAATCACTCAGCCAGTACAGGCTTCTCCAACTTATCTGATGGGTTAGGGACTGTACCACTGTCAGAAAGTGGAATTGGTCAAAAAACAGAGTATCAGGGAATTATGGAGGCTTGCTTGGGGCCAACTGCACATGCATCAGCATGCTGTTTGCAAAGTTTCTTAGTTGTCTTGGTGCCTTTTTTCTCTTTCTCAGCTTGCTTTGCAAGTAGCACAGGCATGTGCATGCGGTCCCAAGCATGGCTCTGTAGGCAAGAAGAACTGATGAAAGAGTGGAACTCTCACTGAATTAATCAAATAGGTCTATAAGCATTGAAAGAGCAGAATGTCAAAAAATGAGTCAACAAAAAGTGGGAGATGCCTGTATATAGAAACTTTTCCAAGCTCTGTCCTGATCTTTCCTTTACTATATGAACAACTGGATGCCTGAATAAGGGTCACTGTCCTATCTCAGTCCCAGCACAGCTGATAAAAAACAAACAAAACTTGTTACTTACTTACTCAGCTTGTTACTTACTTCCAGACAGTAAGCATGAAGTCATAAATAAAGTCCAACAGAAATGAAGTCTGACAGGGAGTGTCCAAGGTCAGACCAAGCATTGGTCAAGGCATCCAGTAGGGTGGAAAGTCAGATAAGCTCTAACAACTCCTGGAGGGGAAGGAAGTCAGCTAAATAGGTCTGAAACCTAGTGCAGCTGTGACTTGATTGATTGTTGCTGGTTATAAATTCTGAGAGAGCAACTCCAGGTCTCTCTCTGCCGCCTGCGCTCTGCAAAGCTGGATCTAGGTACATACTCTTCTATATCTGAAGAGGCAGTACTCTCTGCTGCAGCTGGCACTGCTCCCTGTTCTGTTTGTGGCACTGTAACTTCATCCTGTACATCAGGTCCTGGCATGCCTCCTGTTTCAGCCTCTGGCTTGCCCTCTGTTTCAGACTCCGAGTCAGAATGCATGCTCTGGAAGCAGGGCATGACAGTCACAAATTGTTTTCTTTCTCTCCATCATATTTTCACCTTAGGGACTGGTGGTTTGGCTCTGATTGCCTTTACAGAGTAGTGGGCCACAGATTGGATAATATTTGCTGATCTTCTCCTTTCAAGACTCCCACCAAACGGGCTGCGCTCAGCAGAAACAGGATTTGGGTTAGCTTTAGAGCCTGTATGGCAGTAGAGGATCAGCACTATTGCTTATGACATCCTATTCAGGCTGTAAGTTCACATCTGCTTGAGACAAATTCCCTTATCTTGAGGCAAATATGCAAGTGTGACAACAGCTTACCAGGTACAGTGGTATTCCTTGTGGCCTATCACAGTGTGGATGACTGCTGTTTTAAACTCTCTGTCTTGTTTGCCAGCTGACAAAAATATAAACCACAGGAGTTGAGAGTAGCAGCTGCACCTAATTTCCATCTGACCTTGCTGTTTAATTGCCTGCCCCTACCATAAATACAGCCTAACATTTCATTCATCTGATGAAGTTGGGCACAGTCCATGAAAGCTTTTTGCCAAGGGTGAAGAATCTGTGGCCCTCCAGATGTTGTGTTGCACTGCACCGTCATCACAGACCACGCACCTTGTTGGCTGGGGCTGAAGAGAGTTGGAATCCAACAATATCTGGAAGGCCACTAGTTCCATACTTCTGGCTTAAATTATGATATGATTGATTTTCTTTGAACTGCCACAAGGAATCCTGCCATTTTAATTTCTCATGTTGTATTTATTTGTCCAAATGAAACCAAAAGATTTATAATTTTGCACAATATGGTTTTATATGTTAACTCTTAAGATAACTTGGAGTTTTGATTCTGTTTAGTTTTATCTATTGTTTTTAAGTTTTATATGTCTCTTTTCAGGTATGAATAAAGATTTATTGTTGTTTGTCTTTTACACAGGGAGCTAGCAAGGTATAGTGGTTTTAGTGTTGTTCTACACCTCTAGAGAACGGAGTTTGAATCCCTGCTCAGCCATGGAAACTCACTGGGTGGATGTTGGGCAAGTCTCAGTCTCAGAGAAAGACAAAGGCAAACTACTTCTGAACAAATCCTGGCAAGAAATCAGTGCAATAGGTTCACCTTAGGGTCAACCTAAGTCAGAGATGACTTGAAGACACACAATAAGAATTATTTCCATCTGGATTTTGGTAGATATTTGGCATATAATTAGGGGAAAAACACATTATCTGACAGATTAAAGATTTTTGAAGCACCCTGGACAAATGGGGTAATGTGAAGAGGTAACTACATGTAATTCTGAATATACAGGGAGAAATTGGAGGAGCTGGGTAGTGAAAATACTGAACAAACTAACATTACTATTATTTTTTTATTGGAGTCTCTGGATTGATCTTTAATAATTATAGTAAACGTTTTAACCATCTGATCTAATTCATATTTTAAAATTTAGCTAGCAGAAGACCAAATCCAATGGAGAAAAATCCCTGCCTGGTCTAGTTTCTATATAAAGCTATAATAATAAAGGAGACACTGGTTTGTACTCTAGAGGAAAGTAATAATACACTATGCAGAACAGGAGGATTTGTCATTCTTTATATATAGAAACTAGATGTTGTGTTGTTGGTGATTTATCCTTGTATACTGTTTGTGTTTTTCTAATATTTTATCCCATTAAACTGCTTGGCATGTGAAAAAAATCTGATGTGTGATTGAATGTGTCTATATGTCATAACTCCTGTGTTAAGTCACATTACTAATAAATTATTAACCATCTGTTTCATATTTGTTGGAATGACAGGAAGTCTAAAGATTTGTATGTTAATAACAGCTGTCATAGAGGTTATGCTCAGGTCGTATGACTGTCACTTAACTGGAACACAGCTGAACCTAGAAAGTCCTAAATGCACTTTAACCATAAAGCTCTAACAAAAACTTAGCTCTCAGCTTCCACATTAAAACTTTTTTCAGGCAGAGTCTGGATGATATGGTATAATAAGAGTTAGATTATTTGAAAAATGGGCACTTGTCAGTGAATTTGAATTCTTGATAGGCTTATAGAATGCCACAAGAACTCTAAATGTAAAGGAAAATAACAAACAAACAAAAAAAAAAGAGAAGAACAAGAGACCTCTTTCACAAGATCTAAGAAATCAAAGGGGAATTTAAAACAAGACACTGGATGCTCTACAACCAGCGGAGGAACACATTACATGACCAAATACAAATAAAAAGACAATGGGAAAAAGTACATTGAAGAACTACAGAAAGGAGATGGAAATATGACAGATTCATTCAAGGAAGAACCATCTGAAGATGAACCTCCAGCTTTAGAAAGTGAAGTGCAAGCGGCACTCAGAACACTTGGGAGAAATAAATCACCAAGAACAGATGGCATACCAGTAGAGCCTCTTCAAGGTACAGAGACAGAATATCTCTAGTTATGACTAAAATTTATCAATTTTAAATTTAACAACAAATATGGAAAACAATGGAATGGCCTACAGATGGGAAATGTTCAATATATATTCCAAGTAAGGGAAGACCAGGGATTGCAGTAATCACATGACAGTTGCATTAATTTCTCATGAAAGCAAAGTGACACTCAAAATTCTACAACAAAGACTTTTACAATACTGTATATTGAGTGAAAAATATCCAAATGTTCAAACTGGGTTCAGAAAAGGAAGAGGCACAAAGGATCATATGGCAAACATACATTGGATAATGGGGTCAGGCAAGGTTGCATTTTATCACCCTTTCTGTTTAACTTGTACACTGAACATATCATACATAAATCAAGAAGTCACCTCGGGGCTACATGAGGAAAAGAGCCTGTCCTTCTGCCCAAGAGAGATGAGGTTTGACACTGGCTTTTATCATCTGTCTGTCTGTATATTGTATTGGTGGCTTTTAATATTTATTCCTTTTTCTGACCAGTACCAGAAGGATATGTTTTCCAGAGGAGGGAGGGGGTACACAGGAGCTACCACTGGAGTCATACAGGGCAGAGGGAGATACAGAGGGAGGAGACAATTACAATATCAACGGAAGAGGGGAGCATAACAGGGTGCTTGTTGCCACCAAACTTCTGCCAAACTGTATCGTAGGTCAAATGGCCTGGATAGCCCTAGTGATAGTCTCCCTTGGTTGAAAATGCTGCTGTTGAATGCCAAGTCAGTGAATGGAAAAACTAGCACTATTCAGGATTTCATTCTGGATGAACCTGATGACCTGGCCTATATTACAGAGATCTGGCTGGATGAAACTGTATAGGGGCGGTTTAACCTCTCCCATTTTTGCCCACCAAGTTTTTCTATGCAGCAGCAGGTGAGACCTGGGGATCAGGGAGGTGTAGTTGCAGCGGTCTATCATAATTCCACCCCCCTGACCAAGTGCCCTATCCCACAGTTTATAGGTTTTCAGTATGTCTACTTAAAGGTGGTAGCAGGGATAAAATAGAGATTCTGTTGGTGTACTGCCCACCCCTCTGCTCAACAGTCTCCCTTCCTGAGTTAGTCAAGGTGGTCTTGGGGTTAGTGTTGGAGTCTCAGCTAGTAGGTCTGGGGGACTAACACCCATGGCGAGACTGCCTGGTGGCAATGGCTCAGGACTTTGTGGCCTCTATGACAACCATGGGTCTGTCCCATATGGTATCTGTCCCTACTCATGTTGCTGGGCACACTCAGGACCCTGTTTTCTGTGCTGGAGTGGTGATGGTGATTTTGGTGTGAAGGAACTCTGTGCAATTCTGTGCAGATAATTATTGGTTGGACTCACTGGGACTTTGAACCTCTGCAGGCAGGGAAATTGATTAGGATGGTCTGCCCCAGGAGGCTGATGGATCCAGATGGATTCCCATTGGCTCTTGGAGATCTTCCTGTTGCTTTGACAGGCGATTCTGTTGAAGCTCTGACTGACCCCTGAATAGGGAGATAGCCAGAGAGGTGGACACAATTGCTCTTGAGTGTCCCCTCTCAGTGGAGTGGAGCCAAACCAGACCCTGGTTTTTCTGGTGATGAAACAAATAAGATACAAACCAGAGTGACGTTTGTGGAAGACCCAAAGCAAGTCTGACCAAACATGGGCTAGAGTCTATTTGAATGCCTACTTGGTGGCAGTGAAGGCAGCAAAGGAATTATTTTTTGCTGCCACCATTGCATCTGCAAGAAGCTGTTTAGCTGAGCTGTTTTGAATGGTCTGAGATCTGTTATACACTGATCCTCAAGTACAAAATTCAGACACCTCAGCAACCAGCTGTGAAGAATTTGCACAGCACTTTGCAGATAAAGTCACTCAGATTTCCTCCGTCTTAGGTGTTGTAGTTGATAGAGTTCCAGTGGATTTAGCTGTGGCTCCTGTTTGTGCAGTGTAATTTGATAGTTCTAGTATTCAGTGACATATCTTGACACTTCAGGGTCTTGTCTAGTTCTTTCATAGCTGCCCTTCCAGGTCCTAGCCTTCCACTGATTTCTTGACTGTAGTCTCTTGATTAATGACTGAGACAAGGTATAGAAAATCTTTCACTATTTCACCATCTTCGTCATTTAAAGTTATGTGAATCCTCTGTGGTCCTTATTTTTGTTTTATTAAGGTTCAACTGTAAGCCTGCCTTTGTACTTACTTCTTGGATTTTCCTCTTTCTTCATCTGTTGACTAGAAGATCTGTTATTTTGTTGATTTATATGTTAGACTCACCCCTGTTCTCCAGTATCTGTTATCAGCATAATACTTTACTGAATTTTTGTTTTTGATTATGAATATGATAAATTTAATTTCCCCAAAATTTGTTGTGTGACCCAAATAAATATGTTCTAATTTTGAGAACCACATTGAGTATAGAGTGTCAGTAGTGACATGGTAATGTAAACAGAGTTCCTTCACTCAGTTTATGAAGTGCATAGGGAACTTCTGCAGGCTGTCATTCAGGCTGAGAGTAACAATCTTGCAAATGTGACTGACCATATCCAGGCTTCCAGGTCTCCTGGTATATTAGCAGAGTTTTGTTCTATAGGTTCTTCACATGTTCATTGTACATATTTAGTGCTTAGTGGCTGCTTCGTCATGAGCGCCCCCCCCATTATTAGTAGACGAGTAAGGGATAGGGAAATGGGAGTAAGTAGAAAGCAGTAGATAGGCTATGGAGAAATCAACTGTCTTTTCTTTTTAAATATGTTGTTTTTTTCTCAACATAAGGTGAATTGATATGCTCAAGTTGAAGTAAATTCTCCATCTGCCTTCTAAACTGCGGTTCTTTTCTATAACCAAAGCACTGTGATGGACTGCTTTCCAAACACAATTTATTTTGTGAAGTGTTTACTGTTCTTCTGATGCAGATTTTACCCTTTTCCCATTCCTGAGATCCTGTTGTTAAGTCTGTCATGGGACTTACTTGTCTAATTTTTGAGATTTATTTATTTATCTATTTATTGTCTCTGCAATGAGTCAGCTTTGAGTGATTAGTTCTTTCTGTTTTGTGAATTATTATAGAGTGAATGAATTTCTGAGTGCATGTCTCTTTTGTAAGCATGTTTTCTGGAAGAACAAAGACAGCTGACATTCTTTGTATATAAATAAGAAAATAAGAGTTTGTGGAAAGGAATGAAGAATCTTTTAATAAAACATTGCCCCTTTTCTGGTTTTCGCTCATCCAGGAAAATCATTCTTTCATTTTTCAAGTGCAGAAGAGATCAAAAGGAAGAGCTGACAATCTAAACAAAGGGCAAGGGTGTGAATGCCGCTTGCTCTCTTATTCCCTGGTGAATTTGTGTAGGGCTTTTTTAAGCAGAATGCATTTGCTGAAGAATAATGTCTGTACCCTACATCCTGTCTTGAATCAAAAATGTTACAGCTATGTTACAAATAGTCTAAATGTCAAATATTATAAAATATGAAATATTAGTTTATTTTTTGTGTAGTTTATAGGTGCCACACGGTTTGCACAACGACTGTTCGAACAAGTGTGTGCATGTGGGCATTGCTCTTAGTGTCTTGTTTGTGGCGCTGTTCATATGGGGGAGAACTAAAGTGGTGTACCGGCTTTCGGCTTCTTCTTTGCCAAGTATTGCAGATGTTAGGCCTCCATATTTTTCTTCCACGGTAATTATGGGCATTTGCACTGTAGGAAGTGCAGCAACCTCTGGCATAGCTCCACATGCCTGACTTCTGGAGAACGGTTGTGTCATCTGCATCAAGTGTAAGGTATTGTTTGGCCCAGTAAATAACTGTTAATGGTCTGATTGCTGTGAACCTGAAGTTAAGGCATGTGTCGTGAATAACATGTGTTTGAGTATGTATTCTTCCTAAGATTCAGCTTCAAGCTCTCTAGCTTTTATAAAATACAATACTGATGTTGGTTCCTTCTGTTCCCTGGTACTTTTCTAACGCTTGCTACGTTTAAGAATATCCATGGTGAAGCGATGATGCCTGATTGTTAGTGTGCCTTACTGATGTTATTTTATAACCCAGTGATTGCAAACAACAATTGAGGGATGTTTTTGTTTTGGAACTTCCTTCCCTGTCCCATGTCTGAGTATCAGAATCCAAAGAACTACATCATTGTTTATCTACTTTTTATATTTTATTTATATCACATCAAATTACTTCTGCATACGAAAGTTGGGGGCTTCTTTCTTGGAAGCAAACATGCATAGCGTTGTGTAATGAATACTGGGTGACTACTAAAGGAATTTGTGAAGTGTCATGATGTGTGTAATGCAGGGTCAGAAAGGTCTGAATGTTAAATACTAACATTTCATCTTGCAGGACTAAGTTTTTAATAAAAATGCCTTTCCAGACCTAGTTCCTTGTATATAATTCCTTTAAAGCAACAGTAACCAAGTCTATGCCTTTCTAAGAAAATTGCATTTAGTCAACTTTCTCTTTTGGGTCTTCAATTTTAGCAACAAAGGCATTCTGGCACAGGGAACTGTTCAGGAAGAGAAGAATAGCTTTCTGTCTTGTTCGAGTAGTTTCAGGCAACTCACTCAATAGAATCCTCTGAGATGTCAACAGAAAATTGCCAACTGTGCTCCCCTCCCAACTTCTGTAGTGTCAAGGAAGTGACATTGTAATATTTCACTGCTGTGTGTCAACAGGGAAAGTTCACTATTTAAAGAAATGCACCCTTTATTTTGCCTCTTGTTAATACTTATCAAAGGAGGGTTAGGAGAGCAACTGAAATGCAAGTCTTTCTGCAGGAAACGTCATATATGGGTATATAGGTTTTCTTGGTCGTTCTGGACAAAATGGGCTTCGGAATGCTATCCACACATTTATTGGTGTTATCAGTTGTGATTTTCCCCCTTCTGTTGAGATCTGCAGGTGGAAGAGGAAGAGTTTCATTTAATTTCTATCAAAATAAAGCAGTGGGGACATATCTAATTTTCATTTTTTTTAATATATGGAAGCATATTGGAATTATTGAGATTGTGTGAATTATTCTATTGCAGTCTGAAATGTTTCTTATTTATGAACAACAATATCTTGCAGTATGCTTACAAATCTTAATCAAAGTTTATTCTAGTGATCAAGTTTTATGGTTGTTTTTCTGTTTCTGATCATCAAGTAGGCTTTTGGTTTATTCATTCATTTGAAAGTTTTATATCCTACCTCATCCTTTATAATAGTGTCCAAGGCAGATTAGAAAAATAAAAGAGATCCTTATAGTCTCCCTGCATGCAAAATATTTGGGGAACATAACAACAATTTTTTTAAAAAAGGTCTGCAATTTTGCCTTTCTAGAGATCTCGGTGGCTAGCAAGGATCTCTCTGTTCTCATAATATAGTTCTTTGACCTTCATTTATCAAATTTCTGTATCTTTCCATCTTCCCTGTTGAGTCTTTCAGCCTAGTTTGCCTAGGTCACTCCACTGCCCCATTCATAGCTGTAACAGCTTTTCTAACCATGGACCAGCCAAATGATGGATGTCTGTTTGCAGAAAGGTGCTCTCATTTGACTTACAGGATTAATATTCTTGTAGCTGTACTCTTCCAGGGATTCTATTTATTAATTTATATATCAGCAGTATTCATATATTTCCCAGCAGCCAGTGCTCCTTGGGTGATTAACAATAACATTCAAAACAATACAGATTAAAACCAATGCCTTCCCTCCCACAAAAAACTAGAAACAGAATTAAAAAGCTGCAGTATAAGTTCAAATAAATTGAAACTCCAGTAGTAACAGAGCAGCACTATTAAGGCATAAGAGTCCTTCAGGTTGAAATGTTTGGGACAATCAAATGGTTTTTGTCTGAAGCTAAAAGGCCACAAGCGAGTAGCAGGCAAACCTCTCTCAGAAGGGCATTTCAGTCCTAGGGTGCTGCCACCAAAAATGCATAGTAGCCACACTCCATGCCTCTTTCAATTAGGGTACCAGAAAAAGGTCCCCTTTATGGTTTTGGCCTCTTGGAAAATCAGAAGTTTCAACTAAGACTATAGGCATTGGGAAAAGTGCATACAGAAAAACTCTTCTTCCCCGTCACTATTTTCATGGTCAGTGTTGTGAGGTAGTGGAAAACAACATGTAATCATGTAATTACATATAATTACATCATACTTTTTATAATAACGTATCCTTTGATTTTTTTGGTTTTATGAAGTGTTGATTTCTTGGCCTCAAATGTAAGGAGCTGCAGGAAGTCAAAAAGGTGATAGGGAATAAATAAATAATAAATAATATATTGCTGGATATATTTGAATAGATTGGTTGTACAGCTAATGTTCCAATGAGCACAACGCTTTTCCTGCAAGCTGACACACAATAAACTGAATTGTTCTGAAATTTTTACAGATAGCAAGGCTTAAGAAGAAATATTCAAGTAAATCACCAAGGCCCATGAGGGAGGAATAGACATTATTGACAGACATCCTCAAACTTAGTTAGTTTATTTGTTTGTTTGTTTATTTATATCCAGCTTTTCTCCTGGCATGAGACTCAAGGTGGCTTACAAAAATACTAAACAAGAAAAATCTAAAACCTAATAAAACCTGAAAAGTTAAAGCACAATTAAACAAGTTAGCATATTAAAATGCTATTAAATGTTTAACAGTTTAAAAAAAAGTGTTACGAATGGGGAGCAGTTAGCCTTTTTGCTGTGGCTGTGTTGGAGCCAATGCAGAACAGCTTCTTTCAAGGGCTGCACAGGGTCAAATTTGTTGTGCACCCAAGCGGTGATGACCAGGTCCTAGTGAGATTGGTGTGCCCAGCCCCATTACTGTCACTGAAAATTGGAGACCAGTCATACATACACAACCCACTTAGGTTCCCTATGTGATGATATGCACAAATGCAGGGAGAAACTTTTGAAAATGGAAGCACTTAGCAACTGATTTTTGTGGCTAGTTGCACTTCTACCAACCACAGTTTTACAGTATCTTTACAAAGAGCTGATGCTTTTATCTAGTGCTCTGTTTGCAAAGGACTGGGAAAGTTATTTTCTTCAAAGAAAGGGACTTATTTGGATTCTTAGATGCCCTGATTTTCCTAACTCTCTTCTCTCCCTTTCCTTTATCCAAGTTAAAGATAAGCAGTTGGTGTTATTTCTCTGAACGTGGCTGCCCCTAAGCTTTGTTTTCCTCCAGTACAGATTTCGCCTTTACAAGAGGCCCACAAATTCATTTGTAGAGGGTGGAGTTTTTCCACTATACACGGACCATTAATCCTCAATGCTTCAGGGTTTGTGTTTCAGGAGAGGAGTAATCTATTTCTCCTTTAATACAATTCCCTTTGTAGAAAAACCAGGAATGTGTTGATACATCAACTTTGCTTCAGGCTGTAACTAAGAAACTAACCTCAATTTAATTCCTGCTGCTTAGATGTTTCATAGGCAGATGTACTAGGTCCTGTAAGTGTCTACTGAGTTAATATTAGAACAAGTGTGTACGTGGGGGGCAGGGGGAAGAATAAAAGAAATAGATAGACATTTAGTGCTACAGTCTCTCTGGCTCAAGAAAATGACTTGATTGTACATGTTTGGTTTCTGAAGAGCGGTAATGAAGTAGAAGACAATTATTGCGCGCATTATCTCATTTCATTTCTCATTTGCCCAGTAAAATTGGCTTTAAAACACCAGTCCTGAAGGCTGTATGTCGAATTTGCTTTGAAGAGCAATCTTGCGAGAATACACCAAGATGCTTCTTATAGTGCCACAACCATAATATTGTTTTTTATTAATTCAGTGTATCTGTAGTTAGTTTTTCTGAGGGGTGGGATAGGGATGAGAATGGCAGACTTCAAAGCCAAAACATTTCCTCTTTCTTTCTTTCTTTCTTTCTTTCTTTCTTTCTTTCTTTCTTTCTTTCTTTCTTCCTTCCTTCCTTCCTTCCTTCCTCCCCTTCCTTCCTTCCTTTCTTTCTTTCTTTCTTTCTTTCTTTCTTTCTTTCTTTCTTTCTTTCTTTCTTTCTTTCTTTCTCTTCCTTCCATCCTTCCTTCCTTCCTGAAATAGTGCAGCTGTTATAAAAGTCTCCAATTCGGACGTTGAAGATTATTTCATTCATGCTGGGCAACTTTGTGATACCTCAGATAATTTGGACCATAACCATACACTTCCCTGAGAGTATCAAGGTCAACAGAGAGCCTATGGTATTTGTTGGGATATAGATATTTCAGTGAACAAAATGATTAAATAAAATAGCCCCCCCCCTTAATGGCTATCATGTCTGAACTCTCTCTAGGAGCCAAAATGACCAAATAGAGGCTGTAATACTTTGGCCATATCATGACATGACATGATTTATTAGAAAATACAGTAACACTTGGTAAAGTAGATGGCAGTTAGAAAAGAAGAAGAGTGCATTACAGGTGGATAGATCCTTATCAAGGAAGCCACAGCCCTGGCTTTGCAAGACCTCAGCAGGGCAGTTCATAACAGATTGATTTGGAAATCTCTCATTCATAGGGCCTCTGTGAGTCAAAGTTGATTTGATGGCAGTTACCAGTGGCAGCATGGGCTATGCTGGGTAGGACTGCTATGAGATTAGGACAGAAACTCCTGAGGAGCCAGAGTTCCTCACCCTTCAGACTATGCTGTGCCAGTGTGGAATAAAAAAACCCTCTGTTTAATCCCTTTGTAACATAAGAAGAGCCTTGCTGGTTGAAACTAAGGTCTATCAACTCTACCAGCATCCAGTTATAGTTGCTAAGTACAAGCAGGGGCCAAAGGTCACAGTGTTCTCTGTTGTTTGCACCCAGGTGGAAGCAGGAAGAGAATGAAGTTCTTTGGTGTCAAAGATAGTGAAGTCAGATGTGACAGCTTAAGAAGGAAGTTCTTGACAGTCCAGTTCAGCAGTGGAACCAATTGACTAGAGAGGTGGTGGGGTCTCCTTCTCTGAATGGCTTCAAAAGGAGGCTAGATAGCTATCTGCTGGGGATGCTTTAGCTGGAGATACTGCATTGAGCAGGGGTTTGGACCTGTTGACCCATGAGGCCCCTTCTAACTCTGATTTCTATGATCCATCTGTTGTAAATCCATTCACTAAAAATAGTTCTTATAAAGGGGCATTTTATGACATGTTAAGAATATTAACCAGCCATTCTGGCCTATAACAATGTTTTGAATCAGCGATGCAGTGATGCTTGAACAGAAACCCAGAATGTTAGTAGACTGTGTGAGAGGAGCCCCCTCCTTCAGTATTTGAAGTGACCTGCTGCTTAAAATAGTGTCAGTCTGGATTTTATAAAAAAAAATCATGGCTCTCCTTCTAATCTTCCTCCATTCTCCCTCTTTTCCCCAGTACATCCTAACCAGTTGTCAGGATAATGTAATAAGTAAGGACCTATAAGAGAATAAGTAAGCGTGATGAAGAGATCTTCTAAATTCTGATTTCTCACAGTTCTTTCTAATGATGCATTCTGCACGAATCCCTTGTGTCTCTGGTCAGTGCCTGATACTGGGTGATGATCTTCAGCCAAAACTCCACCACCTCCAAACTGAAGGGGCTGAAAGTGCCTTAGAGGCATCAGACTTCATGATTTTTCAGGCAGAGTGAGAACTTGGTTTGCTTATTAAAACAAAACAAAACACCTCATTGGAAGTAAGCCTGTGCACTTGGAAGTAGATACAGAAAATCTGTAAATTATGAGTCACATCTCAAGAAAATGTTAAACATGTAAACATTTATGCACAGCAGCTATGTTCACACAAAACTTAAACGCTGTTAATTCATGCTTGCTAGTCTACAGTGTGAATGAATGATGTAATGGTGCATAAAGTCAGTGGTGAAACTCTTTGAGTATAGGTTTCAACACAAAAAGAGGAGCTCACAAGATGTCTAAACTCTGGATTATGGTTCATTGCTCCCAAGCCAAAACAGGATTTGTAAATTAACAATAATCCTTGTTTCACACTTCCATGACCCCAACATATGTGGGCTCCTAATGCTATAACTATAGGTTTAGATGTTACACTAAGCTCTCTGTCTGCAGAATGGTTTACCCAGTCATGTGAAATGTAGGGTGAAGCATGCAACCTTGACAACACTGTGGTTTCCTAATGGCTTAAGGTGAACATGGCTAGTATTATGTGCGAATTGACATGGCTATTTGGGTATTACTGTTTTCTACACATGCACTCAGCAGTTGTAGCATTGCACTCTCTTCTGTTATTCAGTATTCCCGTGCAATTTCATTCATAGAATATGGTAGCATAAAAGAAGAAGATGCATGCCACTTCCATCTACAGCATGCCATTTTGAGCATACATGTGTGTGCACGTGAATGTGTGTTACCAGTATCAGTTTGTTTCCCCTCTTTTTGTAGAGCACGTATTTATTTAGTTAAGTGTTTGTTTGTTTTTTTTCTGAAGAAGAACAACAGTTAGTTAGTTAGTTAGTTAGTTTTTATGTGCCACCTTTCTCCCAGAGTGAGGCCCAAGGTGGCCTCCAAAAAAAGTCATATAGCTATAATATTACAGTATGCCTTCATCTCTTTACGTGAAAAGGTGATACTGCATGCCAGTGACAATTTTGAAAAGTTTTAAAGGAATGTTATACAGTGTGCCTGGGATTATGTTTGATTCATTGTGCAAAGGTGCAGACACCTACATTCAAAAAGAGTATTCATGTGTTGAGGGCCTGAATATCCTAAAGACACCAGATCCTGTTTGAATTCAGAAGCTAAGCAGGGTAAACTCTGATTAGTATTTGGATGGGAGACTGACAATGCATACCTGATGATGTAGGCTATATTTCAGAAGAAGGAACTGGCAAAACCATCTCTGAGGACTCTTTGCCTAAGAAAATTCTAGGAAATTCATGGGATCACCATAATCTGACAGGCTACTTGAAGGTGTGTGCGTGCAAATGCGTGCCCAGACAAAACACACACACACACACACACACACACACATTTCCAAGTGTTGACAGAAGGAATAGGTTGACGCTTGGTGGCCATACACATGCATATAGAGATGCTGGATACCACTGGCTACATACTCAGAGGGCTGATGAGGATCCCACATGCATGGAGTGTCTATATGTACATGTATATGATATATAATATGCCTTTGAACATGTAAGTCATGCTGGTGCACTAGGAACAACTCTTGTCAACAAATAATGAGCATCCCGATTCACACAGTTACAATTAAACGCAAATCCTGGTGATTCAAGTGGGGACTAGGTATATCATATTTTATGGATTGTGCCCAATAGCTTTGCTCTTCAGGTGCTCTTAGTATGTCGGTTCATACTGTTCAAGTATAAGTTGTTGCTAATTTTTATTGTATTCTAAAGTTAGTATAAGTAGAAATGGAGAGAGACAAAGAATTCCTCTCTACAAGATGACTGAGGTTGTGACCACCAAAGTTTTATTTTCTTTATTGTGTGAAAACTGTTTGTGTTCTTCCCTCCCTCCCCGTACTGACTGAAGTTTAGAAAATTAGTTTTAATTATTACTTATGAGGCACCATATGGCTACTCTATAATTTTGGCTTCCCATGGAGCTTTGTGTGCGTATGGAAAATGAAATTAATTAGGATTCACACTTTCAAATCTATTATTAACTAAATAAAACTGGCAGTTTGTGGGGGTGCCTTCATACACTGAGTGATGTAATTGTTTATGGTTACAAGCCACTACTTATAAAGCCACATAGGAAATCTGACATGAGTAGGAGGAAAGGTCAAAAGAGAAAGAGGATACAAGGTAGATATCATTTTAATCCCAAATACTGCTTCCAATTAGTTGTGCATGTATCATGAAACAGGACACTGTCAGCAAACTTGACTCAATTCAGCAGTAATTTCTTTGAAGCTGAAAACTGAAAAGCTACATTACAGTGTTTTGTGCAAGCCTACAAAAGATTAAATGCAGTCTTATGTTAGGGAACACAGGTGATGTAGATTCTTGGATGGCCTCTTTTGCGTCTTCCTTATTGAGATCCACTGAGTTTGCATATGCACATTTATTTCATTTGTATAAATTACATACTTAGCTTGGTGTGGTTGTTAGAGTGTTTGAATGGGACTTGAGAAATTTTGAGTTCAAGTTTCCACTAAGCTAGATAACCTTGAGTTCTTCTTCATAGTGCCTTCATACACTAGGAGCTTTAGCGCCTGCGCGGTAGCGTTCGGAAACTTCTAGAGCTCGTTCGCTTGGCGGGAATCCCTCCCCCACGCCGGTACTGAGCATGCTCCTCCCGCCGAGCAACGGTCTCTCCTCAGTTCTTTCTCGTCCGCTGTCGCGTACGGAAGGTTCTTTGGCTTGTTCGTCGATTTTCTTGCTTGGCTTGCTGTTTTTCACGGTTTTCGGACTTTTTGGACTGTTTCTGACCTCTCCCTCGGACTTTCCCTCGGATTTGGTGTTTTTGAATTTTTCTCTTGTTTCGGCGTTCGTCTTATGTCTGCGCTGTTCAAGAAGTGCGTGCCCTGCGGGCGCAAAGTTGCCCTCAACGACGGCCATAGGGAGTGTCTCTTCTGCTTGGGTGAGTCCCACAACACTCGGACTTGCCCAATTTGCCGGGATTTTACTCCCCAGACTCTCCGCAACAGGTCCGCGAGACTCAAATCTTACTGTTGGGAGCAGTCTTTGAGGGCGATCGACAAGACCTCCACTTCCAAGATGGCCGAAAAGAAGACGACCACGCCATCGACGGTATCGGCGGCTGCCGTTCCGTCCACCTCGTCGATATCGGGCTTGGTACTGGCGAGAACGCCGATATCGGCGTTACCGAGGATCCCGAAGCTATCGGCGGCTGCCAAATCAGCGAAAGGATCCTTGACGGCGAGGAAGGCTGAGGCGCCTGTCAAGGAGACGCCTACTAAGAAGCGCCCTGCTCCGGACGGAGACAAGGGCAAAGAGAAGGAGAAGAAGAAGAAGAGGAAGGAGAAGAAGCGCTCCCTGGCTGGGGACGTTCACCCTCCCACTCCTCCTCCGACTCTGCTGCCTTCCAAAGGGCGAGGCGAGCCCGTCGATCTCTCGGACGATGAGATCGAGGATGTTCCCCAACAACGCCCGGACTCGCCTGTGGTAGACCCTCCAACCCTGGTGGAGGAGCACCACCGCCCTTCCAGCCGTCGCAGGTCGGCTGACCTACAGCAGAGAGAGCCCTCTGCTTCTCCGGAGCGGCGTTCCACCTCAGCTAGGTCTTGGTCCCGCTCTTCTGAGCACCCGGTGGCCTCGCCGCCTCCTAGGGAGACACGAGAGGAACAACCTCGCTCGTCTGCCTCCAGATACACCTCGGTGTCCTACGTGGCCAGGTACGCGAGGGAATCTGAGTGGAGACAGCGCCCGGCTTCTTACCGGTCACATTCTCCATCGTACCGGGATCGGTACCACCGTGATCTGAAGGGCTGGGAAACCTTCCGGAGGTCCCGGTCACCTCATCGGGAGAGCAACTCTCGCTCCCGTTCACCGGAGAGAGAGGCACCACGGTACCGTCGGCACCGAAGCCGCTCGCCGTCTGACTACCGCTCCTTCAGCCGCTCTCCCTTGCCTCGATACCATAGGGCAAGGGAGCCATCACCCCGGTACCGAGCGGTATCGCCGCCTCCCAGGGTTATGGCTACGGCTACGCGCCCTGTGGAGTCAGTGGTGACCGGGCAGGCTACGACCACCACGGCCTGCCAGACTACCCCGGTCACCACCAAGAAGCTGAAGTCGGTTGTGGCCCAACCGAAGCGGGACAATGCCACCATCGCCGTTTCGGCTGCGGAAAAGCCCAAAAAGGTGCAACCGACAGCTGAGGTGAAGGAGCCAGAGACGGTGCAACGAGAGGGCTCACCTAGCTCCAAGTCCTACGACTCGAGCGCGGAGTCTGAGGTTTCTGAGGTGGCTTCACAGGAGTCTCCTCCGCTGGGATTCGGGGAGCCGATCCCAGATTCAGCTCCAGAGGACGTCCACCAGTTCTCTGCGATGCTGCTCCGCATGGCCACTATTCTCAGCCTTAAGATCGCCGGGGCGGAGCCAGAGGATGACGACCCTGTTTTCTCCCTCTTTGAAGGGAGACAACCTGCCGCCGCCCCACTGCCTCTTCTGCCCCGGATTGCCAAGGTTGTCAAGTCCGCGTGGGACAGGCCGGCATCGGCGCAGCCGATACCGCAGCGCTTGGAGCACCTCTACAGGGTGCAGAAGGATAACGCGAGTTATCTCTTCAATCACCCGGCGCCGAACTCTGTGGTGGTCGAATCGGCGCAGACAAAGGGCACCGGCAGACAACACACCACTCCGCCGGACAAAGAGGGCAGAAAGTTAGACGCCTACGCAAGGAGGTTCTACTCCGCTGCCTCCCTGCACATTAGGCTGTCTAACACCCAGGCTTGCCTTGCGGCTTACCTGAAGAAGGTCCTCGACCGCCTTCAGCCGGCGTTAGACACAGTCCCGGATGACATCCGTCAGGCCACCTCGGTCATCTTTAACGAGGCCGTTGTCATCGCCTGACAGCAAGTCGTCTCCTCTCGGCATGTGGTGGAGATCGCCTCCCGCGTCATGGCAGGGTCCATCGGCCTGCGCCGCCGTGCCTGGTTGCGGCCGGCCGATATCCAGGAGGAGACTCGAAGGAGGATCGAGGACCTCCCCTTCGATGGCGAGGGCCTCTTCAACTCCACCACCGACCAGGTGTTGGACAATTTATTGAAGGCGAGGTTGACCGCCAAAAAGATCGGGCTCCAGCCGGCCACGCAAGCCCGCAGGCCTTCCAGCTTCCACCAGTCCTGGTGACGGTCGTCGACCTCGTCCTTCCAACGCTCGGCCCAGTCTGGCCAGTCGAGACCGTCCTCTGGCTCGTCTACCAGACGTCCTTTCAGGCGCCGTCCTGCTTCCTCCAAAAAGTCTTCCTCAGACACAAAGTCCAGGTTTTGACCTGCCTTGTGGGACCCCCCAACATCCACTCTTCAGCCTCCCGTCTACCCTTGGAGACCGACCGGCCCTGACTCGACATCTCTCGGAGTGGCAGTATGTCACCACGGACTCTTGGGTGCTTTCCGTCGTCCGTCTTGGCTACGCCATCGAGTTTCAAGATATTCCGCCTCGAGACATCTACTACTCCACTCCATCGAGCCCGGCCCTCTTGGAAGAGATCCAGTCCCTCCTCCAAAAAGGAGCGATCGAGCAGCTTCCATCAGAGGCCAAGACCACCGGCTTCTTCTCCCTGTACTTCACGGTACCGAAGGCCAACGGCACCCTCCGACCGATCCTCGACCTCAGAGGGGTGAACTACTACATCCGCCCCAAGAGGTTCAAGATGGTCACGATACCGTCGATCTTGCCTTTCCTCCATCGAGGGGACTGGTTCGCCTCCATCGATCTCCGGGATGCCTACTTCCACATCGCCATTCGCCCACAGCACAGACGGTACCTCCGCTTTGCAGTCGACGACACCTGCTACCAGTACAAGGTGCTGTCGTTCGGACTCTGGACTGCCCCAAGGGTCTTCACCAAATGCATGGCCCCGGTGGTATCCTTCCTGCGGACGAAGGGCGCTTCCGTCTACTCTTACCTCGACGATTGGCTGTTGGTGGCGTCCTGCAAACAGAGACTTTACCACGACGTCCACATGACGTTGTTGCTCCTGACCCGCCTTGGACTACAAGTCAATCCGAAGAAGTCCCACCTCGAGCCGGCGAGGACGTTGGACTTCATCAGCGCCACTCTCGACTCCATCTCCGCCAGGGCGTACCTGCCAGAGACTCGGGCTCAAACCCTTATCCGGACCGCCGCTCATGCCTACACGGCCCCGACGTTGTCTGCAAGAGGCGTCCAGCAGCTCCTGGGCTACATGGCCGCTACTACCGTGGTGACCTATCTCGCCAGACTGAGGGCAAGGCCTCTCCAACACTGGTTCGTCCGCGTATTCGATCCCCTGCGAGACGAACAGACCATCCGACTGCATCTGCCGGAGGAAGTGCGCTCATCCCTCCAATGGTGGCAGTTGCGAAACAATCTGATGTCCGGGATGCCCTTCCAACAGCCGACACCGAAGGTGACGGTAACGACCGACGCCTCCCTGTACGGTTGGGGTGTCCACTGCGGCGATCTGAAAGTCCGCGACAGATGGACCGACGACGAGACCGCTCTCCATATCAACGCTCTAGAGCTGCTCGCCGTCTCGAAAGCGTTACAAGCATTCCACCATGTCGTCGCGGAACGCACAGTCCTGGTCCTGACGGACGACAACACCGCCGTCTGTTACATCTACAGACAGGGAGGGACTCATTCCACAATGCTGTTCAACATCGCCCTCGATCTGTGGGACTGGTGCATTTGCCTGCACACACATCCCGTGGCTGTTCACCTGGCCGGGCAGGAGAACACCACGGCAGACGCCCTCAGCAGGGACACCTCATCCCATCACGAATGGTCTCTCTCCGGAGAGGCGTTCAGACTGATTCGGGACCGCTGGGGCGAACCGTCGATCGACCTCTTCGCGACCAGGGAAAACGCAAAGTGCCGTTGATTCTGTTCGAGAGCGGGCCACGATCGCGCTTCCATCGGAGACGCGTTCCAGTTTCCATGGACCGGGGAACTCCTCTATGCATTCCCGCCGTTCCCGCTGCTCGGCCAGACGATATCGAAGATCCTCGCCGACTGAGCCGACGCGATCCTGGTAGCCCCGTACTGGCCGAGGCAGCACTGGTTCACACCCCTGCTACGAGCTGCACGAGGCGACCTGCTCCGGCTACCATCGACGCCGGGCTTGCTCTCCCACTCCAGCGGCTGAGTCCTCCATCCGGACCTGCCACGCCTGGCCCTCCATGCCTGGAGGATATCGCACTAGACGATCCCGTGCTCGGTACTGTCCTTGTCACGGCCAGGAAGGAATCCACCCGTTGCAACTACCAATACAAGTGGCGACGCTTCCTGACCTTTGCTAATGAGAGGAGTGAGCCGGTATCGCCCGCTGGACTCTCTACCGCCCTGCACTTCCTCCTTCATCTCCGGCAACAGGGCCTGGCGTTTCCATCCCTAAAAGTTTACCTCTCCACGATCGTGGCATACCAGCCGCCACGATCTGCGGCATCGGCTTTCTTCAGGAACGATACCGTTAAGCAGTTCCTGAAAGGACTTCAACACCTTTACCCGCCGGTATCGCCGCCGCTACCGCCGTGGTCCCTCTCGTTGGTGCTGTCGCAGTTGACAAAACCGCCCTTCGAGCCGATGGTGACCTCGGATGACAGACTCTTAACCTTGAAAACGGCCTTCCTGGTAGCGGTGACCTCAGCAAGGCGAGCGGGTGAGATCACGGCTCTTCGATCCGATGAGCCCTTCATGGTCTTCCACAGAGACAAGGTGGTCCTGAGACCTGACATCTCGTTCCTGCCTAAGGTGGTGTCCAGTTTCCATCTCAACCAGTACATCATCCTGCCTGCCTTCTTCCCGAACCTGATGACACCGTTGGAGCGGTCCCTTCACTCCCTGGACGTGCGTCGGGCCTTGGCGTTTTACAACGACAGGACTGCTTCCTTCCGACAGACGCCGCATCTCTTCGTTTGTTATGGGCGACGTCGGAAGGGCCACAAGGTGTCTACCCAGCGCTTCTCCAGGTGGGTGGTACAGACTATACAGCTGGCGTACGAGCTCGCGAGGAAGCCTCCGCCAGCCCTGCTTCGAGCCCACTCCACCAGAGCTGTGGCTACTTCTGCGGCCCTCCTGCGAGGAGTTGAGCTGCACGAACTCTGCCGTGTGGCGACCTGGTCCCAACCATCGACCTTCGTCCTCCACTACAGGCTCGACTGCCGGTCGCGCAGAGATGCTCGGTTCGGACGTGAGGTGCTGGCTTCCGTGCTGTAGGACCTGACCCGCCATCCGACCGGTAAGCTACACAGTCTCCTAGTGTATGAAGGCACAGAGACCATGAAGAAGAAGTACAGGTTGCTTACCTGTAACTGTGGTTCTTCGAGTGGTCATCTGTGCCATCATACACACCCTCCCTTTCCTCCCCTCTTTCTCAGGTCCCTGTAGGTTCTACGGCGGACGACAGAACTGAGGAGAGACCGTTGCTCGGCGGGAGGAGCATGTGCAGTACCGGCGTGGGGGAGGGGTTCCCGCCAAGCGAACGAGCTCTAGAAGTTTCGGAACGCTACCGCGCAGGCGCTAAAGCTCCTAGTGTATGATGGCACAGATGACCACTCGAAGAACCACAGTTACAGGTAAGCAACCTGTTCTTCATCACTCTTCTTTGGCCTAGAGTGCTGCACAACATCACAGTGAATATAAAGGAAAGAAGTGCACCACTTTCAGTTCCTTTAAAGAAAGGCAGGATATAAGTATATTGTCATGTAGGCTGTGCTCCATGCCATGATTAATAATGTGACCCATCCAGAATAATGAATGTCTGTTGATTATGGTATGCCTCCTCCCCCAAATATGGTATGCTGGTATAAAACGTTGTTGTAGTGAGTTATCATCTTTGTGTAGCAAAAGGCTTGGATTGCCATCTTGTGTTACAGGCCACCATATGTCATATGTTTAACCTCAGGTAAAATCTGTATGATCATTGTAAGTGGATGTTCAGCCATACCGTGAAGGCATAGCTCTGTTTACTTAGACATGATAGCAATTGACAAGTGATTTAATATATATGAGATTTAAGGTACTTTGTAATACGGTAGTAACAGAACCTGTATTAGGAATGCGGGGAACAGTATATTGTATATCAAAGGAAAGTGTTGCTGCATCTCATCCTACTGGAGAGGGGTCAAAGAGGGTAGGCTGAGAGACATGGACCACAAGGCAGGTCAGTGTTTCAATGGAAACACAAAGGGCTGAGGTAGAAAGAACACCAGAGATGCTTAAGAAACAACTTGAGAAAGTTTGGGGAGGTTAACAAGATCAAAGTATGGGAACAAACAAGGTCTCATGGGAACTGCTGAGAGTTTGGGAAGGGGGGCTGTGAGAATCCACCAATGGGAATTGTGTGCATGTAAAAGTATATATTCCTCTATAACCAAGTGTGTACTGTAGAATATTACCTTCAGCAACCCTTAAATGCAATGCCTCATATACCTCATTAAACATTGTTGGAAAAACCTGTATGTTTTCTTGAGAGTTAAAGAGTAGCCAGCACATGACATATATTGTCTAACAAAGGAATAAATAGTTAAAGCGTAAGTGATCTGGATCAAGCAGTCCTGAGTATGCACTTTTATTGACCAGTGTCAGCTGTGCCAGGCCTATTTGCCTGAGCATCCCCTCAAGAATCCAAGCAAACCAGCATTATTAGGCGGACCAAGATAGGATAGCCAACCTGGCTACATAGGATTTGCTGCTAGAATTTCGAGCAGCAAAATTGAAACCTTGTACTATTTTATGCTCATTGCTTAGAGGTATTTAATCCACTGTTATAATTGGAGCCCATAAGGTGTCCCTGTCACTAGTTTTATTTAGCATTCTGTAGTTATCTGGTTCAATGTAGAATGAATCCAACAGTATCTGAGAGCTGTGAATGTGACATCTGTTCTGCAGACATGTTTTTTTTAAAAAAAAAATCAAAAAAATTATTACAGTTAAAGAGGGTCAGTGAGATGCAACATCAGTGGATTGTTTGTTTAGTGTAGTCCTCATGCAAACTGTCATTTAATGTTATATGTCTGTCTAGCTCTCTGTCTGTCTTTTTCCCCACTCCCATTTTTAATGTGTTAGACCACGTTTGCAGAATATAGCTGTTAGATGTGTCTCTCCTTGTTTCTGATGGTAACACAAATAACCACATTGATCAGAATTTTAAACTTTGACGCCTTAACATGAGCAGCTCCGTTCTTCAAGACAACTAGAATGTCATCCCTTAACACCTTGCTTGTTAAAAGACATTTGTGTGAATGTTTACATAGGAAGCTGTCTTTATGACTGCTCCATCTAGCCCAGTATTATCTACTTTGAATGACAGCAGCTCTCAGAGAGAGTTTTCACATTATCTGCTACTTGGTCCTTCTCACTTGAGGTGCCTGGAATTGAACCTAATACCTTCTACATGTAAAGCATATGCTCTGTCTTTGCGAAGGGTGTGAGTATGTATATTTTTAATCAGAGCTTGTACTACAGCAGCCCCAATCCCCGAGCCATGGTATCTTGGGCAGTCTGAAACCTGAAAAGTTTTTTTAAAGTAATAAAAATTCTGATCAAGATTCTATTCACTGGGGAGCAAAGTGCAACTTAAAAGGCCCCTAGGGGTCACTTTTTCCTGCCAAAGGCCCCAAAATGATTTTTAGGGGATGTAGAGGGCATTTCCACAAATGAAGTTTTGTAAAATTGTTTTTAAAAATGGCTTTTGTCTCAAAATGTCTGAAAAAGACCTCTAGGGACCCAAGACATGTCCCACATCCTATAGAGAGTGTCTGGGGACAAAATAAAATGCTTTTTATTGTGGGAGCAGATGTGGTCCTCCATGGTCTCCTGGAGCACTGACTGATTGATTGATTGATTGATTGATTGATTGATTGATTACTGTATTCTCTGTTACCCTGTGTGTTTGGGGGTCCCAGGAGGGGTGCCCAAATTACCAAATAAAAACACAAGATGGGGGAAATTAGATTTGAGCACTCTTTTAAGCTAACGAGAGGCAGGGTAACTTTAGCTGGGATCTTTTAACCCTATGTCTACGGCCTCAGGTCAGAAGAGTAGCCAGACAGTGTTTTAAAATAGTAAAAATAATAATAGCTTTATTAAAGGACAAACAACAGAAAAGACACCACATGCGCGCAGCTAACTAGAAATTGGGAATGAGAATTTCAGGGGGAATGGGTGATACGACACCTTTTCTCGTAGTCCTGGAGAAAGCGGAGAATTGCAGGGAAGAAAGCTCAGTGCGGTTCGCTGAGGGGAGCTCTCTGGACAAACCAACAGCAAGGCTGGATGAAACTCAGGAGCGATCCGAGGAGTGCTCGGAAATGGGGACCTTTTATAGGGTGGATTTTACCTAAAGGCCATGCCATGGTTGGTGAGAACAAAGGAAATTTAGAGCTGGACAAAGGCGTTGGAAAAGGTCAGGTTTTACATGATGAGCTTAGCGCTGGATGACAATAGTATGGCCAGTATGCAAATGGCCCAACATAAAGGAATGGCTCGGCACTCGGCTGGGCGTCTTTGTGTAAAGTCGCGCTGATCAAGGCGGGTTTGCAAGAAGGAATGATCCCTGAAGCATCGGAGAGGCTTAAGTTACCTGCCTAAATGAGGTTTGGAATGTACAACCATTAACGGTCGCGCCTATTATGTGCTTGTCTGGTGGCCCTTGCAGAGAAAGGTCAAGCAAAGGCCAAATTATTTGATATCAAGAGATATCTAGTGCTCTCACCAGACGTAGCATAACTGTGGTAACAGTTCCCCCTTCCCCAGTTCTCCAAGACCAGTTCTTTGGTGTCAAAACAGAAACAAACTGGCCTTCCCTTTTTTCACTTTATAAACTATGAAATAATACATACAATTTATATTTTTATATTATGAAAAAAGTTTGTGAAGATGAGCAGGAGAGTAATTTGGCTAATAGGTGTGAAACCAGCCAATCACAACTCCTGGAGTGCTGTGAAGTGATCTAAGGTGGGGCAGGACAGAAAAGGAGAAGTTTGGCTGTTCAGCTGTCAGATACAGTCAGATAAGGGAAGACGGCAGAAAGAATGAGAAGGAACAAAACAAGTTAGAGACAGATGAAAGTAAGATAGAAATAGAGACACACAGAACAGGAGAGAATAGGAGGGAAGAGGTTATATTGATGTATTGAGGAAAGAGTTTGGGGCAAGATGTTACATTGATATTAAACAAGTTGTTATATGGAAATGAGTATAGTGTGTCCTCTTCTGGCATGACCTCCGCATACACAATTGCGAGTTTGTGGAAGTGTCACTCTCAGTATAGTTAATGGGTGTGATGAGCGTGTGCCCATAGCATCCATTGACAACAGTGGGACGTGATGCTCAAGTATTTTTTTTTTAACAAGGGTGTGTATGTCCTAGAATGGAAACCTGCATTTAGCGGAGTGCACTGTGTAGAGCTTGATGTTTGAACTTTTTGGTATTTAGTTAATCTTTATTATTGTTTTATGGCTTGTTTAACAGTTTATAGGAGAAACTCATCACGCAAGTAGCAACTTGAACCTAATTTAAACACATCCAGTGGTTTGGTTATCCCAGCGCTCCAATACTAAACTCAGGGAGTTTAAAAATTGTATGGGCGAACTAAATGCCAGGAACCCTAGGGTTGGTGTCTGTGTGAATAATCTGTAGTGGTGATTCATAACACAATTTAATTTAGAAATTCACTCATTTTAAAAAACAGTGTCCTGTGAAACAATTCAGATTCCCCCTCCCCCCTTTTTTTTCTTATAAAAAGTGGACTTATTTACTATCCCGTCGTTATAATCCTCAGTATTCACTAATGCTTGTTTCTCCCAGGGATACCACAATCGGCAAATGCTTAAGGCCTACTTTATACAGTGGTATAGTAAAATAGCCTCTCTTATATAAAATGGTGAACAACTCAAAGGTTTACTGTGGATTATGCAAAAGCTGTGGTTTATGCAAAACAAAAATGTGAACTGTTGCCTTGCTTGAGCTTCCAGACATACAGTAGACCAGCCATGGGTCTGATTTGCTTTCTGCTTTTATTTACCAGCTGTTTGTTACTCAGCTTCATAACTTTTTTTCCATCTCCATGGCAGCACATGGAGCTTTCTCTTGAGGTGGAACAGTGAAACCAATTTGTGGTTTATTAGTAGACTGTGAATTCAGACAAAGTGACAAACTCTAATCAGCATAATCTGTAGTTTAGTTCACAGTTCAGAGAAACTGTGATTTCAGATGTTGGTTTGTCAGTGCCATACAGTTTGTATGCAAAGTATGGTTTTGCTAAGCAAACTATGTTTTTGCTTTATGTCCAGTCTAAATAAAGAAAGACTCTTGCCTCACTTTCTCTCCAGCTTCTAGTATTCTCTGTACAAAGAGATCTCATTTCTCTTTCTTTTTATTATAGATAAATGTTGACACATGTGAACTTTATACTGCTATCTAAGCTTGATAAGTCTAACCTTTATATGTTTTAAAAGGCACAAGCAGAAGATAATAAATACCTGGCATGCACTGATTGAACTTCTGTAGTGTTCTCTTCAAAACTGCTTTTTATTTTGACATAGTTTGGACACTAGCTCTACCTTTGAGTCTTGCAAAATAAAACAGCCAGCCCATTCCAGTCTGTCCTCTACTGTTTATTACGAATGCTTAGTTTAGTTTTGTTCTGGTTTATATTAAATTATAAAGTGATGGTGCATGCTTCTGATGAGACTTCATCTCCTTACAGTAGTTAATATACACCAATTGCCTCAGGGCCACAATATTTCTTTCTTGTACTGTTTAATGCAGTAGTTTTTTTTAAGGGAGAGGGTGAGGGTAGGAGAAAACCAGAGACTATGAATCGGAGCACACAAAAACCCTTGTTAAAGTCTTCTCACACCCTTCAATAAACAAAGCATAAAATTTATTCAGAAATAAATATGTCTTCCTTTCCTTTGCCAGTATTTCTGTATATAATAACACTGTCTGGGTTTATTTACTTATTTTTGTTTCGTTTTCTTCTTCCTCCATCTTTATAAATCTAGTTTGTGCATCTATAAATGGGAACATTTTACCGTCCACTTCTAGCTTGGATGAGCTTTGCAGGCTTGATTCTTAGTGGTGTACAGGATGAAAATAAGCTTTTGACTAACAAGTTCCGATTACTTACCCTTCACTGAACAACAACAACAAAAAGATATCATAATAAATTCCCATCTGTTTTTTTTTTCTTCCTTTCATTTTTCACCCTTTCATATTTTTTCCCTTGACCAGAAGGAGCATCCCAGGAACGTTGAACCAAATCAGTCTTATTTAGGTCATCAAAAGAAGTCGTGAATTGTCTACCTACCTCTTTGTACAGTGATAGATTCCATCCTTCTGATGTCACCTATGTTGTAATTGCTTTCTTTCATCAAATAGACATCAGACTCTACAATCAATGATAAGATATTGACATTTCGATATCCCTTTGCATGCTAGATTGTCAGACACCTCAAATGAACAGCCAGAAAGGTGAAACCACTCTCTGTTTGCCGGTCCATGGATTAGCGGAAAGCTATCTCTTCTGTGGGCCCATTTTCTCCCTCTGTCCCCAGAAACTGATTGTCCTCTGCACACCCAATCTGGGTATTCATTTTATTGCAATGGCCATTTCTGGTTGAACCTCCAAGAGACAGTTTATCCCATTTTAGGTAACTTTCCCCTGTTTTTTGGTTATTTTGGTTGGAGCCAGGTTTTGATTATACTGTACTCTCAGTGATACCATGATTTCTCCTCCAACCTCTCTTATTCAATATTCAACATCAACTTCTTCCTCTGCCCCTCCCCCCAGTATATTTGCTAATGCCCGTTAATCCTTGTATGCTTTCTAAGTGGTTATAATTTATTTTAGTATTTAGTATGTATTATCTTGTTTAAATCATTTGCTGATTTTAATTTGGAATTGTTTAAATTATTTACATTGTTTTATCTGTTTGCCCTGAGATCTCGTAATAAAAAGATGGGATAAAATTAATAGGTAAATAAATACATAGTTTTGATAGATTGGTACCAGTCAATAGACAAAAAGTCCATTGCATAAAAACAGTGCAGCTGCATAAAAATAAAGGAGTTCATGCAGTCCTGATTTGACAGTAATTTCACAAAAGCCTTTGCAGTGACATCCACAACACAGGAGCACAATGCTTGGACCATATACAGGCTCTGTAATGTTGCAGCGTTCCTTGAACAGGAACAGACTAGATTGTACAGTATAGCCATTTGGAGCAACAAGCTGTTCTGATAAAAAGCAATAATAAAATCCCTTGATTCATCTTCTGCCAGTGACTTTTGGGTCACCACTGTCACCCTTAGCCATTTTGGAGGCATTCTGCTGCTCAGACTAGTCCTCATTTTCTGCATTGGCACCCTGTACATGTGGAACTGCCTTCTAGAATGTGTCCTCTTTCTTCCTAAAACTCATTTGCTTCTTTTTTTCCCTTTTTTTGTGAAGCCTGTGGCCTAGCCTTTAGTTCTCATCTTCTACCCCTGTTTAATCCTGCTTCCATCATCCTTTCTGTCACTTGTTGTGTCTGTTGGAAAAAAATTTAGATTATATGCCTGGAGGGCAGGACCTTTCCTTTTGTGTTTTGTCTGGTGCTATGTAATCAAATAATGCTGCAAGGCACACAGAGACACATGAGAGAGAGGGAAAGGAGAGAGAACTTGATAGGGGTTCTTGGGATGGAGTAATCCTGAAGTCCCACTAAATAATCATAGTTTTGTCATGTGGTCCCATTCTTATCCTTTGGACTGTGTGGAAGCATTTGGACAGGAAACAGGTAAAACAGTACTTATATTTCATTTTGTTACGTTTCATTTCATTTGTATCCTCCCATTTTCCCAGTGCAGGAATCCAAGGTGGCTTACAAAAAATAAAACAGATACAGATAAAAGTTCACATTTGTAAATGTATACAAAAAGTTAAATCACAATTAACATAAGAAATTCAATAACTCTGCTGTGCTGACAGAATGGAAAAGCAAGGCTTAGAGAAGTACTTGCTCTCTTGACTTTTTTTTTTTCTAAAACAAGAATGTGATTCACAGGGTGTAATGGTAATTCATCATATTCTGTATTTGGTGTTGTATAAGTTTGCTGCTATAAGTTCCTCACTGTGCAAGGAAACAAGACAAAAAAAAAGTTTCTGTCCCTCCCATTACAGCTTCTGTGTTTTTTCTCACAAAAAAAAAAGAAAAGAAAGAAAGAATCAAAAGTATTTGAGGAAAACAGGTGCACATATTCTTGCAGCTAGGGGCAAGAACTGTGTGTTTTGTTCTTAACGACTGCTTGACTTCAATACTACCTAGTACATGATGAATAAAATTTAATCCTCCAAGCTACATTATAATAAATTTTATTATGAATTTGAGAACACAGCTGAGCAGTTTTACCAACTAACCCTATATACACCATTAAGAAGACTGAAGTAAAGTAGAATAGGAGGGGGACCCCTAGAGTGCTTTCCATCCCTCTGTTTTTGAAGCTGCAATACAGCTGTTTATATATTTATTACATATATATCCTTCCATTCCCCTAGTAAACTCAATATGGCATACCTGTCTTTCCTGTTCTCTATATTATTCACACAGCAACCTGGGAAACTATAACCCAAATTTCCCAAGTCCTAACCCTGGAACTCTAACCAATTGTCTTAACATGCTGATAATTTCATTCAGGATTCTCTATCCTTAGCAGGCTTTATGGATTGTCATAGTGATTCAGGTCTATTCTGGACTCCAGCAAGAGCTATCCAGATTACCCCATTAGTTCCTATGCAAGGCAAAGGGAGATAGTCATCTGCTGTTGCCTAGTTTTGCCTAGTTTTATCTGTCATCATATGTTAGTTATGACAGATTTGCCCATGAGTTTCAAAATATCAAATTCATAGTGGTAGATAGCAGCAGTACTAAGCAAAACCAGACACAGCGTAGTTGGAATGAATTTCATACTGTGAGTTTTCAGCTATTGTAATGTGCTAAGAACATACACAGAGGGCCCAAATTTTTCTTAAGGCACCAGATCCTGGCTGATCTTGGAAACTAAGGAGGGTCAGCCCTGGTTAGTATTTGGATGGGAGACTGCCAACAAAGACCAAGTACCATAGGCTGTATTTCAGAGGAAGGAACTGGCAAAACCAGCTCTAAATATTTCTTGCCAGGAAGACCTTATGTAATTAATGAGGTTGCCATAAGCTGGCAGGTGATTTGAAGGCACATACGGAACACACACAAATGAGTAGATTGGACTTGGTTATATAAACATCAGTATGACTGCACAGAGCTCCTCACAGTTAAATTCAGGGAGACAAATGTGCCTATTCTGAGTATAACAGCTATCTTGATATTGGGTTCTGTACAATACCTATCTCAATGCTACTGCCAAATCAATGTTAGTAGAAGCAATTAAGGGAGTCTTGGTTTGCATACACCCCCTTTACTGCGTCTTGAATTAGTATCAGTGTAACTCGAACTCTCAACAAAAGGCTATTTAATTCCTATGCTGTAAGCCAGACTTCTTTCCAGTGGCACCCCACACATGTGGTAGACAAAAAAAAATGTTATACTTGTAGCATTGGCCATAGTTAAAGTCCAGTTCATGGAGGATATCACATCAAGCCAAAACTTGAAAGTCATGCGTTAAAAGCAGTGCTATTATCCATAGCCTGTTAATTCCACTGGATTGTGATACCAGTACTTTCTGAAGTTACAAAATGACTGGCACCAGCGCCACATGTTACTGTAATGAAAAGCTTTTACTCATTACCCTAAAATGTTACTTTTGGGCAGTCATTTGGGGGACTCTGTATATTTTAATTACATTTAAAAGCAGTATGGTACCAACTTGATATAGTGGTTTAAGTGTTGGACTGCGACTCTAGAGATCAGGATTTGAGTCCCCAATCAGTCATGGAAACCCACTGGGCAACCTGGGCAAGTCACTGTCTCTCATCCTCAGAGAAGGGTAAAGGCAAACCCCCTCCTAACAAATCTTGCCAAGAAAACTGTGACAGGTTTGCCGTAGGTGTCACAATAAATTGAAAATTACTTGAAAGCACATAACAGTGGTATCAATGAGTAACATAATTGTAGTGATTGGCTGTAGACTATTGTCATTCTAGGCATAACTTTCAGGTTTAGAAGAGGCAAAGGTAGCTTATCTGGATGTATGTGTTGGGGGATCTTGTTTGGGCATTATTTAAGACTATAGTAGTCTGGGTAAACCACTGTTGCTTTATCTAGAATTTTACATTTTTTATCTGATTTATAGCAGTGGACACAAAAACAACATCAGTTGACAGAATCAAAAGACTGGCTAATTTATCATTATTGATTTTAATGAGGCTTGTAATTTTGAAATAAATATACAGTATTTTAAAGAGTATGTTTAGAAAACTGAAGATTTATCTATCTTCACCTCTGGAACAAAAGAGAAAAAACATGTAAGGAGCAGGATATGGAAACTTCTTGTGTGGAAGGATGGCTGCACATGCGGGGGATGAGACACAAGTGGGATTGCTAGAGTGAGGGAAGGTATTAATTTAAAGTAGAACCCACAGATGTTGCTTGGTGGATGCTAAACATAAGAATGACTCTGCTGAATTTCTCTTGTAAGTGGGAGGGTGGTTTGTGTTTTATAGAAAAACTTCAATTTCACACCTCAGTTTCACATCTCTATTTGCTTGTTATTTGTGGGAGTGTTATCTTTAAAACTGGAAGCTGCTTTTGGATACAGCTGCTCCTGCCAAATCTTGTTCTGTTGGAGAAAAAAAAGAAAAGTAACTTGCTTCTTACATGTTTTAGTCCAGCTTCTTTGTCACATTGGAGACGCACCAACCAAAGGGAAGGTGGCACTTTGCTCAGGCCCTGACATGTCATGCTGTTAAATCCTGGTGCACAGAATCTTATTTGGGAAGTGGGCTTCACAACTGCCTGCCTGCCTATTTGCCTGTCTACCTGTCTATCCATCCACTGGTTCAGACAGTTCACCTGTTAAATCTTGTTAAAATTAACCCATTGTTAAATATTCGGGATTATTATCGGTATAAGTGTGACAACCCAAATGCAAAGAACATAAGGAACGAAGTCAAGAATCCCTGATAAAACAGGAAGGACAACATAGTAGGATCAACAAAAGGAATCACAGTTGTGCCACAACAGGATTAAAGCTATTGGTTTTCTGGTTGTGATATTAAGTTGTAGTCCCAAAAGTCATATCTCTCTCTCTCTCTCTCTCTCTCTCTCTCTCTCTCTCTCTCTCTCTCACACACACACACACACACACACACACACCTGTCTGTCTGTCTTATTTATGTAGAAACATTTATATCCCACTCTTCAACTGCCAAGTTTTCCGGTGCGGCTTACAGTGTGGCTCTTAATCTTATGATCTAAATAAGACACAACACAAAAAGGAAAGGGGATGTTCAGCAATTCCTGGCTGCTCTGCTTCCTCCTCAAAAGCCACAGTAATGGTAGTTGGAATTGAGAGAGGGGCTCTCACCACCTGCAGGGGCCCAGACATGATAGAATTGAGCATGCCTGCTCTTGTCTTGCTCACAAGCCATGGCAGTAGCAGTGGAATTGAGGAAAGGGCTCTCACCAGCCGCTGGGGCCAAAGTGTGAGGAAACTGTGCCTTGCTGTTCTGCTTCTCCCTCAGAGGCCACAATAATGGCAATTGGAATGAAGGTTATGTTAAAAGCCTGGCAATCCACAGAAGGTACAGATTGCCAATCCTTTCTTGCCTGCCCTGAGGTCAAGTGTGCAGGGCAGGCCTCACAGATGGATCTGGAGATGATCAGAGAGCAAGTATGCTTAAAACGATGGGTTGTGATAAATTATTTTTCTGAGCATTGTAGTCTATCCTCTAGCAACATCTAGGCAAGATGTTGTGGTAACACCTTAAGGATGCATCTGAAATGCCTGGAAAATACAGCTGCTTCAAACTGTTAACTTGCATGGGCCATTATCGGTAGGCCGTCATGCACATTTTAAGAAGCTTATCAAAAGACTTTCACAATCTTTTAACTTGTTTCGAGTTTCAATCAATGACTCCTGTGTTAAAGTCCTCAATGTGTTTGAACCAGAATGAATGAAGAAGTTTCTTCTCCTGATAATATAGCTGATATGATGATGAAATCCAAATTATGGAAGGTGAACCTGGCATGTGCGCTTACTACTAGAGTGGGCAACTGTGGAGGATACAGGGACCAGTTCCAAAGAGTTCCTTTTTTCCGTGCTGCTCCTGAATTTCCCATTTTAGAGGCAGTTTCCCCCTCCAGTAGTTGGAGGTGGGGATTTGGGGGTCTTTAAGACCATGAAAATGACTGTGGGGGATTGCCAACAGTCCCTCCTGCAAGTTTGCTATCTTTATGCTCCAGTAAAACTCGTGCTGCTTTCATGGGCTTTTAAAACTATACATATCTGGCTTAAAAAAACAAAACAAAAACCCACTACTTTTTTCACTTTTTTTCTATCTGCTGCCAGCGTTGTTGCCTTCATATTTTTTAAATTCATTTAAACAATTTCAATACTTAATATTAATTATTACTGACATTAATAATTACAAGACAAGCACAAAAAACCCCACACAATTCCCCCCTGCCCCACAAAACAAAAGCAAAAACAGGTGAGATATTCTCAGCAAGCCATGGAAAGCAATTTATTCATACTTAATGATATTTTGTTAAGTTTTTTCAGATCTTGTTAGCTCTTAATGGCTAAATTTCCTCAACAAACTTAGGAGCTATAAAATTTCCTTCCAAAGTCCAGGATGGTGTAATGGCTGTCATATCAGGTAACACTAGAGCCTCTAAGGGACAAACCAGTCATGACACCTTCATAGAAAAATGGCTTCTGTTTTTTGCTTGTTTTGTTGCTTTTATTGTTCAATTATTTTATCCTTCAGAGTTAGCCTTGAAGGCTATGAGAAAAGTGGGATATAAGTCCCTAAATAAATAACTGCACAAGACATTTAAGAGGAGGTTTTAAACAGTTGCTCAATCAGTATACTCACAAGAGGACTATTTAGAGCACCCCAACAACACTGTCATGTCTTGTGACGTTTATATCTAGAATAATATTTCTTTTGCTATTCTAGATGCAGCTTGTAAAGCCATTCCATCCATGTTGATGGAATGTTAGAAGAGTCTCTAGATAGGTTAAATTAGCAATTTCTTATCAGAAAAGCACTCTGTTTTCACCCACCCACCTTGTTTTGTGATTGGGAATCCAGCAGTTAAATATACATAGCAGTGGGCTGAAACCAAGCCGCTCATTTTTGCCACAGGCATTTCAAGTAGACCAGAGCAATCATAGTTGCTAAAGTAGGTCCAATTTTTATTGATTCACAATAAGCTTTCATTATAGCATAGAGTCCTTTTGCAATTTCAAGGTATAGCACTTCAATTTGTATTCGCAACACTAAAACATAAGGAGACATATTGTAAAAAGCTAATACTCTATGTTTTGTCTCTTGAAAGAATTACATTGTGTAGATGTAATTCATTTGCTAGAATAGTAGCCTGAAACTGAATACAGGTCTTTTGAATTGGACACAATCCTCTGAACACACACTTCTTTTTCCTAGTTGCTGCAGTGAAATAGATCCATAAATGAGCAGGGCTGGAAGAGTGACACATCTTTTTACTTTTCTCTCAAGCTGTTAGCTTTTGAGACTCAACTTTCTGTGTACAATTAACTGTATGGTTGAGTAGGGGGGTGGTGTCATCAGTTAATGGACCCAAATTACTTTCATCCAACCAGACATAGCTTTCATCAGCATGAGACTTTAACTGGCATAGAAACACCCTATGGAATTCTGGGATTTGTAGTTCAGTGCCTAAATATTTACTCTTGATGAGATGCAACAGCACTTACACAATTTGGACAGCAGCTACTGGAAAATATATCCTTCCCTAGAATCATAGAGCTGGAATGGAGCACAAGGGGCTTCGAATCCAACCCCTATGCTATGCAGGAATACATCATCAAAGCATTCCTGACAGATGGCCATTAAGCCTCTGTTTACTCAGCCACTCTGAAGCAACACATTCAGTCGTCAAACTGTTCTTACTGTCTTCCTAATGTTTAGATAGAATCTTTTTTTCTTGAAGCCATTGCTCCATGTCCTAGTCTCTGGAACAGCAAAAAACAAGCTTGCCCTATCCTCTATATGACATCCTTTCAAATAGTTAAACATAGCTATCATGTCACCTCTTAACCTTCTCTTTTCAAGGCTAAACACACCCAGCTCCCTAAGCTAGTCCTCATAGGGCATGGTTTCTAGGCCTTTTGCCATTTTGGTCATCCTCCTCTGGACACCTTCCAGCTTGTCAGTATTCTTCCTGAACTGTGGTCCCCGGAACTGGACACAGTATTCCAGATGTGGTCTGACCAAAGCAAAATAAAGTGGCACAATTACTTCTCTTGACCTAGACACTATACTCCTGTTGATATAGCCCAGAATTGCATTGACCTTTTCCCCTGCCGCATCACACTGCTGACTCATGTTCAGCTTGTGGTCCACTAAGATCCATTTCACATATACTATGGTCAAGCCAGGCGTCACCCATCTTATGTCTGTGCATTTCATTTTTTTCTGTTACAAGTGTTATTACTTTACATTTCTCCCTGTTGAAATTCATTTTGTTAGTTCGGGTCCAGCTCTCTATTCTGTTAAGCTGTACAGATCTCTACTCACAGCAGCCTATTATTACTATTCATAAATTTTTAACCACAGTAGAATTTTTTTAAAGTAAGGCATAATGAATCAAGTGCAAAGAAGCTTTAGATAGACCGTGTTTCCTGCATATGGGCAAGGGTGTGTGCGCACGCGCGCACACACACACGCACAGAACAGAACTTTGGCATACTCCTTATTGAATATAATGACATTGTATATACATAAGCGGTAACCCAATCATGTCATTGTAATGAAAAGTAGAAATTATCAGGAAAGTCTTCCATGGAGGTTAATGATGCATATTTAAATTTTCCAGTTCAACACTTAATTACAAATTAGTGACAAAACCAATGCACTTTTAACAAGCATCTGACTTATCTTACTAATTTGTTTTTAGTTTGAAGTTGTGAAGCAAACACTCTAATGAATTTCACACTAAGTCTTATCGGCCAATAGACAGGACTAGCAATTGATGGAGAGGCCTTAATTGCAAAGTGAAGAGTTGTTGAGAATGCTATATTTCATTGCACTGTATAGCACACCCCATGGTTGTAAATACTAACATGACACTTTATTAGTCACGCTAGTTTCTTTTTAAGTTAAAGAGAAAGTGTGCGTGTGGGGGGGAACAAGCATGCATCTTTAGGAAGGCCTAGCAGGTATGTTGCTCTTGCACTTGTTCACAAATTTTTTTGAAGCCACTTGGTAGATGTTAACTGAAGATATCCATTTAATCTTGTTTTCTGAATGTGGGCTTATTTAATGTTCATACAAAGCCTATTAGTGACTTTGCTTTTCTTAAACTGCGAAGATGGTTGAACTGTGTATATATTTCAGCTACAATTAAATTACTGTGTGAGATACTCTTTCCTAACGCAATCTGAGAATTCAGGTAGGAGACATTTTTTAGAAAAGTATTTGTAGTAGTGTGCTTTTGTAGAATCAGATCTTTAAGTAAAATGGAAACATTGACACTGGAGAAGTGAATCAACTTGGTAAATACTAAACCATCAGGCCTGGTTACTGTAAAATAAGATTTGGCTGGTTTACTTCATTTTCCAGAGCTTGGGCAAATAACTGTGGAATTAAATTACTTCATGTCACTTTCCCCAAGGGTGCCAGGAACCTGTTTGCAAAGTGTTCTGTTAAGTCGCTGTATTGATTAGTACTTGAGGCCTAACCTTTACATAGTTACACTTACTTTCCTGTGTGCGTATTTCCGCCTTTCATACTTGTTGCCATGCAAGTTCTTCTACTGCCTTGATGGTCTTTTGGCAGGTTAACCAAAAAGCAAAGCAAAGCAAAACAAAACAAAACAAAAAAAATATTCTGCTCTTTTTCTCACTCCTCTTTATTTGTTGTTGCCAAGTAAGAAATAATCAGTATGCAGGCTACGAATACAACTGACTTGGCCTGAAGAGCCAGTGGCACAAAGGGTAATGATCGTAGTCATAATTGACAGCACTTATCGTGGTGCATACAAGGCTTTCATTGTCGGGATGGTTAGCAACTCAAAGTAATCTAATTAAATGCTCATAGCAGCCATTAACAATGCCAAAATAGATGTTTTATCACAGAGGACTGGAGCGATTTCTGGCTTTCTCTGTTGCTTGGAAAGTGATTTATTTTAAAATTCATCATAATAATTTGTAAGCCTGGATGACATAGATATAAAACTGGATGTGTGTGCGCGCGCGCGTGCGTGTGTGTGTGTGTGACACATTTAAATTTTCTTGTTATCTGCCTTTTGGGTGCCATGAATTATAGAAAAGCTGGGCCGGGGAAAGGGGGTGCATGGAATTCATGACAGCTCTTCAAGGAAAAGGATTTAAGGTTCAGAGCGATATATATCAAAAGTAAGTGCCTGGAAAACAGATATTTTCTAGTGCGCAAGCTGTGTGAAAGGGGGAAAAATAGAATTTCTTTTTCCTGCTTAAACCCCATTCTTTTGTAGGAGAGAAGGCATCGTCATCTCCTCTCTCTTTCTTCAACACCAAGTGTGAAGTTAAAGCTCCCCCACTTATATTTTTATAATACAGACTGCTGGCAGGGGTGGGGTGGAGGGAAATTGGAGTAGGAGATTGTGTGGGAAAAGTGGTGAATAGTTTCCCTTTGCCATTTCCTAATTGCTACACACATCCCCACGTACACGCCTTAAAGAACCAGCTATTTTTCCTAGCATGGGAAAATGTTCATGTAGATTTAGTCCTCTGCAGCTGCTGTTGAGTTTTTTTTTTTTAAATAAACCATGATTAATCTGTGATCAAATCATGCTCAGTCACATCCTCATTCAGTTGTTTCTTGGCAGTGCAGTCAAAACAAATGAAAAATCAGAAAAGAGTTTTATGGATTTTCCTCAGAAGATTCAAAGATGGGCACCTAAAGCCAGTGTGTTATTACGGTTAAGACTGGGACCCATGCAAACTTGGGCTCTTTTACACTGAACAGTTATGTTATATTTCACTTTAATTGACTTGGACCATTTTCACACTAGACTTTTATAGCACTATTATTCCACTTTCAACATCTTATGAATCCTGAGGGTTGCAGTTTAGGGAGGGGCCGCATGGCCCCTCCTGAAACTGCAAACCCCAGGATTCCACAGGATGTTGAAAGTAGAATAATACTTCTGGTCGCATGGCGGGCGCGAGCGGCAGTTCAGAAAGAAGCTGCGCAATGGCGCAGCTCCGAGCAGCCACCCGCTGGATTCCAGCTGCTTTTTTTGTACCACCAGAAGCGGCTAAACACCCCTCCGGTAAAAGGGATGTAGGAGAGGTCTGAAGGGGACCCCTGTAATTGGTGGCTGGCTCTATCCCGCTGGGGGAGCCGAAAACACCAGGGGGTCAAAGGACCATGACAGAGCCAGTGGGATCGTCGCCTGAGCGGCGCAAGCACCGCCGTCGACTTTTAACCAAGAAACTTATTTGAAGTAACAACTAAGAAAACATGTACCTGCTCTGGTCTTTGCTTTGGAAAATATCACATCTGGAACGAGCATGCAGCGGTGCGCAGGAGCGTAGGAATGGAAGGACCCAGAGGGACGTGAGTGTGTCATGGCGGAGAGTTTTCTTAAGGAGTGACTGATTTAAAAGAAATGGCTAAGAGGCTTTTCTGTTTTTCTCTGGACGGTTGAGAGTTTGTCTTAAAGGGGCGGCTGTTTTTAAAGAAATGGCTTAGAGGCTTTTTATTAAAGGGCCGGTACCGGGCTAAAGAATAAGACTGAACTTTACAAGATTGAATGAACCCCTTTTGGACATTGAGCTCCTTATTTCTACAGATTATTTTGGCTGATCGGAGAGGATTGTTGTTTTGGCTTCTTGACTCTGGATTTCTGACCTGGAAGAATACTTTGGGCAGCGGATATCGAGCAATGCTTTTTTCTTTTTTTGGCTTCTGTTGTCTGAGACTGTTTCCTAACTTTTTTTTTTTTTTCCTGAGTCTGGACTGGTGAGACTGGTGAACCTGTGCTGGAACGCTATTCAAGCAAATATCCTGACCCTCAGGGATGGAACTACTTGGATTTTAAGCGTCTATGAGAGTATAGTAAATTTCAGAAATGAAACTCCGGGTAGTGAAGTTCCAAATGGGAGGGGAGAATGGGAGGTGGAGTGGCACAGGGTCCTGAATTAGACAAAGTGGTAATACTTTAACAATGTCAATTAAGCTTATATTTAGATATGAGGTCACTAATATAACACAGTGATATTGTTAAAGGGGAGATGGTGAATAGGGCATAAGTATAGAAGTGGGAAGCAAGACATTTTTAAAATAATGGAGTTTAGGGCAGGAGATGGATTTGATGTGTTCCCGTTGTTTGAGACTTGTTTGCCAATTTTTTTCCTGAGTCTGGATTGTTGAAACTGCCGAGCCTGTGCTGGAAGGTCACTTAAGCAAAACATCCTCACTCCCTGGGAAGAAGCAACCTGGAATTCAAGTGGCAATGATAATACAGAGATTTTTCGGAAATGAGGGTTCCGGGCAGTAAAGTTCCAGATGGGAGTGGGGAAAGAGAGATGATATGATGCACAGGGCTCTGATTTAGATAAAATGGCTATGTACTTTGGCAATATCAATTAAGCTTGCGTTTTTGATGGATATATTTTCATTAATACAGACATTGTGATATTGTTAAAGGGTGGATGGGTGAATAGGACACAGCTGGAGGTGGGAAACAAGACATTTTTAATATAATAGGATCCAGGGCAAGAAGAGGAATGACTGTAACAGTAGCAATAGTTCAGACTGCTAGATATATATTGATAGATGTGTTTTAAAAGTTTTAGGATTTCATTTTAAAAATGTTGGAGGACTCAATTTAAGAAAAGACAGCAGAATTTAGAAGAGACAAATAGACAAATGAGAATAAATTGAAATTTGTTGAATAGAGAAAAGCAGAATGGCCACAATGGGTGATAGCTGGGAACTGTCAAGGGAAAAGGACTGTATTTTGATTGTGGAAATGGGGAGAGGGGGAAGCATGTTCTAACGTTTGAGATGAACACTGTATTGTGATACAACAAATGTAATATGTGGAGTGTGTTTCGGGAAGCAAAGACCAGAACGGAGTGGAAGATCAGAAACATTTCATGTAAAACTACAGGTTAAAGAAAGTTTTTTTATCTGTAAAAATTTAATAAAATTATTATATAAAAAAGAAAGAAAGTAGAATAATAGTGCTATAGCAGTCCAGTGTGGAAATGGCTATGGAAACACCCCATGGAATTCTGAGATTTGTAATTTAGTGAAGCACTGGAGCTCTCTAGCTGACAGTGTTGTGGAATGTTGCCATTGTAATTTAAAATGGAATCATTGGTCTGTTGATTGTATAGTGTGAAAGGGCCTCATCAATCTTTGGTGCCCACAAAGCCATGAAATGCACTAGGTAACCAAAAGCCAGCTTTTCCTTCTCAGACTGACCTACCTTATATAAAGTTTCTCAGGGCATAAAGTAGAGAGTAAAAGATGTATGCTATCTTGAGTTTGTTGGAAGAAAGGGCTAGAAATGTAACAAAGAAATAAATCAGATAGATCAGATGGTGCTCCTTCCATGAATAAGATCCCCTCTCCTGTGACTGCACCAAGAGGGACTAAATGTCCAGATAGAGCTTGTGCATCTAATATCAAGGGCACAAACCAAAATTCCTCCCCCAGTCACCACATTCTACCCCTGCTCAACTTTTTTGATTTTCTGCAGTGTTTGTGAATTTGATATGTGTCATGCAGTAATGGGTTTTTCTGCCCCTGGAAAGGCCAGTACAGGTACACTTAATTCCCATCCATATAAGAGTCTTGGTTTGGGGACTGGTATCATCAGGCCAGATTCCAGCCTTGTATTTATCTTTCCAGATTTTTTCTTATCTTTGGTAGAATGCTATATTTTTCTCATTGATGTTATAACCAATCCAGCTCACCTTGGTTTCTCCCCAGCGGCATCTCTTGGCATGATGAGTTCAAGGAATTTTATTTGCACCACCACCCCCAACCTCCTGGGCACTATTTTGGTCTTAACATGCCAATATCCAAGACATTGGATAATAGCTGAATTTAGGGTTTTATATTTCTTAGGTAGTTTATCTGTTCTGGAAGATGTAGTTTTCATTGTTCAAGGGTTTTATTCCTCCATACCCTAAGTTCAAGGGATGCAGCCTGGCATTGTTACATCTGGAAGGCCTCTGCTCTCAACAGCTACAAAGCTTCTTTCACTAGCTTTGGCTAGCATCCGAGATATTCTTTCTCTTGGCCTGAGTACAATTATTCACCCAATGGTGCCAATAAGAACTTCCTTGTGGTTGTAGTTTTCATGTGCCTTCAAGATTTTAACTTATGGCAACTTTGTCTTAGGATTTTCTTTGCCTGAATTATTCAGAAGAAGTTTGCCATTGCTTTTTTCTGCTGAGAGAATGTAACATGTCCAAGGTCATCCAATAGGTTTCTATAGTTGCGCAGAGATATGAACCCTGATCTCCCAGAGTCATCTCCCAACACTCCAAGCACTACTTTGTTGATTCCTTAGTAAGTTCCTCAAGGCAAGTAGCAGCTTTGGGAGAGTGATTTTTGGTTGGTTTGATTGAGCCAAATACAGTTGGCCCTCCACGTTTGCAAGTTTGACTTCCACAGATCTGATTATTTGCGAGTTTCTCCAATGCCTGCCCACTCCACGTCTCTGGCACCTCTTTTCCAGGGAAGCATTCCCTCCAGTGGTTCCAATCAGGCCATGCAGTCTTTTAAAGAAACTGCCTCTCGTCCTCCTGCTCATCCAACCAGCTACTGCCTGATGAGCTAAGAGTGGGTCACACCCTGATTTCTCAACACCACAGACCCTTTCCTGATGCTCCCCACAAGCCCAAGGAGGGAGATGGGAGAGAGAGAGGAAGTATAGTACCACCATGCCAAACCCCTCTTTCCCTTTCCTTTTGCTGACCTGGTTTGGACCCTGGGTGCTTATTCTCCATGTCATGCCTCAGCCTTCTTCCACAGTGTGTGCGTGTGTGCGTGCGCGCGTGCACACATACATTTTAATATTTCTGGTTTTCCACTTCTGCGGGGTCCTACATGCCTAGCCTTAGCAAATGTGGAGGACCAACTGTATTTTGTTCTATAGGTAATTGGGGACATGGCATACAAGATAGATCTTAACTCATTTATTGCCATTCCTTGATAGTTACACATTGTTATATAAATCAATTAGATACCTGATGAAACCAGACACTTTAAGTGATAACTGTTGGCTAGGTCTGATGGGAGCTGTAATTCAAAATGTATGGAGCTTAGCAAGTTGGCTGTCTCAGACTTAGAAGATACTCTCTCATTTGTTAGGTGAAGAATAGTACAATTTAGTATTGCAATATTGTGCATTAATACAAGTCTGTATGGCGGAGCTTAAATTTATTCTTCAAATTGTGCAGTAAAATGACGTTGTAAAATTAGCTAATGATTACTGTAGTCTGATAAGACATTTTAATAACACAGTGTTTGTTTTCTCATACAGAGGCTACTGAAATTGTGTTGAAGGCTCAGATTTTGGCTGGAGGGAGAGGAAAAGGTGTTTTTAGCAGTGGGCTGAAAGGAGGAGTTCATCTGACAAAGGAGTAAGTGAAGAATTACAGGAATTATTTTAACTTTCTTTAATTATTTGCAGATGTTCTTTTAAAAAAATTATATGTATCTCCTCTCTCTTTTGTAGCCCCAAAGTGGTAGGACAGCTTGCTGAGCAGATGATTGGATACAATCTTGTAACAAAGCAAACACCGAAAGCTGGCGTTAAAGTTAAAAAGGTAAGATAGTCTTGTTAAAACTTAATGAAAATCAGAACAGATATTGTCAGATGTGGCTTGAAGTCACTGAAACAAATACAAGTTATTGAGGATATTACAGTTTCTAATATGGAACAGGTCAGAATTTTATAGATGTTAACTGGTTCCCCCCTCTTTCCTTTACAAGATTTTAAAATTTACTCCACTCATAGAAATAATGCAGTGCAGGTTTTCTTTGATTGGCATAGCTTGCAAGAACAGATAGAACTGAAAAGTTGGGAACTATAGTGAAATCATTAAGACTACCTACTGAAACTTCTAGCCTCATGATGAGCTGCAGAGTTCTACAGGAAGGGGTACGTAATTATCTAAAAGGTTCAAGATTTATTCTTTGGCATCTCCATTTAAAGGGTCTTGCCTAGGAAAACCTTCTGTTCCAAAATTTGACCACTACTAAGAAAAAACGATACTGAAATAGATGCAGGGCTTGGAAAAGTTATTTTCTTTTTGATCAAGAACTCCAAGAACCTCCCAACAAGCGTGGTCACTGGCCATATTGGCTGGAAGATTCAGGGAGTTGTAGACCAAAGCAAAACAGATGTTTTCCAACCTCTGACTAAATGGCTATAATTATAATTCTGAGGTAAATGAACCTATTTGTATATTTCTCAAAGCACATTACCATCTTCCACAAACTGGTTTGAAACTTCAGTTTCCTGTCATTCTCACAGGACTGCATTGCTGGTTGAAAACATGGGATGGAGGCATGGATGCTTGATTGAATTCAGGGGTGGCGTGTCCATGATATAGTGGTGCTATCTTCAGGTAGTGGCCTTGAAACTCTGAGTTGAGGCCTGGCAAATATATGTTTATAGCTCTCTATGATATGTACAGTGGCCCTTCCACTTTTGCATGGTTTTGGAGTGCCGAAACCTTGCAAAAGTGGAAAAACATGCATAACCCCCTCTCCCTGCAATCTACCTCATTTGGTTCCAGAGCTCCCCCTTTCCATTGGGAGCTCTGGAAGAGAGAAGGAACGCTCACCTGAACCTTCCTCCCTATTCCTTTGCCTATTGCCTTGGTGTGAGTTCTCAGCACTGGAGCCAGAGGCAAGGGAATGGGAGGGAGCGTTCCAGAAGGGAGAAGATGCACACATGCCTCCCTGCCCATTCCCTTGCCTTTTCCCTGAGCTCTTGCCTTTGTTCTCCATACTTGGCAAAATGCAAGGGAATGGGGGGAGGAGGATGGCAGAAAGACACGTGCACTAGCGAATAATCAAATTCATGAAGGTCAAACTTGCAAATGTAGAGAGTGGCTTCTAATTCTTTTAAAGGGCAAGGGCTAGATTATTTGCTTAACACATAATGCAGTAAACATATAAAAAGGCAACATTCTTAACTTAAAACTTTTTATCACAAGCTGTAGTTATGCACTATGTCATATGGATAGATGTTTCACTGATTTCAGCAAATCTCATTGGCATGTAATAATTGCCCACAGGGTTGCCACAAGAACATTACTGTACCCATCTTTTTCTAAATCTCCCAGTATGTTCCCAGGTACTCCTTAAATTGTATTTAGTCTGCTGTTCTTCTTTTACCTTTCTTTTCTGTGTGGTTGAAATATTGCAGACACATTTTAGATGGTTAAGCTTGTAAAGAAGTTTTCTACTTTACTTTTGAATCAATTGGTTATGAAAGACTGGGATGATTAGAAAAGATTATTTAAATGAACATTCACTAAAGCACCCCATAGGAACTCTATGAAGCAAGTGGAAGCTATTTATTTGTGAAGAGCTCCCATGCTTTTGGAAGAAAATTGTTTAAATGACCAATGTATGTGAGTTTTAAATAATGAATCACGGTGAATCACAGAGATGTTGAAGTACCTTAGTGAAATTTTCCAGTAATATTCAGGTAAGATGCCATTATTAAATCATTTGGGAACTAAGGCTGATTATTTTTATTACTGGCTGAGATCAAGTGAGTTAGAAACAAATGAAGGGTTTGGAAGATATCAGGGTATTATTTCTTTGCAAAATGACTATTAGCCATCAAGGTGGTGCTGCTACCAAGAGAACAAATCCAATTCTTATATTGTTGTGTTTAAGTTTTGGGAGGAAACAAATATTTCTGTAATGTTGAGACCAAGAAGCCGCATCTGATTTTGGTCAACCATGTCTGCAGAGGGTATACAGGATGCACTGTTATCAAGAAATGATCTCAGGAGCAGAGGTTGTGGGTCTGCTATCACACAAGAAGAGCAATAACACTATAATAAGTAAACTGAGCAGTTAAATACCCTAACATCATGAAATCACATCTGGTTTTCTAAATTAAGCATGATCAGCCCTGGTGAGTACTTGGATGAGATGCAGCCAATGAATAAACACATGCTATATGCTATATTTCAGAGGAAAGACCTGGTAAACCTACTTCTGAGCATTCGTTGCCTGAGAAAGCCCTAAGAAATTCATAGAGTCACCATAGGCAACTTGAAGGCACATACATAAACGCCATAAGTAAAGCTTGCCAAATGTAGTCCCATCAGCCTCAGAAAACCACAAGATAGGTTCACCTTAGGGTTGCCATAAGTCAGAAACAACTTGAAGACACACATCAACAGCTACTTAACTGAACTGCAAATGTATACTGGATAATGGAACATGTATATTTCAGAGAAAGGAACTGGCTAAACCACCTCTGAGTATTCCTTGCCTGAGAAAACCCTATGAAATTCATGGAGTCACCATAAGTCAACAGGTGACCTGAAGACACATATACACATGATGAATAAAATTTTTGCCCCCAGTCCTATGTATGGAGGTCTTACTCAAAATTTTCATAGGTGTGGATTTCTCTTTACTGTGGTGGAGCAGGCTGCTCCATTCATGAAATCAGGCTAGATTTTTGTCCTGTTATCAGCAAATATACAGCGCAACTTGTTGTCAGTTGAAGCCTTTAACACATGTCAGTTCCTCCATGAGGAACAACTTTTGTCTATGTAGTCTTTCTAGATTTCCTTGCAGCTTATAATGGGAGAATGTGCTAAATTCCACTCATCCTTCTATGCTAACCGTGCACAGTCAGAAATGTAGATCCCCACTTCAAGTGTGTGTGTATGTGTGTGTGATTGGAACCAGCATTATCCACTGCAGCAGTTCTTTCAACATTTTGTAGTATGTTTTCCGGATGTTGGATGTTAAATTTACTGCGTTGTAGGGATTATTAGGCTGGAAAATAAAATGCAAGGCATATATCTCCCTCATATCCACCCACCCATCCATTTCTCTATCTCTTTTCTTTCTCACTAACTATACTCCCCTCCCTCCCTCCCTCCCTCTCTCTCTCTTTCTCTCTCTCCTTACTTTCTTTTATATGGCTCCACTCCCCACTACCCTGGCTTATTATTGTGATTCTGTGTGAGAAAATAGGGTCTTCAAGTATAAAATTCTCAGCAACCAACTGAAACTACAATTCTCCAGCTTGCTTGAGAAGATTGTGGAGGGGGGTGGGGAAGGCATCTTGGTTTATGTCCTGAGTACAGATGGTGTCCTTATCGACAAATGAAAATACTTTTCTTTCCCTCTAGTAATACTTAAAATGTTGGTTCAAGATCAATCTGTCTTAAATAAACAGAGCTCCCCCAGCTCCTTCAGAAGCTGGCAGCTATTTTATAGGTTTACATAAAATTCTCTTACGGCATCTTGGCATTTGGAGAACCTGGTTATCTGCGAAGACAGTTTCTGTTTATCTCAACCTACTACCTGTCCCTTTTCTCTAAGCAACAAGAGAATTAACTTTAGTAAAGTTTCAATTAAAGACCTGATTGATTAAAAAAATTAATTAGACATCCATGTAATGATAGATCAGTGGAAGATTCCATAGTATCTTTCAGTAATAGTGAGTTTCCAAATGTAGGATTCCATTAATTTCTTTAGGCTCCTACCCCAGTTCATTTTGGATAGCCAGGGACAATAATATGAATCCAGGTGAAGAGCATTCATATCCTGGCAAAGGCCAATCTAAAGAGGTCCATCTTCTGGGGCTTTTGAAAATGAAAGTATTCACATCTGCTATTCTGCCAGATTTCAGAGGGAAGAGGTTATCTCAGTATATAACAGCCATTTGTGTGACTCTACTTTATTTCTGAACCTGAGGCATTTAACTGTGTTGTGAAGAGGGCATCGATGTTTGATCTTCCAAGCTAACTGAAGAATGTTGACTTAGGGTGAGGGTGCTCAGTTTTTGTCCCTTACTCCTTCTTCACTCCTTCTTTTCTTTTCAAGGGAAGAATTTGCTAGAGTTCTAGCTAATTCTTTGTGGTCTCTGTGACTCACACATTTGGGGATTATCTGCGTCTGCACAGTACTGACCTCAGAAACTTCTAGAGCTCTAGGCCTAGCATTTTGGTGGGAACTCCGCTCCCTTCCCTGGCTCCCCTGGCGCACTTGCTGTTAGTTCCTTTTTTCCTGCTGTGTCCACTCGCTTCGGAGCGTCTATTGAGCATCTTCTCTACTGCCTCTTCGATATCAACCCTGCTTTGCTTACCGACTCATAACTTTGGATCTCTCTTTTCTGGCATAGACAGTGTTTTTTAAACACTGTCATTTGTGCAACGTGAAGATCCCAGATTGTGACGGACACTCCAGGTGCCTTGTCTGCCTCAGGGAAACTCATAACGTTGCCACCTGCTCTCACTGCCAGACATTCACTCCGCAGGCTTGGAGGAACAGGGAGGCTAGGCTTCCTGCCAACCTCTATGAGCAGGCCCTGAAACCTCCATCAGCTCCATCCACTTCAGCCGCTTCAGCAGCCTCGACACCTTTGAGTGGCAAGACCACATCTAAAAGGTCTTCCAGAGTGGGACCCTTGAGAACTTCCTCTCATTGTACCTCCTCCAAGGAGCCGTCCCATGATCCCTTGTCGAAGGAGGCGCAACCTGGTCGACCTCTCACTCAAAGAACCTTACGGCATCGACTGTGAGCAAGTCAAGGCCCCCGACCACCAGGTCAACAGCAGTGGACGTACCCCTCACTCCAGACCGCTCCCTTGAGAAGAACCTTGCTAGATCCCGTAGGAGGAAGGACAAAGAGAGACTCCCCACGCAGGGACAGATCAAACCACTGACAGTGGTGATTATCTCAGAGATGGACACGACCCTACGGGAACAGAACCCGCAAAGACAAACCCACCTATGGGCCTCTGCACTAGAAGGTCAACTTCCTTCTGTCTCACCCTCGAAGAAATCAAGCACATCCCACCTCAGGATCTTCCCCGAGAGTCAAGAGACGACATCTAGACAGAGAGTGCGACTGCTCAAGAGAGGTCAATGGGAGCCCATCCCCCCTCCCTCCCCATACAGCCTCTCCTAGGTCCTCGGCTCACGGGTCTAGGAGGGACCGATCCTGCTCCTCTTTGAGGTCAACAGCTGTCCGACATTGATGAGACTGTTGGAGTTCTCATTGAAGACGGCCAAAGTCCTGATTACATTCCTCCTCTGGTCGATCTCAACATTCACGACACCAGAGACATACTGTCCAGCTCTCACCACCTTCGTACCTATGTGTACTATTCACTGTCCAGATCATCTGGTGAGTTCTCCTCCAAGGAGATATACCTACCTTGAAGTCGTCATAGGCGCCGTGGGTGCTACAAGGAGGTTGTATCTTGGTGTCAACATCGTTCTCCGACCCCGACTGACTCTGACTCCAGGTTCTTGCTGCCTCCCAAATGGCCACGATTCCATACAGACAGGGAAACAACTGCCCAGCAGCCTCTATCTCTAACCTCTCCCCGTCCCTCAAACAGAACCATACCTGTCACCCAGGCACAAGGAGATTTCTAGGGTGGGATCTCCTGACTTACACAGCTGTCAGTCTCTTTCTAGGCCCCTGACTTTCTCCACCAACTCCGTGGAACATAGGGGAGAACAGGCCCCAGACACCGCTGTTTCCCAGGGCGAGCCTATTTCCCCATCCAATGATGTATGAGCCTTTTCTGACCTAATATCTCGGATGGCAAAGAACCTCAACTTCACCACTGAGGCATCCAAGTTGACCATAGACAATCCCGTCTACCATCAGCCACAGGAGCAGGCCCTGTCAGTGTCGGCCATGCCACTCTTGCCCTACCTGCTTCACATCTTTAAGAAGCCATGGTCAGCCCCTGCCTCCGCTCCAGCCACCTTGAAGAAATTGGACTCTCTTTACAAAGTCATCGACACGACCAAGCCCTGGCTTCAAAATCACCTCAAAGCCAACTCAGTCATTGTTGATGCGGCACAAGCGAAGACCTCATAGGCATTACATGCCACCCCTCCAGACAAGGAGGGAAAACGACTGGATGCTGTGGGCCACAAGAACTACTGTACCTATAGCTGTTACCTTTCCCAGTGCTCCTCTCAACCTCAACCAAGTTAACCTTCTCGCCGACTGCCCCAGCACCCGCAGAAGGTTGTCTACAAGAAGAACGACCTCCCTAAACGTCGAGTTTAACAGTTTCGAGGATGATCCAAGTCTTTCAGAAGTTGCCTCTACAGAGTCACCTTCTATAGATCTACCCACCACCACAGACACCAGGATGGCGGTAACACCAGAGCCACCTATGTACCATCTGCCTGACCCATTCTTCGGATCCAAGCTCAGAAAACACTTCAATGCCTGGTCGTCGATCACCACGGATGCCTGGGTCCTCGACATCGTGGCAAGAGGGTACGTGATCGAGCTCTTCATAAGGCCCCTGGTTGGGCAGATCCGCATAATGCCTCCATCAACTCCTCTTCTAGAAGAGATCCACGTCATTCAGAGGAAGAGCACCATAGAATCGATCCCCTTGTCTGCCCTTCGAACCAGCTTCTCATCTAGGTACTTCCTGGTCTCCAGAAAAGGGGGAGGAGTTCGTCCCATCGTAGTCCTACAGGGAGTAAATTGCTACATCAGACCCCTCAGGTTTCGGATGGTATCCCTGAAGTCCATTCTCCCCCTCCTTCAGAGAGGTTTGCCACATTGGACCTCAGAGATGTGTATTTCCATATCACCATTTGGCAGGACCACAGAAAATTCCTCACCTTCGTGATTGACAGGAAGGCTTTCCTGTTTTGAGTGCTTCCCTTTGGCCTGAACATGGCTGCACGAGTGTTCACCAAATGTATGTTGGTGGTAGCGGCGGGTGTCCAACAACGTGGGGTCGTTCTCTTCCTGTATATAGACAATTGGCTGATTGTCTCCAGTTCCAGGTTGCAGCTTCTCAATGACCTTCAAATAACTCTTCGACTTCTCAGGAAACTGGACCTCACGGTCAACCTGGGCAAGTTGCACCTCCATCCAACTCACTGCATAAGCTTCATTGGGGCAGTTCTCGACTCCACTCATCAACTCGCCTTTCCTCCACAAGACCGAGACATCTGACTCTTCAATTCAATATTGCATCTACACAGAAACCAACGAACCTCTGCTTGGTCAATCCAGGTCCTCCTGGGCCTTATGGCCTTGATGACAGCCATCGTCTTGCTCACAAGATTGCCAATGAGACCCCTACAGAACTGGTTTCCCAATGTATTCGACCGTCTTCTCAACAGCCCACACTGCTGTCTTTCGGTTCTGAGGCAAGTTCTTCAGTCCCTCACTTGGTGGAAGCAACCACAAAACATCCTGACCAGCATGCCATTCTATCTCCCAGAACCCTCAATGTCGGTCACAACAGATGCCTTCCTAGAGGACTGGACCGCACACTCCTGGAACCTAACAATGAGAGGTTGGTGGTCGAGCACGTTCAGCACATGCCACATCAACACCCTCGAGATGCTAGGAGTCATCAAGACACTCAAAGCTTTCGAGGATGTACTCGCCAACGAGACGGTGCAGAAAGTGACAGACAACACCATAGTCGTGTACACGTACTACATAAACAAACAGGGCGGTACATAATTGAAGTCTCTTCTAAAACTAGCCCTCCAACTGTGGAACTGGTATCTTCCCTGTTGGATTCACCCTATGACTCTCCACCTTCCCGGCATGCAGAACATCACAATGGACCACCTCAGTCGAACTCCAATGATATCACATGAATGGAGGCTCGAGGAATCTGTCCTATGGGAAATATTTGACATGTGGAAGACCCCAATCATTGATCTCTTTGCCTCCCCATCCAATGTCCAATGCTGCCTGTTCTGCTCAAGAAGCGGACTGAGACAGAGGTCCCTGGGAGGTGCATTTATATTCCACTGGAGAGGTCCTGTCATCTGTCTCTTTCCATCATTCCCTCTCATCACAAGAGTGCTGGAAAAGATTTGCCGAGACCGAGCCTCAGCAATCTTGATCATCCCGTGGTGGCCATGTCAAACATGGTTTGCCCTGCTACTGCTGTTATCAAAGTCTCGGTATTGGAGGCTTCCACCCAGACTGATTCTTGCTGATTCTGAACAAGGGAACCATCTGTCATCTGGGCGTCACCAGCCTCAGGCTCATAGCTTGGAATTTACTACTGTGACATCTCTGCCTCCGGCCGTTAGACAAGTCATAGAGGCAGCCCACAAACCATTGACAACTCGTGCTTACTCCTATAAGATATCAAAGTTCATCGAGTTTCTTCAACTTTGCCAGCTCGATATCGACCACTTTGATATTGTGCACCTTCTTGAGTTTCTTTCTTCATTAGCCAAGAAAGGTCTTTCCCTCTCATTGGTCCGATGCTACTTATCAGCGATATCATCTCACCTGCAGCATATGGGTAGACCCTCATGTTTTGCAGACCCACTAGTGCATACATATCTTAAGGGATACAAACACCTATACCCTCCAATAGAGCCACCAAACCCCTGCTGGAACCTCTCATTAGTACTGTCCCAGCTCTCCAAGAGGCCCTTCGAGCCAATGACCATGTGTGACATCAGACTGTTTTCATGGAATACAGGCTTTCTCGTGGCCATCTCATCTGCACGGAGGGCTATTGAACTGTGCGCACTTAGAGCTGACCAGCCATATCTTCGCTTTCATTGAAAGAAGGTGGTACTCAGACCTGATATCACATTCTTGCCTAAAGTAGTCTCAGCCTTCCACCTTGATCAGGATATTGTCCTCCCAACCTTCTTCCAGAACCCATCCTTAGATCTGGAAAGATCTCTGCATGCCTTGGATGTCCGTCGGGCCTTGGCCTTCTATACCCAACGCACTACAGCATTTAGAAAGTCTCGAAGACTGTTTCTTTGCTATTCTTCTACAAAGAAAGGACTGCCTGTTTCTTCTCAAAGACTCTGTAAATGGGTGGCATCCACTATTAGACTTGCTTACAAACTGGCGAGGACAGATCCTCCTCCTCAGATTAGGAGCCACGCCACCAGAGCCCTCTCAGCCTCAGCAGCCTTTCTGAGAGGAGTCCCGCTGCAAGACATTTGCAAGGCTGCTATTTAGTCACAACCCATGACATTTATCTCCCACTATAGGATAGACCAACGTTTCTCCAATGATACTGCATTTGAGAGGGCTGTCTTGTTCTCCTCAGTTCAGTAATATCACCTCATGTGGTAATTGCTGTTCTTGTATATGTTCTCTGTGAACATTATGCCTTATGTTGATAATGACTTCTTTTTCCATTGACTATCATAAACCTCAACACTTTGGTATTTGCCTAGCATTTTCTTGGTGGGCTATCTTTGCTATGGTTGGTTTGTTCTGGGTTCCACATGGCACTCTCGCCTCCTTGAATACAGCTTGCTAATCTCCCACATGTGTGAGTCACAGAGACCATGAAGAAGAAGGACAGGTTGCCTACATGTAACTGGAGTTCTTCGAGTGGTCATCTGTGAACTCATACAATCCCTCCCGGCCTCCCCTCTTCATGCCATGCCTTACTCCTGGCACCAAATGTGCTGCAGCAGTCAGGGAACTAATGGCAGGTGCACCAGGGCCCTTATATGCCCGCAGGGGAATGGGGTGGAGTTCCCGCCAAAATGCTAGACCTAGAGCTCTGGAAGTTTCTGAGGCCAGTACTGCACAGGTGCAGATAATCTCCATACATGTGAGTTCACAGATAACCAATCGAAAAACTCCAGTTACAGGTAGGCAACCTGTCCTTCCCTTGTGTTGGCACACGTGTCTAGAGAATTATCTTTATAATATGTGTCTTCCCATGCCATCCCTCTACATGATCTTGATGTATTCAGTATCAATCTAGAATAGATCTCATATTATTCTAGAACTCCAGCCAGGAAATTAGTGTTCATTCCCCACTTCCATCCTTTGGGAGTTTTCAGCATAAAATGCATGCCTTTTGGGGATGGATTATAGTTTCCTTTTTGACTTTGAAAGCAGTGTGTCTCACACTTGGTCTGGTCTTTGTCAAAACTTCTCTATCCCCCTCCCTCCTTTTTTGCTGTCCTATGCTTTTTATATTCTAGACAGTTGCTTACAGTTTGATTTCTCAAATTATAACTCCATAATATAGGGCTGTTGTTTGTTTGTTTTGTTAGCTCCCAGCTTTCCTGACATATCCAGAGATAATGATATAAACAGAATTATATAATGAAGGAACCAAAAGGGATGTATGATCAGAGATGAACATAAATATACGGTACAGTAGAGAACAGCGGCAAGGACAAAATGCATATACGCAGTTTTCTATATAAAGCATGGTAGAAAGAGATATGTTCCCCCTGCGGAGGAACAAAATGCCTTTGGAACTCAAGGATGAGTTTTGAAAGAACTCAATTTGAGGAACTTGAAATTCTGTGTCTAATACAGATAAGGCACAGACCCTACAGTTCCCCATTTATACTGTTTGCTCAGATTTAAAGTCCAGTTTTTAAAGTAGCTTTGGATTGTTTTTTAAAAGAAGGAAGGAAGGAAGGAAGGAAGGAAGGAAGGAAGGAAGGAAGGAAGGAAGGAGGCAAGAGGAATGAAGTCTAGATGGAAAGAACAAGATGCACACAAAATACGTAGCAGGATTGGGTTGAAGCCCAGGAAGCTTTGCTGAAAACTCCATTTGGTGTTCAAAGAACAGCGCCAATATTCAGTGCTTCCTCCCCAGGCTAAAAAAAAAAATGCATTTTCTTTCATCCGTTAAAAACCAATTCAGCATTAAGTATCAGATAGTGTGATCTTTTTTCCCAATGAGCCAGTGGAAGTACAAGATACATATTTTTGTAGATGTAGTCATGAAAAGGTTGATTACAGAAAACCATCTCATGTTAACAGAACCTCACAGTAAGGTTTTAAGGATTAGGATTAAGGTTAAGGGAGATACTAAGGCCTAAATCAATTGTTAGTCCCAGGTAGAGTAGACATATTGAATTGGTTGAACTTATTACCAAGTTTCTGTTGTTTCAGTGATCTTTTCTAGTTGGGAAATACAGTTGGTTTTCAAGATATAATTCTACTGGTGCCTAAAGTGATGCTTTGACTAAAGCTAATTTAACTAAACAAGGATTTAGTATCTGTGAGCAAGTACTAACTAGAATAATATAATCGGTGGGATTTATGTAAGTATTGATTTTGCTGTTGTTGTGTGGCTTCAAGTCATTTACCATGCAATAATTTATTCAAGAATAAATTCTGTTTGGAACTAGCAGCTAGATTTAGGCCTGGGACCTGAATCCTCCCCCCTTTATTCCTCCTCCTTAGCATTATTTATTAGATTTATAACCCTCCTTTTCTTTAACAAAAGCTCAGAATGACTAATAATCAACGTAAAAGCACTGTCAAAATAAGAAATGACAGATATCTAAGAAGATACATTGAAATTGCACATCTAAAATTATAGTTATCTAAAAACACCAGTCAGAATTTATGCTAATATAGAGTAAACTCCAGCGGTCAGCAACAAGAGATTATGCTTATTCCCTAAAAGCTGAAAGACAGAAGTATGAGGAACAATGGTATTTCTAATGGATGGCTAATATATAATGGTGGCCGACTGCTGGCAGAACATTAGACTCCAATGTGCCACCAGATCCTCCAGGTACTGGACCTTCAGACTCAGCCCTGGAGAGGAAGGAGTCCTCTTGATGTAGTTTTTGGGTGGCACAAAGAACTAGAGCAAGGAGGGGAGTGGAACATTACAGAGGTTCCACTAGTAAAGCACTGGATTTAGCCCGTTGTTCATCCAAGGTTTCTGTTATCTTATCCTGAATGGCTCTGGTTTTTCTAAGGCATTTGATGAAAACTCATCTTGCTGTTAATGCCCAAATGACAATTGCATAATGTGCCGCGGGAATGATTGATCTGTGCAGCCTTTCAAACTGACTTTATAGTTAGTATGAGTAGTAGGAGTAAAAATGTTACATGATACAAGCCTTTATTGGAGTGGGGCAGGAATTGGTTCATGTGACTGAGTTATGCTTGGTAAGCACCTTAGTTGCTCACCCTTTTCCTCATCTGAGCTGACCTCATGCAGGTGACCACCTTTATGGGGAAAAAAAATAGCTAGCATAGTTCAAAACATAATTTTGTCTCCATCTTTATCAGTTAAGGAAAAAGTCAAACTTGACTTTTAATTTTTTTTCTTTTGTTTGTATTCCTTTTGTTGAAGAAATTCATTATAGGACAAAGGTAAGTATAATATTACTGCTTTCATATCACCTTGTGAAACTGTGGATCTCTAGTTTGTAGGTGTTTCTTCCCTCTGGCATAGACTCCCTTCTGCATTGTGGTCAATTTTCCTGCTATCAAAGAAAATTAAATAGAAAGGAACTGTATGATACCCATGTCCTAATAAAGTCATTGATTTCTTTCAAGAAGAGGGCAATCAGTGAAGGACTGAAAAATGTGAGCTGAACTCGAGTGCACATTTATTACAGTACAATGTGTTCTCGCTCTATAACGGTTACTTTCTACCTTAGGAGCCTGTAATTCTTACACAGCCAATAAAATAGTGTCTCTGTTGAATAGTGTGAATAATACATTATGAAATGGTACTTTGCAGGTTATGGTGGCAGAGGCACTAAATATTTCCAGAGAAACTTATTTTGCAATATTAATGGATCGAGCTTGCAATGGACCGGTCCTGGTTGGCAGCCCAGCGGGTGGGGTTGACATTGAAGAAGTGGCAGCTAAAAGCCCAGAGCTCATTTTCAAGGTAAATTTCAAAATTTAATGAGTATATATGTTATGTTGTCAGAGTTTGTCAAAGTTATGGGGTTTTTTTGGGAGGATACTGCAGTTCCCCAAATACTAGCCAGGAGATCCTGACAGTTGTAGACCCCCCAAAAATAACTTTTGCAAGCTTTATGTTGACGAGCATTTGTTTGGGTGTATTGCAGTGAGTGGCCCAATGTAACATCTAAAAAGGACTATTTCTGTTCTTAATAGTTCCCTCAGGAGTGACTTTAGTTATGTTCAGTGGATTTACATCCAGGTAAGTAAGCATACGGTTGCATAGGACTTCTTTGAACACATTAGGTAAAGTTAGTATAATCAAGAGAATCATGTGACAAAGCTTTTTATAGCTTGTGGGCTGCAAATGGAGGATGGAATATTGAAATTCAGCACCATGCAAAGAAATGTAGCTTGTGAAGAATCTTAATTAATTAATGTGTACAGAGAGAGGCGCACTGAAATGTGGAGTCTTCTACTTGCAGTCTGAAATGGTATAGGCCAGGAATAACTGTACTACTTGATTCTGTGGGTCTGTAACTAACAAAAACAATCCCATTTCTTAAATAATACAGAAAGGTTTACCTATTGTAAACAAAATACTACTTTTTCACGGTAGAGCTATTTTATATTACTATACTATACATTAGATGATATAACACAGTTTATCACTGTGTTATAGTGTGTAATAATGGCCACTCTATTTACAATGAGAAGATAATGTGATGGCATGGAGTGTGTATATACTTGTAATTATACAAATGTATACATGTTAAGAGAAGTATTATTGCTGGACACCATTGGTTTGGCTCCTTGCCAAACCTAGTCATAAAAATTAACAGAGTAAGTATTCATCAACGCCATCTGTACAGTAATTAAAAGTGAAAACTGGTATCAGATTGTCTTGTCAGCATGCCACCCTGAAGAATTGCATGGGTTTTGCAAGGACTCTTTTTCATGGATGCAATTATAACATACCCTATAGGCAGTGGTTATAGCCTCAGTCTCAGCGTTTTGGCAACTTGCCATATTTTAATTACTAATTTGCAAATATATATTAAGCCTCTGTTTTCTCCTTTCACTCTTTCTTTCATTTTACTTCTTGAAGTTATAAATCTGTTTTTGCACTGAGTATCTTAGTGCTCATTTTCCCCTTTGTTGTAACAGGAAGAAATAGATATTTTCGAAGGTGTAAAGGACACTCAAGCACTACGATTGGCAGAAAATTTAGGATTCAAGGGTTCTCTACAACAGCAGGTAATTTTCACAGGAGCAAGACACACTGATGTTCAGCTTTTCCTGGGAATGAAGCATTGTGCTATACCCTTCTCTGGTGTCGCAGCAGCTTCATGCGTCTACCTTAGGAAAAAAAGTTGTGCGTTTAGTGTCCTGGTCGTCTTCATGTCATTAGAACTCCTTGCATCACAAATACTGCTGTCCTAGGGTATCTTTATCTTTTAGGAACTGCAGCAGAGATCTCAGTATCAATGGTGGAAATCGCCTCTATTTTTAAGGTAAGGAAGGGGGTCAAGACTGCCAGACAGGTCATTATGAATTTTGTGTACTTCCATATGATCTTATTACAAAATAGTGAAACCCAGAACACATGAATACTACTAATACCACCAAGTGAAACAGTTAACAGTGTCACTGCAATGAAGAGAAGGATAAAATAATAAATGAAATACTATGAAAATGTTTAAAGCAGTGGCTCTTAACCTGGGGTCCGGGGACCCCTGGGGGTCCATGGAGTCCTCACAAGGGGACCACGAAGCCCTGCTGGTGGATACAAACAGGAGCAGCAGCAGCAACAGGGATGCTGTGGGGAGGGGGTTGAAGGTGCCAAAACTGCTCCCTCATTTTGCAAAGCAAGGAGCAGTTTCAGCACCCCCCTGCTGCCATTTTCCTTAAAAAAAGGGGTGTGTTTGTGTGCCCAAACTGTGACTCTGGACGCCTACATTTGAATCCCTACTCAGCTATGGAAACCTACTCAGTGACCTCAGGCAATTCACATTTTCTCAGCCAGAAAAGCAAAGGCATTCAATCTTGCCAGGAAAACCTCCGTAGTTTGCCCTTAGGGTCTCCAAGGGGGTAGTCAGTATTCCAAGGGGGGAGACATGATGTCTAGAAAGAATTCCCCCGTCTGCCGCACCATCAGCAGCACTTTGTTGTTGTGTGCCTTCAAGTCACTTCTGACTTATGGTAACCTTAAGGTGAACCTATCACAGGGGCTTTTTTGGCAAGATTTGTTCAGAGAGGTTTGCCTTTGCCTTCCTCTTAGGCTGAGAGCATGTGACTTGCCCAAGATTGCCCAGTGTCTAAGCAGGGATTTGAACCCCATTCTCCATAAACCATAAATAAATAAATATTTGTATATTTAAATAAATATTAGAATATTTCAGTCTAAATTTATATATTAAAATATTGAGTTAAGTCATGGGGGAGCCCTGGCAACAAATTATATTTACAATGGGTTCCCTGTAAAGAAAAGGTTGAAAACCACTGGTTTAAAGTATAAAATTAATATGAAAAGGAGAAAGGAAAAAAGGAGAAAGGAAAATAAAGAGCCTTCTAAGCAAAATGCAAAGATGACTATAGACCAGGATATGTCTGATTCCTCAGGGCACTCAACCACGCAGGAGTCTTGGTACCTGATCATTTCATCGAAGGTCTCAACATCACTGGTCCCCCACATTCCATACAAAAAACAATACCAAAAATACCAAAAATCTAGCATCAGAACATAACTCATCCTCCTGAATTTGGAAGGCAAGCACACAGCCTATATGTTTTTCACTACTTTCTACAAGGATCTTACACTGAATGCGCCTTTCTGTTCAGAAGCCCATTTAAAGCCCATTTAAAGACATTTTTGACACTCTGAAACCAAGAAACAGAGCCATCTTACTTTCCCTGTGTATTTAAAGGGTCAGGGCTCTAAGAATAAAGGCTGGCTCAGTTCTCAGTGGCTCTGTTGAGTTGAGCATGAGAGCGTGCTGATCAAATTTGCAGATGATACCAAATTGGGAGGGGTTGCTAATACTCCAGAAGGTAGGATCAAAATTCAAAAGGGCCTTGAGAGATTAGAGAGCTGGGCCAAAGCTAACAAAATGAGTTTCAACAGAGAGAAATGTAAGGTCCTACACTTAAGCAGAAAAAAAATGGAATGCACAAATGTAAGATGGGGGACACGTGGCTGGATAGCAGTTTATATGAAAGGGATCTAGGAGTCTTGGTGGACCACAAGCTGAACATGAGTCAGCAGTGTGATGCAGCAGCCAAGAAAGCCAACACGATTCTTGGTTGCATCAATAGGAGTATGGTTCTAGATCAAGGGAGGTAATGGTACCACTCTATTCTGCTTTGGTTAGACCTCATCTGGAATGCTGTGTCCAGTTCTGGGTACCTCATTTCAAGAAGGATAACAACAAGCTGGAGTGTGTCTAGAGGAGGACGACCAAACTGGTGAAGGGTCTAGAAGCCATGCCCTGTGAGGAGCAGTGTAGGGAGCTGGGTATGTTTAGTCTACAGAAGAGAAGGTTAAGAGGGGACATGATAGCCATGTTTAAATATTTGAAGGGATGTCATGTTGAGAAGGGAGTAGGCTTGTTTTCCACTGCTCCAGAGGCTAGGACAAGGAGCAATGGACTTAAGCTGCTGGAAAAGAGATTCCACTTATACCTCAGGAAGAACTTCCTGATGGTCAGAGCTGTCCAGCAGTGGAATGTGCGGCCTCTGAGTGTGGTGGAGTCTCCTTCTTTGGAGGTTTTTAAGCAGAGGCTGGATGGCCATCTGTCGGGAGTGCTTTGATGTGGGTTCCTGCATGGCAGGAGATTAGACTGGATGGATCCTGTGGTCTCTTCCAACTCTATGATTCTATGACTCTGTGGTGGAATGTGATCAAAGAGGATGCTATCCTAATCCTAGTCTTTTGGGTCAAGCATTTCCAGAGTTTTGGTGCAACTACTCGCTCTTTTGTGCTCCTCAGCCATGCATCCCACACAGTTGGAGTTCAGAGAAAGGCCTCCATCTTCCATTCTCCTATACACCTGACTGTCCATCATTCATAGTTGCATGTAACTCATTGCATTGGAGGTAGCTGTGTTATGAGGGTAAAACTAACTAAATTCCATTTACAGTCAGCCCTCCACATTTGCAGGTTTGACATTCATGGGTTTGATGATTTGTGAGTTTCTCCAACCCCTGCACTCCCACTTCAGGTGCTTCTTTTTTGGGGGAACTTTCCTTCTTGGTGGCTCCAATTGGGTCACATGGCCCTTTAAAAACCCACCTCTGGTCCTCCTCTTCCTTTACCAGGTCCTCCTTTACCAGTCTCTGCCTGGCCAGCTAAGGATGGTTCTCTGCCCAAATTCTCAGCACCACAGTCCCTGTACCCATGCCCCACACACTCCCAAAGAAAGAGATGAGGAAGTAAAGGACCATCGTGCCAACCATCTTCTTTCCCTGACATGGGCTATTTCTGCACTAGCCTGTTATAGCGCAATGATTCCACTTTCAACATCCTTTGGAATTCTGGGGTTTGCAGTTTCGGGAGGGGCCAGCTGGAAACTGCAAATCCCAGGATTCCAGAGGACGTTGAAAGTGGAATCATCGTGCTATAACAGGCTAGTGTAGAAATGGCTCTGGTTTAGACGCTGGATGCTCACTTTCCCCACCTGTGCCTCAGCCTCCTTCCCACAGACACACAAATTTTGTTATTTGTGAATTTTTCACTTTTATGAGGGTCCTGTGACCCTAACTCTAGCAAATGTGGAGGGCCCAGTCTATATTGTGTCATCATCATCTAGCAACCCATGGAGTTGTGGGTTCTTCTTGGTAGAAAGACACAAATGTCCACAGTACAGATTCTGTACCTATAGTACCCTCCCCATTCTGTATAATGGGTAGGATTTTTCAGTTATTATATACAGGTACATATAAGTACATATAAGTTGATACTTGCAAAAATATTATCCCCCACCCCCACCCCTGACAGCACTCATCCTGCAAAGCTGAAATGTATGTGAAAATACTGCTTGATTACTATTTTATTGCAGCCACTGTAGTGCTATCTTATTGCAGCTCTTAACAAATGCAATAGCTAATAGCTCTTGAATGCATTTAATAGTTGTTGAATGCATTACTAACTGCAGCTCTTTTCTTCATTTTTTCCTACTTCTGAAATTATTTTAAATGACTTTTAACATTACTTTTTAAATCATTTTTAAAGAAAAGCCAAAGTTTGCAGTTTGATTTAAAAAAATCAACTCATGCAGTCTCAATATATGTTTTGTTCTTCTAAGACTTGTCCTGAGAATTCCAAACTGGAACAAGAAATTGCAAACCCTCATGTCTGCACAGAGTCATTTTGCAACTAGTTTCTTCTTTTACTGCTCTGGGAAGAAAGAGGGATGATAAATTGTTTTTTATAGATTTTCCCATATCATCAAAATGCCACTTTTGTAAAACCTTTGAATTTTTAATATACCACTTCTAATTAATTTCTATCCCAACTGTGCAATTAACAAATGCATAATCATTAAGATGATTAACATCCATTTGAAGATTTAGCAGTATCTTTAATGAGAAAGAATTATTATTAAATCTTTCTAGCTTTGCATGTTCTAGTACTTAATTATTAGCACAATGCATGAACTGCTTAACTAAACAACAGCTAATACATTTCTTCCCGTGTGCTGTATAACCTTTGCAATGTGATTTACTGGAGCATAGAACCATAATGGCTACATCAGTGTAATCAAAGGTCTGTTTAATTTAGTCTTATCATAATCATTTATATTCCCCAGTAGGTAGCTTTCAGAAAGAAATTTTAGTCAGGCAGTGTAAGTCTTGACATTCAACATGCCATGTAGCCTGTGTGATAAACTGGGTACTCTTGATAATTTCCTAGTTGTTTGTGTGGTTTTTCTCTAAATGTATATTTAGACAGTGGATTATTAGCTAAATTATTTTCTGTATTAATGGGGAGAATTTTATTCTAAACTTCATAGCAATTTCATAGCAATGACTTGATTTGATGTCATGCTTGCTGGAGAGATGTTTGTTCATTTAAATGCCCAGCACTGATTTATATCCTGCTACTTACCTGAAAATGCTAATTCAGATTAGAATTAGATGCATTGTCAAAGGGTTTTGACTGCCGTTCCATGCACATTTGTAAGTGCATTTCTGATGTTGGTGGGAACTATCAAACCCACTGGAACATCTAAAGCTGTCATGGATATAACTAATGATGTTCATTGATAAAGCAGGATTAATATCCTTGCAGTCCCTGCTTCTTTGGATTTCCTCTCTCCTGCTGGTAGAGAAAGATGAAGGCCATAAAAGCAGCTTTTTCAAGGTCTGCATCCAGCCTGTTAACCTTCTCAGTTCTCCCCAGCCCATGTATGGCTGCCATTTTAATTTCCTACAATGTTATCTCTTGCCTGTCTATACACCTCTTTCTTGCCTCTGAGTTGCCAAGTGTGTTCAGCTGGTTCTTTCAAAGCCCTGTATTTGCCCCTGGAACCTACAGCCTTGAATCCTTAGGGTACTGAGTGTGAGCATCAGATATACATCAGTTTTTGCCACTTGGTCTTGCTCGAAAACTACAATAGTAGGTGTGGTTAAGTAGGGTAAGTGTCATCTGAACATGTGTTCAGTGACCTTGCAAAAATTACTTTGAGGACTCCAACTCTCCTCAGAAACCCCTAAACAAGATAGGGATTCAGGGAGCAGTGGTCTGCAAAAGTGACTATTCCACTTATACAGCAGGCCTAATACAGCAACAACTGTGTGCAGCTACCTGCCCCTTTCTCGAATTTCTCAAAAAATTTCTATAGTGTTGCGTGTAGAAAAACTTTCAGATGCTGTACAGTAAAGGCACCAGATCCTTTTTGCTCTTGTAAGCTAAGCAGGTCAGCCTTGATTGATACTTGGATGGGAGACCACCAATGAAGACCAAGTGCTGTAGGCTATATTTCAGAAGAAGGAACTGGCAAAACCACCTCTGAGTGTTCCTTGCATAAGAAAACCCTATGAAATTTATGGAGTTGCCATAAGTCAACAGGCAGACACATGCATCATAGGTAAAACTTGCCAAGTGTAGTCCCAGTGAAAAAGTTTTACCTTTGTTAGAGACAAAAGCCTAAGTCCCAGGCCCTTGACTCCCTTTTCTTTAGGATTCCCCTGTTGTAGCTATCCTCAACTCTAGAAAACATATTGGAGTAGCCATGTGGGCCATATAGCCAAAATACAGCAAAATCCAAAATCTGTGAAGGAGTGGTACCTTTATTGGGCAAATATTTTGTGCATGTGTGAAAGCCTGCATGCACAAAATACGTCATGCAGGCTTTCGAAGCTTCACTGGCATTTTCATCAGGCAAAGATGTTAAAAATGACATAGGAGAAGAAACGTGACAATATTAGAGTCACAGGCCTATATGTGTCTCAAATGTAATCGAAATGAAAGACGTTTACCTTTGTTTGAGGTAGTAATCCCAAAGACTTAAATCCTAGTCCATTAGTTCCAGCTTGCTAAAGTTTCCCTTGTGGCAAAATTTGGTATCTTTAAATGCAAGAAACATATTCAGAGGTAGCTATGTTGGCTGTGCAGCAAAATATAACAAAATCAATTAAAAAATACAAGGTTGCATGAAGCATTGTGCCCCATTATAATCAATGGATGCAGTGGGCATATGTCAGCGCTGCCGCAGGGATGTGTATGTTACATCCATTGACTGCAATGGGGCATGATACTCACATTTTTTGTTTTACATCAGGGTTCCTGGAATGGAACCCCCACGTATACAGTAGGCACACTGTAATTGTTGTTTGTTGAAATGCCTAGCACTGATTTTTAGGTAGTCCAGTGAATATAATATCTACTGTAAGAAAATCTTTCCACAGTGGTTTATCTACTCACCACTGTCTATTCTAGAATATTAACAGCATATTAAGAAAATATTAGAACAGAAAATGTATTTTGCTGCATGGCCAGCACAACTACCCCTGAATATATACCAAGGTATGTTTCTAGTCTTTTAGGAAATGTATGCGATCTGTATGTAAAGTGCTCTTTATTTACAAGAAAAGGATCATTTTAACAGCTGCTCTTTTTCTCCCTTTTCCTTTGTATCTGGTCTCATTATGAGTGAATTCCTAAGTATTACATATGTCTACATGTAGGAACCAAATATTCCTTTGCATCTGTTTCCTTATAAATATGTGCTAGATGTCATCTGACTTACACACAAAGATCCAGTGCTAGTTAGACACTTTCACAGTGTTTTGGTGCTTGAAAGCAGAAGTAGAACATGCCAAAGCACAGGCCACCTATTTCATTCATCTCTGTATTTTCCTTGAAAGTATGGAGTAGGTCCTCTTCTGGAAGAGGAAGAAGATACAGGCTGAGGATATATTCCCTCCCAAACTACACTATAGACTACGCTAAAGAATTTGGCTCCTTGACATTCCCAGAAGCCAAAAAAATTGAAGCAACAAGGCTGACATCTGATCTCAGAAGATGTGAGATGAATATGGTCACATCTAGATTGGAGCCTGTCTGAAGTCCTCTTTGGTGGCAGGGCAGGGAAGTGTATTTCTGTGTCACTGTTGTCTCTGCCAACAGCTTAATTTTGCATGGTTATGGAGCTATCTGGAAGGTCAGTATGTAGAGCTCAAAGGACCATTATGATCAATTTGCATTACACTTTCTGGTCAGTATCATTTATATGATCATCCATTGTGGTGTAGTGGTTTCAGCATTGGATGACAACTCTGGAGACCAGGGTTTGAATCTCCCCTCAGCCATGGAAACCCACAGTGTGGCCTTGGGCAAGTCACACTCTCTCTCTAAATCTCAGATGAAGCCAAAGATAAACCCCCTCTGAACAAAATCTTGCCAAAGAAACCGAGTGATAGGTTAGCCTTAGGATCACCATAAATTGCAAATTACTTGCAAGCACACAACAACAACAATTATTCATATGAATTCTTAGTTATCACAGTTTTGACAGAATTGGAGATGGATGCAGCTGGTGTGTCATCTGGTCCTTCTATAGATGCTTCTCACTTTGTGCTATGTGAAGCCGTGGACAGGTTGCTTGGAGAGTCCAGATGAATCATTGCGATCACGAGCTGTGAAATTTGCTGTGTGGATTGTGGGGATATCTGAAGTAGTAAATGCCTCAAGAGAGAGTGATGAAACCACTTCTGAAAAAGCTAAATCTAGACTTGACAGCTTGGCGGGGGGAAGTACCATTCTTAAGTAACGGCCTAGAGCAGCCCTTGGAAAAGGTGTTATAGATGCTGTTTTTCTTTATAGCTCCCTGTAGAGCTCAGTCAGCCTGGGATATTCTGAGGATTGTAGTCTAAGAAATAACCTTTCAAGCTCTGGGCTAGCCCAAATGGTAATCTGTTAACTCTGTGCAGTACTGAAGGACTGTGATACATTCCAGTCTGCCCTGTGTTTAGCAGAGCAAGTGCCTTCAAGATCATGGTGAATACCAGTGTACGAGTGGAGAGAATGTGACACTGTTGATTCTTCTGGTGGTTCTCTGGTGGCATAGTGATTAAATATTGCTATTGCAGCTAAAAGTTTGTGAGTTTGATGCTACCAGGCTCCAGGTTGACTCAGCACTCCATCCTTCTGCAGGTCGGTAAAATGAGTACTCAGCTTATTGGGGGCAATTAGCTCACACGTTGTAAACTGCTTAGAGAGCACTTAGCTGATAAGCAGTATAGAAATACACATGCTATTGCTATTGCCGTGCTATTGCTATTCTCATCAATATTCAGCAACATCAAAATTGTTATTCTCTCTTCAGGTTGGAATTTAGGGGTGTAGTGTTTCCAGTCCTGTCCAGAAGGAAGATTTTAGAATGTGATATTGAGTCACTTCTGTTTTGTCCCTTGGGCACTGGCCTTAAGGATACTATTTTGTTCATTATTTTTAACACATATACATGAAATGGGTGAGTAAAGGCCTCAATAAGTCTGAACTGAAATCCCATTTGTATGGAGATGACTTGCAGCTCTAACACTGATTTCAGTATTTTGAATCTTAAAATGAAAACCCTGAACAGATACCTGGAGCATTTTCAAGAGAGATTAGGATGATGGTGGTAGGTTATAGCCAGTTACCTTTTTCGTTGTTTTGTGCCTTCAAGTCATTTCTGACTTATGGTGACAGTGCTTTAGCACATCTATCATGGGGCTTTCTGGAGCTGAGAGTTCATGATGTGCCCAAGGTCACCCAGTGGGTTTTCATGGTCAAGCAGGGAATCAAACCCTGGTCTCCAGGGTTGTAGTCCAACATTCAAACCACCATACTGTCTCTTACCACATTGATTTATATCCTGTCTTTCCTTCAGTGAGCTCAAGATGGTATATGTGACTTACCTTCCCCTCCCCCATGTCCTTATAATGACCTTGTGAGTTAGGTCAGGCTGAGAGAAGTGATTAGCTCAAGTTTTCCCATTGAGTTTAATAGCCCAATAGGAACTAGCAATAGCAGTAGCATGTGTATTTCTATACCACTTATCAGCTAAGTGCTCTCTAAGTGGTTTACAATGTGTTAGCTAATTGCCCCCAACAAGCTGGGTACTCATTTTACTGACCTGTGGAAGGATGGAAAGCTGAGTCAACCTGGAGCCCGGCAGGATCGAACTCACAACTTTGTGACTGCAGTACCGGCATTTAACCACTGTGCCACCAGGGCTCCCTCACAAGTTGCAGTACAACACACTTATTGCTACATCACACTGGATCTGTTAAAATTTATTTCAGAGAGGAAAGAAATGTCATATGGTGGGGATATCAAAGGAGGAATCTGCAGATCTCTGTGAATCCAGGTTATTACTTTAATGTGCTTCACATGAGACTGTCCTTAAAAATCATTGAGAAACTGGAAATGGTGCAGAATGCAGCAACTGGAAGTTTACTGTTCTGAATAAAAGTATTTCTATTCCATTGACCGGTCATGGTCTGAGCAAAGATAGGAGTGTCTCAATGTGAAGGTTTGCAGTGGGATACCCAACCTGCTCAAACTATTGTTGTTGTGTACCTTCAAGTCATTTCTAAGTTATGGTGACCCTAAGGTGAACCTATCATGGGGTTTTCTGGGGCTGAGAGTGTGTGATGTGCCCAAGGTCCACCCAGTGGGTTTCCATGGCCCAGCAGGGAATCGGACTCTGGTCTCTGGGATGGTAGTCCAGCGTTCAGACCACTACATCACTCTGGCTCCTGTGCTTTAGGCTACCCCTTTCCTCTTTGCACCAGTTATGTTGGCTGCATATGTGTTTCTGGGCCCCCAGTAAGTCTTTAAAGCACTAAATTATTTGGGACAAGGTTAGTTGAAGGACCACTTACACTTACACTTACAGTCCTGCCTGGGCTTTTAAGATCAGCATCTAAATCCGGTTAGCAATGTGACATTGACAGCAGGAACAGGATCTTTTTTCTGGAGGGCCCATAGAACACTCTATTCTGGGAAGTTCTTGCCTTTGAATATAAATGAATGAATATAAAATGAATGAATGAATATAAAACCTTATTTCTTCCAATCTGAATTTGGTTCATTTTAGTCCACTGTGCTTCTAATTAAGTTTTTATTGTCAGTGCTGCTGCTCCTGTCTTATGCTTTACTTTAATAATTTATGTTTTGAATCTCTATTTGTATATTAAATTGTTTTAATCTGCTTTGTGATGTATGCCCCCACCCCGCCATAAGCAGACTATAAATCTCTTAAAGAAATAAGAACTGACCTCCCTTTTTTGCTTAAAAAAACAAATCAGTACATTAGTTATTTAGGAAAATTTCATTTTGGTCATGGATCATTGAGACCTAAAGCAAAACAAATATGAGCCAAGTTGTGAGAACAAATAACCCAATTTTTCAACTGTTGTTTTTGCAGTGAAAGTCACATTTTTATGTAGGTAGGGCGGGTTTATGTATTTTCCAAACAAATTCAGCAACTAATCTGCATTTGTCAGCTGCATATTGCTTCACAGTTTCTGAATTTAGTCTCATTAAGGTAATCACTTTAAGTTCAATATCAGCATAATGTATTCATTATGAACTCTCAAACTTGGTTCATTGTGCTTAAATTAAATTTGTTTGAATTAATGATGGTGCACTTTCTTACTGCAAAGCTGTATTTAGTGTGGTGTGAAGAGTGGGCATTTATGCAAGATTTGACAGTATTTGGAATCAGAAGTCATTTTTTGGTGGTGGGAATTGGCTAAGAGATAGGCTACTGATCTAAAGATAATACAAGGTACTTCCAGTTAATAAGAGAATGTTAACATTTTAACTCCTCATAGCTGCTGTTAACATTGATGCAGAATATATATATACCATCTGTAATGTTTTAATTTAGGATAATTCTCTTCCTCCCCCACTGACATCCGCCTTGATTTCCTTTTGTGTAACTATGCACTAAATTTTCAACTTTAGGCTGCAGATCAAATTAAGAAGCTGTACAATCTTTTCCTGAAAATTGATGCCACTCAAGTAGAAGTGAATCCCTTTGGCGAGACTCCAGAAGGACAAGGTACGCAAGAAAGAACATTAGAAAAGAATTTACGTTGCTCCAGCTGAGAAATGGGGATTTCTAGATCAATTCGTAAGCGTAGGGGTTCAAGGAGATACAGCCTGACACCGACATAACATGCCCAGTCTTAGTTCTGGCTGAGGGGGTAGCAGTGCACACATTCTCTACTCATCTTTTTAAAAGATGAAACACAAAACTAATTCAGTCAGCTATTTTGCATGTTAGCACCCCAAACACACCCATGAGCACCAAAATGAAACACAGACGCTCCCAGGATTACTTCTACCTATTTAAGAAGAGATCTTTTTCTTCCTTACTGTATAACTATTCATGTAAGACATTTATATGCTGCCTTTCTTACTGAATCCAAGACATCTTCCAGCAGTAGCCAAATCATCCCTTTCTGATCTGTTCTTTCCACATTGTGTCCTCCACCATACTGCTTTTCAGAATCATTATTTTTTTATTGATCTCTCATTTCCTGTATGAAGTGTCTGAATGTAAATAATCCTGGGAGTGCCTGTGTTTCATTTTTGTGCTTGTGGGTGCATTTGGGATGTAAGCATGCAAAATTGTTTTTGTTAAGAATAACATTGAATCAGTTTTTATTTCATTTTTAAAAAAAGATGCATAGAGGATGAGTGGTTCACATGAAAGACGTGATGTTATAGATGTCGTATCCTTCAAACCAGCAACATGAGTAGAATCTCACCAAGAAGAACACCTTTGAGACTATGTGGTGGACCAAAAATTATCTGTTAGGATGGGAAATATATAGCCTTCCAAGGTGATGTTGGATTGCAGCTCCCATAAATCCTCACCAGTGGCTATGTTGGGGCTGGTAGGAATTGCCATCCAACAACATGTTGAGGGCCACACATTCCCTATCCACTGAATGATGAGACCCACTAATTTGGAGTGTATTATGCCCATATTTTACCTCTCAAAATGTGAACAATTGTGGTCAGTTGTAGTTTGCACCATTGTGAGTATGGAGCTTAACCTTCTCCTGTAATTTTTATCTACTAACTAAATCCAGTAAATAGCTGACTGTGTAAGTGAACTAAATAGTATGTTTGAGGTTTCAGAGTGATATTCTTTGGTTACTTAATGATTCTCTTTAAAACCACAGACTTTTGGTTGTACAGTCAAAATGTATTTCCCTTTGCCTTAATGATCTGTTCCTTTGGACACTGAAATAAAATATAGTAAAGTGACTTTTTAAAAAAGCAGAAAAGAGACATAAAAATAATTCATTTACTGTAATACATGGCAATAACTTAGAGATTGAATTACAATCATGATCAAGTGTGTGTTGTTTTATGACTATAATGTACACTGGTGAAATTGAACTGAGTTATGGGCGACATGATTAATGATCAAAATTTATAAAGGTTGCTTTAGAGTAGTAACAGCTTCCCTTTCCTCCCCTCTGAAAAGATTCCTATGGGTTTTGAGACAGATTTGCAACACTAGAAACAATACAAGAAAGGAAGAAATATCATCTATGACTAATCATACCATACCTTACCTTTGAATACTGACTGCATACAAATTAAGAGGACATCCCTGTCCCTAGTTGAGAAGTGGCCAGACTAATCTCCAACTCTCATCAGCCACAGCTAGTATGGTTAGTGGCCAGTGATGATGGGAGCTTTAGTAAACAACATTTGGAAAGCTTGTTGTGTTGTGTGCCTTCAAGTTATTTCTGAGGCAATCCTATCACAAAATTTTCTTGAAAGTGTGGGTTTGGTATTGCCTTCCTCTCAAACTGAGAGAGTGTAACTTGCCCAAGGATTATCCAGTGGGTTTCTATGGCTGAGTTGGAATTTGAACCCTGATCTTCCAGAGTTCTTGTCCAACACTCACACCTCTACATCACACTGGCGTCCATCTGGAAAGCTACCCTCTGTCTATTCACTTGTTGTAAACCTCACTGAGAAATTATTGCTGTGAGTACAAATTGAAATTCCCACCAAATACTTTCACTTTAAACATTTTTCATTCCTTTCTATAGAGGGTGATCTAGTATATTTTTGGCAAGTGTTATACTCCAGGAACCAAATTCAAGTCAAGGAATTTTTTTGTGCAGTTCTTAGTTTTGCATGACTAAAACTCTGGGAAAGTGGATAGTTATACACATTTACATCACCATTTCAAGACTATAACTCTTGCCAACAATGCACTGAATCATGTTATACTTGTACTCATTGTAGTAATTTCTGCAGAACTCAGTGGAGTTTACAACAAGTAGCTCTGCAGAGGGTATTTCCATTTCAAGATTGAATCTCCATTTCAAGACTGAGGAGCCAGCATGGTGTAGCAGTTATGATCATTGGACTAGGACGCTGGGGGACCAGAATTTGAATCCCTACTTGGTCTTTGAAACCCACTTGGGTTTCAATACCTTGGCCAAGTCATACTCTCTCAGCCTCAGAGGAAGCAAACACAAATCCTCTCGGAACAAATCTTGCCAAGAAAACTCTGTGATAGGTTCTCTTAGGATTGCCACAAGTTGGAACCTGAAGGCACATGACAACAAAAACAAATTTCAAGACTGTAAGTGCAAACAGTCTGCATCATTTGATCTGGTCTAGTGACACATATCTTATTTACATCCCATTTGGATTACTGTGACGCAGTTTATGTAGGGATGCATTTGAAGACTGGAAACTTCAGTTGCCAGAACCAGAATGTTAATTGAGGCTGGTCACATGGATCATACAACTACCTTGTTGGAACAATTCCACCAGCTGTCAGTTTGTTTTAGCACATGATCCAAAGTGCTGGCTATGACCTATAAAGTCCTATATGGCTTAGAGCCAGGCAAGCTGAGTGACCATACCTCCTGATATGAACCTGCCTGGGCCAGAGATCCCCAGGAGAGGCTTTCTTTCGCTTCCATCTCCTTTACAGATACAGTTGCTGGGGACACAAGTGTATGTTTATATATGTTTTAATATTGTTAATAGTTTAATTCTCTTTGAAAGTTGACTCTTTAATGTTTTTAGCTATATTGTAATTGTTTTATTGTATGAGCCACTTTGAATCTCAGTTTTGGGGAACAAGTGTGTTATAAAGATGATATTGGTGTTGATGATGGTGATAACACCTGGTAGACTGTGAAGTTGGTGATAATAACAATAACAATAATGATAACCATTACCAAATATCCTACACTGAGAGCCAGCATGGTGTAGTAGTTTGAATGCTGAACTAGGGCTCTGGGAGACCAGAGTTCAGGTCCCTACTCAGTGTCCCCCACTGGGACACTGTCTCAGCCTTACAGGAAGGCAGCAGCAAACCTTCTCTAAATAAATCTTGCCAAGAAAACCCTATGAAAAGATTGTCATAAGTAAAAGTCAACTTAACAGCATATAACAAGAACACCATCCTACACAAATCCTGCAGGACACCTTGTATCCAGGTGTACATCTTCATCCGTTCTGTCCATGTTGTTACTAATCCAGCAAGGGGGTTTTCATGTGGAAATTTGCTTTACAACTGCTTTACTACCATGAACACACACAATCTTGTCTGAATTCAGAAATTATGGAGGCTTAGGATTGGTTAGTACTTGGATGGAAGACCACCAGGTAATACCAGGGATCATCAGGTAAAGGCAAGGAAACAATCCTTCCTGAAACCCTGGAGATTGGTGGGCTAAGTGAACCAATAAGTCCATTAGCTGTATCTGGTCCATTCAGTTGGATTGCTTCCTTCTGCTGAAGTGGAAGAGCAAGAGACAATTTGTTTACATTTCTTTGTGTTTTTTTCCTCTCATACTTGTAAAGACTTTAATTAGTTATTTATAATAAAATAAATGGGCAATTTTTAATAAATATATATGGATTGTGGATGAAATTTGAGAATTTCATCTTAACAATGAAGTTTGGAAACATTCCTTTCTTGGCATGGCCATGCTGGCTGGGGGATTCTTGGTGGTTTAGTCTGAAAAAAGGAACATTTTCAAGTTGTACGTAAATAGCATACTAGGAGAAGGGTGTTACTGATGGTCATGATTAATAGTCTTGAAAGCAATGCATTCTTCTGGTTCAGTAACACCAGGTGCTGGGAGACTAGAGTGGGATAGAGCTGTTGTCACTGTATCTCCCTTGTGGACTTCCCTTAGATATCTATTTGATCATTGCAGGAAGATAACACTGGTTTAACATATATTTTAGTCTGATCTAGCAAGGCACTGCTCATGTACTTGGAAATTGAAACTAGGAACTGTGAACTCTGTTTTTGCTATTGGTACATTGTTTGTCCACAATAACCATAGGGGCCTTCAGAAGTGCCCCACTCCTACAAATACACACTTAGCATAAGCTGTTGAGTTAGAAGTTCTGTGGGCTTATGCCAGTAAAAAAAAAGAAAGAAAAACAAAACAAAACAGGAAGCTTGAGTTTGCTTTGATATTTGTTCAGAAGAAAAATTCATTTGTCTGATCCGTCATGCAAGTAACAATGTGCTTTTGATGATGAAAACTGTTTTATAAATATTAGTATGTGGGCTTTCCTGCCTCCTCGTTTTCACACAGCATTGCTTTTGTTCTGTAAAGTTAGATGTTCTGTAAATGTGAAATTTCAGTAAGGGACATCAGAAAGGATGGCACAGTCTCAGATCAGTCCACTTTTTCTGGCCATCAAGGCAACAAGAAGTCAGAGTTGGGATTGTTAGCCAGATAGCTAGGGGAATAGGGCAGCTGAAAAAAAAGCAGAAAAGTCACAACCTTAGATCATGATCCAGTGATTACAATGTGAACACTCAGTTCCATTTGTGGATATATGGTTCGGCCAGATGGTTTTCAAGGTGTTATTTTTGTACAGTTTGAGGCAGTTGTGAGCTCAGGATTTCCATGTACTTCCACAGTTAATGGAACCCAGCCCTATTCCCAAAAATAGATTCAGGACCTTGGACATCATACTAAACATCATACTAATGCTCAGAGCAGATCGGCTTCCTCACTGAAATGAGTCACCAGATTCCACTGCTTGAGGAAGAACCTGTGTTTCCAGATCCTACATCTGTCAGAGGCTGGGTGCCAAATGAAGTATTGCCTCACCTGCATCAATCTGGCCTTGCGTTCAGGTTTTTAAAAAAAATGCCAGAAAACACACACACACACACAATCCAGATTAGGACCTGAACACGTGGGTACCGGGAACCTTTGCCCTATGCTGTGTTCCTGTAGTAGAGGGCCTAAATGCCCTAAAGGCACCAGAGCCTGGCTGATCTTGGAAGCTAACCAGAGGCAGCCTGGTTAGTACTTGGATGGGAGACCCACCAATGAAGACCAGATGCTGTAGGCTATATTTAAGAGGAAGGAACTGACAAAGTCATCTCTGAATTGTCCTGGGGGTTGCCATAAGTCGACAGGCAACTTGAAGACGCGTATACCCACGCCCACACATGTTCCTGTAGTAGATAGGCATGGAAAGCCTTCAATTTGCACTTCCTGCAAAACAAAAGCAAATATTTATTTCAATGTCCCATTTCTGCCAATCCAAGTTGCAGGTGCGTGGAGCTCGATACAGTTTGGAACCATAGTAGAGAGGATTGATTAAAGCCTTTGTCCTTATGCACTAATACTCATATCCAAATCCCCATGTTGTCAATTTTAAAAAGGCCAGAGGTATGCAGTTAAGGTTAGTTGTTGTTCTGTCTCCTCTAAACAGAAGAAAGCGACTGAAAACTGTGTTTTCTCTATACCTGCTTTCTTCTGTGTGTGTTTACATTTAAACAAGTAATATTTGAGCAAATGTTATCCCCATCTTCAAGAAGGGAAAAAAAGAGGACCCAAATAATTATCGCCCAGTCAGCCTGACATCGGTACCCGGAAAGATCCTGGAGCAGATCATTAAGCGTTCAGTTTCTAATCATTTAGAAAACAACGCAATAATCACGAGAAGTCAACATGGATTTCTCAAAAATAAGTCATGCCAGACTAATCTGATCTCTTTTTATGATAGAGTTACTAGCTTGATAGATGAAGGGAATGCTGTGGATGTAGCATATCTCGATTTCAGTAAGGCCTTTGACAAAGTTCCCCATGACATTCTTGCATCGAAGCTAGTAAAATGTGGGCTAGACAGGGCTACTGTTAATTGGATATGTAATTGGTTGACCGACCGAACCCAAAGGGTGATCACGGATGGCTGCTTTTCATCCTGGAGAGAAGTGACTAGTGGGGTGCCACAAGGTTCTGTCCTGGGCCCAGTGCTGTTCAATATTTTTATCAATGACTTAGATGAAGGAATAGAGGGCATGCTCATCAAATTTGCAGATGACACCAAATTGGGAGGGGTTGCTAATACGCCAGAGGACAGGATCAAAATTCAAAATGACCTGGATAGATTGGAGAGCTGGGCCAGGGCGAACAAAATGAAATTCAACAGAGAGAAATGTAAGGTCCTACACTTAGGCAGAAATAATGGAATACAGAAATATAGGATGGGGGACACGTGGCTGGATAGCAGTACGTGTGAAAGGGATCTAGGAGTCTTCATAGACCACAAGCTGAACATGAGTCAGCAGTGTGATGCGGCAGCCAAGAAAGCCAATGCAATTCTCGGCTGCATCAACAGGAGTATGGTGTCTAGATCGAGGGAGGTACTGGTACCACTCTACTCTGCTTTGGTTAGACCCCATCTTGAATACTGTGTCCAGTTCTGGGCACCCCAATTCAAGAAGGATATTGACAAGCTGGAGCAAGTCCAGAGGAGGGTGACCAAAATGGTGAGAGGCCTGGAAAACATGCCCTATGAGGATAGACTGAGAGAGCTGGGTATGTTTAGTCTGCAGAAAAGGAGGTTAAGAGGGGACATGATAGCCATGTTTAAATATTTGAAGGGATGCCACGTAGAGGAAGGAGGGGGCTTGTTTTCTGCTGCTCCAGAAACCAGGACAAGGAGCAATGGATTCAAGCTGCAGGAAAGGAGATTCCACCTGAACCTCAGGAAGAACTTCCTGACAGTCAGGGCTGTCCGGCAGTGGAATCTGCTGCCTCGGAGAGTAGTGGAGTCTCCTACCTTGGAGGTTTTTAAGCAGAGGCTTGATGGCCATCTGTCGGGAGTGCTTTGAGGGTGTTCCTGCATGACAGGGAGTTGGACTGGATGGCCCGTGTGGTCTCTTCCAACTCTACATTTCTATGATTCTATGATTCTATGATTCTATAATATAAAGTTTTGCTCCAAATTAATTTTATGATATTACTTTACTGATAACATAAGCAGTCAGTTTTTTTTAAAAAGAAAGCAATATATAGGACATTAGGAAGCTGTACTCTGCCAATTCTAGAATATTCTTGAAAGATCCAGTTGTTATGTTTGGTCTTTAGAGAGTTTAAATCATGTTTATTTTTGTACGAGCAGCTCACGTGCTATCTAACTGCATTCTGCTTTGGGCACAGTTGTGGTAGCTCTGGCAGAAGATGATATGGTCTGTCTATCCAGCTCCTTGCTTCAAGATCCCTAGAGATAAATATAAGAATGAATAAATATGATTCAAGTTAGCGTTGCTATTTTTGTTCCTGTTAAGGCTTCCTTCTGAATGTTGTAAAATAAGGAAATTTTTAAAAGTTGTATGTGCCATTATATCGGAATAATCACTTATGCACTATATCCATGCAATATAAACAACTGCTGTTAGAGATTTATAATTGAATACAGGCTGCTTGAACTTAATTGTGTTGATATGCTGACAAAATTTGTTGAGGCAGAATGAAGATTTTTCTGTTGAGTTTCTATTTTCTGTGTTTGCTTTCATTGTGATTCCTGGTCTACAGATGCTTGAGGTCTGTGATACACCCTCATTTAAGACAGTAGTGGGTTTGTGGCAAATTGAGCTTTCATGTCTGCTCCTCTGTGTCCCTTAGGCCTATTTCTATATAATTCAGTAGTGAGAAGACTTGCATTGATTGCAGATTTCAGGAACATAGTGTCTCAATATAGAAGCTTGGTGCTCCAAAATTATGCATTTCATATTCAGAACTGATTGCTCACGAATGTTTAACATATTGGTTTTCTTTCCTTTCCGTTTAGTTGTATGCTTTGATGCCAAGATAAACTTTGATGACAATGCTGAGTTCAGGCAAAAGGAGATATTTGCCATGGATGACAAATCTGAGAATGAGCCCATAGAAAATGAAGCTGCCCTCTATGACTTGAAATACATAGGCCTGGATGGAAACATTGCCTGTTTTGGTGAGCAAAATAATGTAATAACTTGGATAATTGTTATAGATCCAAAGCTTGTGGGTTGCATCTAAGGTTGTCATTCTGCCAGCCAAGATGAATGTCCCTGGCAGATGAAATTCTCTGTCCTCCCTGCAACTCTACTTCCACTCACTCAGTCTTCTCCTGGGTGTTGGAGGACCCTCTATAGTAGATTTTGGGGGTATGGGTTGCTGCAAGGGGCATCAGTAGAGTGGAAACTCCCATTGTGTGAGCAGAAGTCTCCTTCTGTAATGTTTGATTTAGCCCCATGTTTCTAATACCACATACTGACAAGCAACATAAAGCAAGCCATGGGCATCAGCTATTCAAAGGAAGCATTGGGAATTTGGAATTTTTCTGGGGGATTCTTGAGACCTTGGTTGTAGCTGTATGTTTCTGGCATCCATAAATAAATGGATAATTATTTGGCAGAGCCATTGGCCAACCTGTTGAATTCAAAAGACAGATGTTAAAAATGTGGGCTTGAGCTATTTTTCACACTTAATCTGCATGCAGTTAATAACTGTGGTGTATTTTCCCTATAAATATCAAAGATGCCAAATGATACTGAGTGGGCGTGTTACTTAACCTGCAGTTTTATTTCTGAAATGATCTCCCACATAAATACAAAAAAGTGTCGGTCTTTGAAAAGTATTAGTAGTTCTCAATAAATAAAGAAAAAAAAGAGTTACCTGAGTTCTGTACACCACACTGGTGTGTGGATCTCTTCTTAGCTGTAAGATTTCTGCATAGTGTCTGAATCTGTGGGAAGCTGTGTGAGAACCAGGGGTTAATTCTCTCTCTCCCCCAGAACCCCCATGAGCTGCATCCCCCCAACAAGCCCAAGTACCTCTGTTTTCCTTTGTAGTCCCTTTCAGAATGGTGATAGGAAGTGACATGAAAGGGGCTGTAGAGGGTATTGGAGGTCTTTTGGCAGTAGTACAGTGTTCTGGAATGCTTGTAGGATTTGGGGTGGGTTTTTTAAAATGTATGTATTTATTTATTTGTTATATTTTCACATGTTTGAGGAGCTTTCTGCATGCTTTGAGGGGAAATATAGCATGAAAGTCATATTGAACAATATTTATAAATGGAAGGTTAAAGGGTTTCTGGGGCCAAAAAAAGTGGGCTCCAAGGGCTGCGTGTATCCCACAGGCTACAATTTGCCCACCCCTTCTGTAGTCAGGGGAGGCTTTTCAATGTGACTTGGCTACTTTCCTTGGACACACTTCTGTCATTCCTCTGCTCCCCGTTTTCATTCCGTGCAATAAAGTCAAGCTAGCTAACATTGTAATTGTTTGCATGCTGAAATTTTTACTTCTACCCCGCTTTTGCTAGAGTGGAAGAGAATGTTCCTGCAGGTAGAGAAACTAGGCTTTTTCTTTCATTCACATGAAATGACAGCTTCTTATAGAACTATCATTTAAATTTAGAATTTATATTCTCTGTGCCATTTCCTGCCTGAATCCTATTCTGAAGTAGTAAAAAAAATAACATGTTGTAGGTGGTCACTGGACGGTAGAGAAGCCTTAAGTGTTTGCAGGCATGCGTGCAAATCTTATTACAGGCACTGAGGCACCCTTGTGTCATTTTCTTTGTTTGTTTGTTTTTTCCTTTTTTTGACAGCAGGCCATTACAATCTGCTTTAGACCCCTTCTGAACTTCCCTTTCTCCAGAACTGGAGTGCGGTTGTGGGCTGATTCAGACTTTACCCAAGAAATGATCATCAAAATCCCCCCACCACTGTTTTCCTTGTTAAAAACAACTATGTGAGATTGTCCTTCTTATGAGGTTTAACTGCTCCCACTCATCGAGCTATTTTCTCACTTTAAATCAACCATTTCCCAAAGCCACTGTTCAGAATTAGAACTAGGAATCTGAAAATCTTGTTTTCATTGTGTTGTTCAGGGTCACAGAGGTGTTCCCATCCCATCCCAGGCCATTTCCGCACTAGACTGTTACAGCGCTGTGATTCCACTTTCAACATCCTATGGAATCCTGGGGTTTGCAGTTTCGGTAGGGGCCGCCTGGCCCCTCCTAAACTGCAAACCCCAGGATTCCATAGGATGTTGAAAATGGAATCATAGCGCTATAACAGTGTAGTGCTGAAATGGCCCCAGTTTCATATGAGGTTACAAGGCTTTCCCCCTTTCTTCCCTCATTGAAGTTCGTGAATATTTTGGCACATTTTTTTGTTTTTGCTTGTACCAACGTGTTTGTGTATTCTTTTCATTGTCTGAAGCATATTTGTAACAGTTTTTCCATCTGATCACATGTTTTAAATTTGTATGTGCAATTTGGCTCTAAATCCAATTGTTAGTCCCAATTGCAGTAGACCGGTTGAATTAATGGGAACTTGATAAGTCAGCCTTTATATAAATTCCATTGATTGAAGGAGTCTCCTTGGAACTGACAATTAAATTTAATCCTTTGTGACTATTTTGATTTTTTTCTGAAACATACTGGAAACCTTACAAATGTGTGCATTTCTAAAGCAAAACAAGACTTTTTCTTGCACTTATTGAAAAGGTAAAAATGGATAGTTCTCAAGAATTTCAAACAACACAAAATTCTTTTCCATTTCTACTTAGGTCCATCTCAATTAAGGGCCTGTATAATAGCTTCCTTTGACAGATGCCCATAAGGTGTCTAGTATGGACCAAGTGGAACCTAGAATTCATCTTTTAAGCACTCATAATTTTCTGACCAAGACTTCTTTTGTTATACTTTTTGTGCCTCTTCTTTACAAAAGTTTGATTAGATTTCAAGATTACTCACTATGATATAGAACTTCTCTACCATATTACATATCCATCCACTGGCCTCAGGGATGGTGATTACCTATTGCAGAAGACAGCAATAGAAGATTGGAACTTTATATTTGAAGAGTTTGTTTTTCTTTTCCTTTTCCTACCATATTTAATTTAAGTGAGCAAAAAACCTGAATGGGTTCTTATTTTACTTAAGTGTTCTATTCCTTTTGTTTGTTTGTTTTTAAAAAAAATCAACATTACAAATAACATGCACTGAGCAGAGTAATGTGGGTTTTTTGCTACTTTCTGTTTATAGTACATAGATTTATGTTTGCCCTGTTTAATTGCATGATGCAGAGATTGTGGTGGAACCAATTTGTTGCTTTGGTATGGAGCTTTAATCTTAATGAAATTAACATTAAAAGAGATTTATGGCTCACTAAACCAATAGTACCATCAAATTATATGCTAAAGAAATCCTGTCTAAATGTTGGTTCCTGTTCATTTCAGGCAAAGTTTGTAGATTTTTAAAAAATTTTTAAAAGAGAGCTTACTTTGTAGAAAAGCCATCATTTTAATGTGCCAGAGTATTTATAAGACAGACAGCAAGGAGCATAGATGCCAGAAATTTTTTAAAAGAAAATTAAAGCAGTGTCATCAGAACAGTAACCAGTGGGAATTTGGTTGAAAGGAGGATTGGGATTTTAAAAATATTTTACTATAGAGTGTTAGCTTTATGCTAAGGTTAATGGAATTAGACAGGGGCCATAAGACTGCCAAGGAAATTAAGGGAACAGTCGCAAGCAAAGGAGACATTTCATACAGTTCCTCCCAGTTTAATACTAAGTTTTTGTATCCAATTCTCTAGGAAGTTATGTGTGATTTTAGAAAAGTAGAAATGTGAAAGCGTCATTAAAATAAGAACAATTCAAATTAGGTTCTGCTTAGAAGATGCTAATCAATTCAGACTGGCTCATGAATGCGTCATAATATAGCCCTCAATTTACATGCAGTTCCCAAAGAAGATTTGCTTCATATTTGCTTGTTGGTATCTGTCAGGGATAATTCCCTTATCTTTACTGTGAATGGCCCACTGTGACCCTGAAAAAGTTACTGGACAGAAATTCCTGTGACCCCTCACAATTGGCTGCACGGGTTAGGGCTTATGGGGGTTTGCAGTCCGACAATACCTGGAGTGTCACAGGCTGCCTATCCCTGATCTGTGCAAAGCAAGTGGTCTCTGCAACAAAACATTGCAATGTGTCTCCATTTCTAGAGAGGAGACAGTCCTGTGGAGCTTGTGACATTCTTTGGGCCTTATAAGGCACACTAAAAAAAACACACAAACACAACCACCTTCACTCAATGTGCTGTACAAGCAGTTGCACTGTTAAGGTTGAAAGGGTCTTAAGCAAAATGTCCTGAACCAACACCAATACCCTCACATTTTCATGGAAATTCAGCTACTGTGGTTTTTCTCCCTTCCTGACTCTCAGAATACCTCAACTTTCTTTCACTGCTGCCCTGATCACTTGCTGCCAGGCCAGAGGAAGGCAGCAAATGGGACAGTTCTTTTTTATCCAGCCAGACACTTCATAGATCAAATCCTTGTTTGTTCCCACCCTCTTTGTTTCCCTTCTCAACCAGTGTGCAAATTCGTCAAAGAGCACAGGAGCACCTTGCTGCAGGTGTTCCGCTGAATATGACAACAGCAGCCACAGTGGGAGTGGCACAGCTTAGGTTAAGTGCACAGCCTCTATCAAGACATTCATTTGATTCGTTTAAGTCATGTGGCTAAGACCGTGGTATTTCCTGATTTCTGTTTTCTCTGAACCCCTCCTCTGGCTAGTGAAAGATAACTACTGCCATAGAAAACAAGGAGTTATTTACTCGTGATGTATTTACTTACAGGTTGCATTTCTATCCCATTATTATTCCAGTGAACTAAAAGTGGCTTACATGGTTCCTTTCCTTCTCACTTTATCCTCACAACAACACTGTTAGATAGATGAGGTTGACAGAGAATGACTGGCCCAAGGGCGCCCAGTGACTTTCATTGCTGGATAGGGACTGAAAATCTGGATCTGCTAAATCCCATCCAGCACTGTAACTCTTACACCATACTAGTTCTGTTCTATACCATTTTCCTTGCACTTTCACTTCACCACCAGAGGCTTTTCTCGCTGTTCAGAAGTGAAGCCAATGACAGTCATTTTTGGCCTTTTTTGCCAGCAGCATCCTGTATGTTAAATATTCTCTCTAACTTTGCACCAATACTGTTTTCTTTTAGGCAATTAAATGTTTTACATGGTATGAACTTGCTGCTTCCCCCCCCTTCACTTTATGCTCCTGCTCCATGTTTTATTATGTGTCTTCTTCATACTAATATTTGAATTATGTAAACTGTTCTTGAAATTGATTCTGGTGAAGGAAGGTATAACATTTTTCAAAATAAATAAATGGGGGAATAACATCTGTGGGTCTGATTGGTCAGGAGCCTGTCTTTCCCCTCACAAACAGAAGGTAGCAGCAGTGACGGATATTTGTGTCTGGGTGTTCATTGTGAAGCCAACAGTTTCCTTTTCAGACCATGATTTGTTACTGTTATAATTTCATATTTGTATGCCCACAATATTTTTTGATGCCTTGGAAGCTTACAGGATGATTTAGGGTTGTTTATTGGTTTGCTTGTTTCCAAAATTCATTTTGCTTTTACTTTTCAAATGGTTGTGCTTTTGCAAACCTAATAGGTTCCTCAAGCATGTAGAAACCACAATCTTTTCTTGATAATTCTGTTTCTCCTCAGAAATGACAGGTACATGACCAGCTGAGCAGGCAGTTTGAAGGCATGATGATTATCTGCCTATTTTAAATTGTGTGCTACTCCACCTCCTTGATACCAAGTGGTTTGTGTTTGAAAGGATTTTCCCTTTTATGTAGAGCCCCTCCTGTTTCAAGGATGTTACATCTAATTCCTTCTCACAAATTGTATGTAAGTTTGGAAACCAGTACACCAGCCAGATCTCCTTCTGTATACTCTTACTCATTTTGTTTCACATATTGAGATAGAAGGCAAATGTGGGAAAGATCAAAAATGTGCTATGTCACTTTCTCTCTCTGTCAAGAGAAACTGACATACCACCCCTCTTGAAGGTGTAAGAAAGGATCACTCAGGGTTATTCTGCATGAGTACAAACCCTGCTGAAATAAACATCATCAATACTGAGTGTTTTATTGCCTTATGCTGCTCTTTATTGATTGCATCCAACAGTGATTTTTCTGAGTTTCACTCAATGCACTAAGGTACATTTCAGCAAATGTATGTTCCTTTGGAACCCATTGGGCTTGCAAACAGATATAATTGGTACCTTGTTTCCTATCTCTTCTAACAACCATATCTTTCTCCTTATTTCTTCCTTACAACCTCCTTTCTGTGCTTTATTTTTTTTTTAAGTCCTTTTTGGTATTGGCACTTTTAATGTACATACATGGAAGTCTGCCTTTTTACCTTTTAAAAATGCAATCATCTGACTCTCTTAATTACAGTCAATGGAGCTGGGCTTGCTATGGCAACCTGTGATATAATTTCCCTTAATGGTGGGAAGCCTGCCAATTTCCTGGATCTTGGTGGAGGCGTGAAGGAAGCACAAGTGTATCAAGCATTCAAATTGCTCACTGCAGATCCCAAGGTAAAAATCTGTTGAATTTGTACTGAAGATTTCTTGATGAGATTATGTGTTTTCTTAATAAAAGCAAGAATATTGGTTGTTTTTTTTAACATGTAAACTGGGGAAATAGCTTGAAAAACATTAGTCTCATCTGTTCAGTCTCATGGTGCTGGTTAGCTTTTATTCTAAAGGCTCCATGCCCAAACCTGCAAGTTAGATCTGTGTACACTTGTAGGCCATTGCTCCTCTTGATGCATCGGCCCATCCATCTTGTTAGGCTAACTCAGACAGTTCATCTGTCTGTCCGGGCTCTGTGGCTCTCTTGCTCTTCCAAGACATTCCTCTTGATCCCAGCATTTTCACAGGCTTGTTTGGTGGGAACAAGGACAGGGCCTTCTCTGTGGCTGCTCCTAGACTCTGGAACTCCCTCCCTCAGGAGGCTAGGCTGGCTCCCTCCTTGCTGTCCTTTCATCAGCAGGCAAAGGTCTTCCTATTTCAGCAAATTTTTGGGAACTGATTGTTAGGCTCACTGTTTTAGTGTGCTATGCTGTATTTCAGAGAAAGGCAATGACAACCACCTTTGAGTATTCCTTTCCTAAGGAAACACCATGAAATTTATAGGGTTTCCGTGAGTCAGCAAGTGACCTGAAGGCACATATACATACATGCTACTTTTACTTTATGCTTTTGATGTTTAAAATGACCTTAATTTTTCACCCAATTTAGTACTATCTTAGTCTTGACTTTTATATGTTACAGGTACATGTCATTTTATGTGTATTTCTTATCTGTAATGTGCCTTGAATCCCAGTCTTGAGGAAAGAGCAGGGTATAAATTGATTGACTAATTGTTCTAGGTGCCTCTTTTCATGTAAATGAGGATGTGCCTCATTTTTCCAGGTTACCAGTTGTTAATATGTGACTGGTTTGCTCATTAGTACAGCTATTGTACGAAATCATTTCCTTCTGAAGTATCTCTTCAGCTCAGGTACCTGCTTGCCAGGTACTTGTTAAAGATGAGAAGCCTTCCAGGGAAAAAAGGTGGCAAATGCTACCTTGGATCCTATTAGGTAGAAAGGTGGGATATCAATTCATTCAATAAATTAATAAACCTTATGATTGTTTAACCAGAGCCTTTGTATTCTGAAACTAACAAGAACAGAAAGAGTATGCCCAATTAATTTCATTTCCCAGAGCCCAATTTACATGGACTACTAGTGGTGTAGAAGCTGTTTCCTCTCAGCAGGCCCCCATGCTGTTGTGATAAGTGTCAGAAAGCAGGGAAGCATTTTTGGCAGCACTGAAATCAACTTCACAGTAGCATGATGTAACGACATGAGTGAGTCCATGCAAATGCTGCTAAAGGGCCAAGATAGGAGCTTTTGCTGCCTGCTCAGCAATATCCCTTACTTCAGGGTTTTCATGAGGCAAGAAGGACATGATTGTGGATATGCACAAGATAAGAAAACGTGGTTAGAACATTTCTGTATTTCCCAACCTCATTGGATCTCTGCAACTCCCCAGGTCCTAAGCGAGTACGTAAAAAAAAAAAAGAAGAAGATAGAAGAACAAATTGGGCAGGAAGTGACAATGGGCAAGACCTGGATTCAGTCACACATAGAATTTGCCCACTAAATACAGTGGGACTTACCTTAGTCATGACTGACTCAAGTCCCATTAAGAGCCGTGGTGGCGCAGTGGTTAAATGCCAGTACTGCAAGCCACAAGGTTGTGAGTTCGATCCTGCCCGGCTCCAAGGTTGACTCAGCCTTCCATCCTTTTGCAGGTCGGTAAAATGAGTACCCAGCTTGTTGGGGGCATGTATAGAAATGTTTCGAAATACATGCTATTGTAAGTTGTTCGCCGCCTCGATCCATATGGCGAGGCGGGATACAAACAAACAAACAAACAAACAAATAAATAGTTAGTTAATGAGTCTAGTCTTTGTACAACTTAAGTCTGGATCCAAACTAAGATAATGTTTCATCCCTTTGCATTTCTTCTGGCCAGAACTCAGTGCGGATTCCAAGTCTTTCAGTCAGCATAACTGAGGGGGGCAGCCCATTCTGAACCCACCCTCCTAATCTTGCCCTTTAAAGTTGAGGAAGCCTGCAGAGCTGGTGATACAGAGCTTGCAGATGGAAGCAGACTGCCTGAGTGATGCCAGTGGCTCTGGGCTTTTTGTTCAGATGGTTAATTCAGCACAGAACTTTCATGCCATGAATCTGGTGAAGCCAAGAAAACAATATGGCTAGATTTTTGCCCGTTGGCAGCTGGTGATTTCCATGTCAGTAGCACAGTGAAATTGCTCTGGGTTTTAATGCAGACTTTAAAGGAGCTACCCAAGTGACTGAGCTCTGTCTCCCAAACAGGTTCAGCACTTTTGACAGCTCTGTAAAATGTGAAACAGATTCATGACTACACTGACAATGGGAGCCACTAGCTGCCGCTGTTGTTTGTGCATCTTTCTCAACATCAGCCCCTCAAAATTATAGCTTCAGTTTCTGACCCTGCTAGACAGTGGCAAAATAATCAAAGGCATTGTCATTTGAAGATTTGTGTCTTTAAAAAATGTCCTTAATCTGCTATATAAAAGACAAAGTTTGTCTGTTTGTGAGTTTGTCCGTTTGTGTGCGTCAGGCGGGCAAGGACCTCACATAATTGGCTGTGTGAGGTGAGAAGACCTCATACAGTTGGCTGGCTGTGAAGATGCTATGGAGTCCTGGGGTGGGCAGTTTAGAGAGGGACCTTTAGAATTCTCAGCCAGAGAGCTCTTGGGCCTCAGGCCGGTTGCTATGGAAATGAGGCCTACCATCAATAAGAGTGCCAGAAAACATTTGGGAGGCATATGTGAGAGAAATTAAAGTGACAGACACAACATAGTTACAAGATCTTCTCGCCTCATGCAGTAGATTGTATGGGTTCCGTATGTGAGGAATCTTAAAAGTTGAAATTCAAAACAAAAATTGCTTCCAGAAAAACATAAAGCCATTGCAAAAATTCAACAGAAAGGGGGAAAAAAATCAAAAGCCAATACATCAACATCGCCAGAGAACACAGATTGGATTGGGGACTATGGGGAAAAGTTATAGGTACTGGAATAGGCCAGTTGCCATGGAAACGTTGCTCAGCAGCAAGGAGGAGGGCAGTGTATTCCCTCAGGAACCCAACCTCTGTATATCAACAACTCAAAATACAGATTGGATTGGGGAATATGTGGAAAAGTTACGGGTACTGGAATAAACTGGTTGCTATGAAGATGAGGCCTAGCAGTAAGGAGGAGAACAGTGTATTCCCTCAGGAACCCAAACTGTGTATGTAAATAACTGAATACAGATTGCATTGGGAAATATGAGGAAAAGTTACAGGTACTAGAGAAGACAGTTCTGTGAGTTCTTAAGAAGAAAATAAAATCCCGGGCAACGCTGGGTAAATACACTCATTTTATTAAATAATTCTGTGTTGCTTTTATCTATTATTTTGCTTTACTGTTTCCTCACCTCTCTTCTATTTGATATTATCTGTTTTCCATTTCTGTGTATTTCCACCCTTCTGTTTGCCAAGACTGAAAAGCACCTCTGACTCCTTGACTTTGTCTTTTGTTCTCTTTTATTCTTTGCCCTTTTTTCACCTTGCTTTCTCAGTTACTGCTTTCCTGCTGCTTTTCAGAATGCATCTTTTTAAAGCCTCCCACCAGACAAGTTAAACTCTCCCTTAAACACACACACACACACACATATATATAACACACGTTGTAAAATAAGTGCCCTGCTAAAAACTAGGCCTGCCCTTGGGTACCTTGCTAATAGGAATGTCAGGCCTTGACATGTAGGTACAATTGGTGCCTGTGGCTTTCTTCGCTATAGATTTAAAATCAGACTGAAATTATTCCCATCATCCCATACATATATATATATATCCCCACTGCTTTAACAATATCTCTCTGTACATCCACTAGTGTTCTCTCATTTTTAATTTTCAATTTTTTTAATTTTAGTTCATGATTCTTTTTAAATGAGGCACTTCCAAGCTGCCTGTCCCTTGGCCGTCTGGTGTGACTGATTTTTAAGCTTTTACCCTTCTGGCACAGCTGTGGCCATAGGTGATGTTGCTTCCATGCCAACGGGCCATCAGAGGGATAATTTTAGCGTTCACTTTTTTTCCCTGTAGGTTATGAGGACCACTGGGGAATAGGGAGGGGGATTAAATTTGGATTTCCAAGGATATATTTCAGGTGATTGACCTCCCATTAAACACAGGCATGGATCAGCTATGCAAGGTTTTAGAAGAAGAATTATAAATTGCCTTTTATTCATAATCACCTTTCCTGCCGTGCAGTTTAAGGCTTCGTATGAGCTATTGGCTCATATGTGGCTAAGGACATATTTGCAAGGCCTGCTTTTCTTCCCATTCCTCCATGTCTTACCCACTGCTTCCCATCCCCGTTCTGTTCTTTATTGCCTGCCGAAATGAATAATTCTTTTGACTTTTATCCCTTTAAGGCGAGGAGAGGCAGCATTATGAAGCACCGACACATAACATTAAGGTGTGATTTCCAAACTTTACTTTATGCTCACTTCCAGTCTATTCCCAGGTATAGGACATGGCCCCTGTCCTTAAAGCCCTCCATGGTCTCCACCCCCAGGACCTCCCTGTCTTTAGTTCTTACTACTTCTGCAGCTGTCCACTGTCCCATGGTCTTCTGCACCCTCAAAGGAATCCATCTGCTTGTGTCACTGCATTGCTGTCCCATTTGAACTGTTTCCCTGAGCACTATCTGGTGCTTCTTTTTTTCCCTTTACTTATACCCTTCTCAAAACTTACCTTTTCTGTGGAGTTGTTGGCACAAACTTCTAATCCCCCTTTCGTGCTCTATCTTAGCAGGCTTTAGAACCTTATCCTCCATGACTATATGATTATGTTTCATTTCTCAGCTAAAATGACCTCTCATTAAGCATTGCAAAAAATATGTTAATAGTTTTGTTACATGATGGGTGTGAACTCCGGAGGTTGGAAGAATTACTTCTTGCAGTTCAGTTTCCTGACTTTCCTAGCAGCTTTGTGGATTCTGGGCATTGTAGTCCACTGTGTAATATTTCTCTGCTCTAGAGTTCACTGACATCTCCTATGTAACACATATGTTCTTGCTGATAATTTAGTTGCCCTTTCCCCTTCTTTCAGTGAGGCAGAAAGATCAACAGTGAAGCAACCTTGCATATAGCTGTAATGAACACTCTGTGGTTAGTGTATTGGTAAACATGGCACTGAGAGCACACACATTTGCCTACTGTCCCACAATGCCTGTGGGGTGTCTGCTGTTCATGACTGCATTGTCTTGGCTATGCTGGTTGCTTACAGTGCTCTGCAATAGTTGACTGATTTATGTATTTCAATACTAGACTCTTACTTGCAAAGCAAAATCTGCTTTAGATTATTATAATTTAAGAATACGTTCCTTTATTTTTATAAAACAAAATCCATCTTTTTGATATCAAATTCTGAAAGTAGACAACAAAGTAAATAATAAGGAAAGCAGCATCTTATTAAAATATGGCAATAATAAATATGGGTAACAGTCCTTTACGTGCTAAGCCTGGGAGCAAACACCATCAGACTCAGGCTTGTCTGAAATACTCAGTGATGTCTGAGCTACTCAGATCTCTTGAGTATGTCTGCTTAGTATTGCACTCTTAACCAGTTAAAAACAATAGCTTTGCATCATAGACACCTACCCCAGTAGATAGCAGCTGCCAGATTCTCATGACAGTTTCCCTTTTCTGAAGGGAGCATTCTAGAGCATTGTTTCCAACTTTGGGGCCCCAGATATTGTTGGTTTACAACAGAGATAGAAAACTGAGGAACACTGGGAGCTGTTTTCCTCCCTAGTGTCTCTCAGGGGCTCTGTTGGCATGGCCAGTGCAACTGGAATTGGCGCCATGTCACCCCCAGTGTTATTTGTGGCCACTTATGTGGATTTGAGGGAGGCATTTTTAAGACATGTGGGAGTCTTGGGGGTTTGTGGGGTCCAAATTCCTTAAGCTGGTCTGGGGGTGAAAATTAATCCCCACAGTAAGAAAGAATGTTCTGAGGGCTTTGAGGGGCTGCCAGTGAGTTTCAGGAGCCACAAGATGGGGCCCCATGGGCCATGCTTTCCCAATCCTTTCTCTAGTAGTTTCATATTCATTGATTGTAGGCCATAATTAGAGGAGTTGTAATTCAGCTGAGAGCCACTGTACCAAAGCATATGTGGAACCACAAAATAGGGCCATTCCTTATCCCAGTCCAAAGAGTATTTATATTTATATTTATATTTGTATAACTTTGTTACTCTAAGAGGTGGAGGACGTTGGGATCCCCTGCAATGCCAGCACCTCCTTAGAATTTGGGAGAATTATAGTTCAAAGGCAAGAGGAGGATAACAGCAGGATCTTTTCATCTATGTATGCCAGTACTATCTGTGGAGAGGACTCCAGTTAAAGTTAAACAAAGTATTTTGTTTGAATTGATAAACGTACAAGAAATCACTCTTGAGAGCCATACAAGGCTATTAGAATGTGAGGCAAGAAAGGGTGGATAGAGAGAGATTAGGAGTGGAAGGGGTGATAATTACCAGTCTTGAAGAAGGAGATCACAGAGAAGGGGCTCAGACAGTGTGAAGATAGCATGGAGGAGCGGCAATCTGGCCTACGGTCTACATACTATATACTGTAATTGACTGGGGTCAAAGCTAGGATTTTTATAACTTACTTTAAACCCTGAAGGGGTACATTGACAAAGCTGTAATGGCTTTCCCACAGGACTGACAAAAGGATCCAGAATGAGTTGATCACTTAACTCTGGAGTGCCAAAACATTGATGGGACTCATGACAGTCTTTTAATGTTCAGTCAAGAAGGGTGTATAGGGAAGATAATCTGTAGGAGAAGATCGAGGAATAGTCTCTGATTGCTCACCGATCTGGGCAGTTCACCTTTCATTGTACTCAAAAATGCTGAGAGCCTGAAGTGGTGAAGGGATTGGCACAAACCCCTCAGCACTGAGGTTTTCCACATAATCTTATCTGAACTTTCATGACCCAAACATGTCTCTGTGCAGCATGATCCCAATCATGTTTTCTGGTCATTAGTAAGTTCAATTTAACATTCCCAGGACAATTTACAATTGAAATTTTGGTTATACAACTCTTGAATATCCCCTGTTGGGAAACCAAATAAAATCTCCATGATTTTGAGAATGTAAGGCAATTTGGTAACGTGAAGATATCAAAGCTGATGATATATGTGTTAACTGAACATATATGGCATCTTTTCTCTTCAAAGAATGAATACACTAGAGAGAAAATGTTTTAATGTAGATTTAATTTATACCTTGCCTTTGCACCAGAATGGCAAATCACATATTCCAAATACTGTTTTGTAGTATAGTAATTTCAAAATAAACTCTTTTCTGTACAGGTAACAGTTTAAATGTAAATACAGAGGAAATATGATTTCTTCTTTTCACCAAACAGAAGTTTCTATTTATATTAAGATAATGCTCAAATATGTTCAATAATAATGTCAGAGCTTTAATCAAATCAGTTTGTTTATTAATAACTGTTTACTTGTCATATTCAAAGGAGGTTATATTGACTGACATTGATTTTTTTTCTTGCACAGTAAAATGTTGGCTATTGGCAGCTGTTAGCTCACATGAATGGAATAATTGATGACAAGCTTAATTTGTTTTGTTTTGTTTTCTACAGCCATGCCTCAGTCTAAACACAAACTGTTGTTTTATGAATAAGGCATAGGCATTTCTTATTCATGTCACTTTTCTTAAGCTTGTTTACTTCTGACCAACAAATCACTTCTGTCCAATGCAGTGAAAGTAAAATAATGGAAGGTGAACATCAGAGCCATTATGTTTTGTGTATATGAATTCAGGGTCTTTGGGCTTTCTGTTTTCTAGACATCTCTGGCAGTGCTCAGAATCCTGAAGGAAAGTATCATTAAATATTTCTGCCATTTGCTTAGTTTTCAGCTGTCATGAGTGTCAAAGTAATGCCTTCCGTCCTTTTAAAAAACATTTTACCGCTACTGTTTTCTGTTTGCTCTTGACAAATTCTTATGATTTATTTTCCTAAAATTGTAACCTATTCTGCAATGTAACAGGTGGCTTCTGTGATTATCTATCATAACAATCAGATAGAGGAGGGGAAGTAAGAGATAAATGACATTTGAAGTATACATCCAAACACACAATCTGTTAAAAATGGAGGAGGCAGATATGACATCACAAAGAGGTATAGTTCTGGGACTGATGGAGAAGTTGAGGTCTGGTGCCCCCCTTTCCCACTTAGAATAGCTCTAGCGTCCATTGGAATTCATTAGCCACTGTCAGGGATCATCTTCAACAACCGACTTGCTAAAGGAGCTTTCCTTCCAACCCTGTCCAAAAGAATTTGAGGCATCTTGTAGATAACAGGTAATTTAAAGGGACTTTTGAATCTTGTCAGTCAGGCAGTTGGCAAGAGTCACTAACTTGTTGGAAAGGTAGTCGAACCTGTAGGTTCCATCCCTCCCTTTTAGGTTTCCATTCTTCTTGTGCATGGCTTGGCATTAGGGTTTTTCTGGGGCTGTGTGTGTGATGCGCCCAAGGTCACCCAGTGGATTTCCATGGCCAAGCAGGGAATTGAACCCTGGCTTGCAGGGTGGTAATTTAGTGCTCAAATCAGTACACCGCACTGTCTTAGGTATACTTAGACGTAAAGCTGTAGTGCAGAGAACCAACCTGATCCATAATTCTGAGAGCAATTTCTGGTTTGGAACAGATTTCTTCAGTTTTCACATTTCTTTGAGTTTTGCAGTACAGTTCTCAATTTAAAGAACTTGCCAAATTGCATGTGAAAATATGCATATTAAGATAAACCTTGCTTAGAAAAATAAGTTTATCTGAGAGAAAATACACCTGAAATGTATATTTTGTGAGAAATGGAGCTCAAAATATCTAAATACACAGTATTGTGCTTTAAAAAAAAGTAATAGATTACTGTGGAAATAGAATATAGCAGACTTCTGAACAAACACACGTTAATCTGATATGGAGCAGAAATAAATGTGGCTGTTTGGTTAAATTAGAGACAACCATGACAGCATGAGGGCACTGCATCATATGAATTTTCAGGAGGCATTAGATTATCTGGGTCTTTCTTGTGTTATTTCCCCAAACCAAAACCCACCTAGCTGGAAGTTCTGTGAGCCCTCTTTTGGGGAGTTGGGAATGGTGACTTTAGGCACCTGTCTTCTCTTTCCCTAAGTGGGGTAATAACAGCTATAGTATGTAATTTCGATTAGGCAAATTGTGTTGGGGGACTAAAGACCCCTACTCCTAGCACTGCTGTTCGGGTCCAGTTCTCATACTTTAGCCATCACATATAGGTTTCTCCCTAATTATGCTAGCTCTGAAAAAAGCAGGCAGGAGTAATTGTTTTTCCGCTTCCTAACTGATGGGAAGTATGATTCTGCCTGAAGTAGGAGGAGCTTAATCCCAATGTAAACTGGACTTTATGCCATTCCGGCTGTTGTTACAATTCTGTTGAAGCCAAGTAGGATGGTTCACTTGAGGTAATTCAAAACAGCATTATAGTTCTTTATTCCTGCTGATCAATCTCTCATAAAAGGTGTTTGTATCTCTTTGGGATTACCTAGACAAGATTCAGTTTGCATGAGTTCCACTAAAATCGATGAGACTTGAATACACAGTCACTGAAGCCTCATTGAATTTAACGAAGGATGCTTTGCTTTTTCTGGATTTAGCTTTTTTGCTGTGAATGACCATGCAGAGTCTTTATATTATTTTTAAGAGGATGACATCTCCCCCACTTGTCCAAATCCATTGTTGGCGCACATTACTGAATGAAGTGGAATGCAAACAGCATTCAGTTCTAAATGTAATACAGTACGTTAGCAGTGGATTTATTTGACTTGTCAAATTGCATGTCATTAGGTAATAGAGAAGGAACCATATTTTTCTGTGCTCATTAACAAGCCTTTTGCATTCTGATTCAAATGCCATGCATCTTTTACACGCCTCATTGCCCAGTTCTTCTTTCCGCAGCATGAAAATGTCTTTCATTTATGCCTTACATTTTTTCTTTTGCAGATGCTCATCAAAGAGTGATGTTAGGAGCACAGTGTGAAGTTACTTGGAAGCTAGGAAAGAGCTAAAATAATGAAAATGTTTATTTGTTAATAGGAAGGGCATAAATAGCATTAAGTGATGGGCTGCATTTCCTAGTATGGCTTAGAAACATGTGTTTTAGGAGTCCCTCACCAACAGAGAATGTGTTTTGAATTTCAAAGGTCTAGGTTCACTCCCTGTTCTGGCATCATTTCTTTTATTATTGTTGTTGTTGCTGCTGCTGCTGCTATTATTGTTATTGTTATTGTTTAAATTTAAATTTAACATACATGTGTATATTACATAAAATATAAGTATATAAATAATGTCGCCTTGTCTTTAAGGAAAGGACCAGCAATTAGACACTTACGTATTTCCTTCCCATATCATACCCTTAATCTTGACAGTTAGAACTGTACTATTAAAATATACTGTACAATATTGTGTATTAAGGAAAAAAGTTATCTTTTAAACCATATTTTAAAATAAAAAATATTCTATTATTCTGATCTCTAAAGATTCAAATAGTTAGTATAATATACTTATTTGGTATAATTTAGTATGATTATAAAATGAAAGAGAAGGAAATTGAAAAAGAAACAATTTAGACCTGAATGTTTAGTTTCCTAAATCTTTGCTTATCAAATCCCTCCATCTCTCTCTTTCCATACTTGTCTTATACTTCCTGCTGCAGCATCATTTCTTAAGTCTTGTGTAGCAAGACTGAAAAGGACCTTTCTCCCAAGGGAGCCAGTGGCTTCCATTGTACCATCAGGCTATAGTCCAAACTATAAAGGTGCTATTCAAGGTTGAGCATCTTTGATTGCTCCCTTAAAGTTTAGACTAAAACCTAAAGCAGATTCCCCTCCCCACTGACATGGAAGCCACCGACTGCCATTGCAGTCTGTCTCAGACACTTAAAAACTACTGTCAGCCAAAGTACACATGACTGTTCAAGGTAGACCAAGGTTCTGATTCAGTGTAAGGTGGCCTTATATACATCCAGGAGACGTGTTTTCAAATAGAGCTGATGCAGGTGATAAAGCAGTCAGAATCATATTATTGCTCCACCTAACCCAGTGAGCTTGTAGCCTTGTGATGTTGTCCTTTGAAAAAGCCACTCTGTCCCTGTCAAAAGCAGCTTTTGCCAATCTTCTTCTTCTTCTTCTTTTCTCTTTTTCTTCTTCTTCTTCCTCCTCCTCCTCCTCCTCTTATTCTTTTTAAAAGGCTTGCTATGCTTTTCGGGAGATGACTATTCATCTGGTCTGCTTGGGATAAAGCACTCTGCTAAGTGCAAAAGCTTGGTTCATAGTTATTTGGATTGCTGCCTGTTCTGGAGTAGGTTTGGGCACACTCAGTTGCTGAGGCCAGTTTGTCTTTGCATCTACAACATTGGACAACTTGGGGGCAGTGACTTGTCCTTAATCTTGCCTGCAGATTAACAGAATAGATTATTAGCCTCCTAAGGTTTTGGATAGATAGCAATATATACACAAATACTAAAGCCACCAAAAGCAAATCCAGATTCAAAGCTTGTAGATCAAATGTGAAAGATGTGCAGAATTCAGTCTTAAAAAGTCTTATGAAAAGGAATTCCAGAGTAGCAGGGACATAAATCCCATTTGTCCTAGCTAGTAAGCAAATATTGTGGGCTGCTAGGAGCTGGGGTGCAATACCATTTGGAAGACTACATGATCCCCATTACCCGAGTAGGGCCTCCTCCTGATAGGATTGTCCACGCTCAGTCTGGGCAGTCGGCCAACGGGCAGCTAATAAGGATTAGAGGTGCATGGCAAGCAATTCTTGCAGCAAAGTGATTCCTTATTTTACTCTAGTAAAGAAACAGTCTTACACAAATATGAAACAAACAGCAGTCCCAACAATATATATAAATCAAAGATGGTCAATATAATCACACATCAGAGGCACGGCAGGAGAAATGGTCAGAGGCATGGCAGGAGAAACGGTCGGTTAATCACTGACAAGTTCTGGAGGGAAATGACTCAGTTTTTATAGGTTCAGAGATCAGCGCAGCTGGTGCTTGATTAACTACTGCTTGGTATAAATTCTCTGGGATCTGCGGAGGTGTTCCCTTTAGTGCCTACACTGGGCAAAGGTGGGTATTGGTAAGTTGTCTTCTGTGTCAGAAGGAGCAGGGCTCTCTGCTGGGACTGGCATTCCCCCCTGTTCTGACTCTGGGGTGGGTGGTGCTGTCTCCTCCTGTTGTTTCAGTCTCTGAGTTTCTGAGTCAATGTCTAGGTCCTGGAAGCAGGGCATAACACTGATTCCTCTTGGGACAAAGCACATAGTTCAATGGTCAAAACCAAACTTGGCCCCAGAAACAACATGAAAACCCTGCGCCGATTCTGGGACTTTGCTTTCATTGTACTTGTAATGGTCCAGAGCCTAGTCATTGAGTCTTTCACGTTGTACTCTGAAAAGTGCAATGAAATAACTTCATTTATTTATTATCCCACCTTTATCCAATATGGGACCCAAGGAGGCTTTCCATGTAAGTTAGAAAAAAATGTAACTAAAACAATAAATGCAAAAGTTTTTTTTAAAATAACCAAAAATCCATCTGAAGCATTTAAAACAGTTAAAAGCATTTTCTGAATCTGAGTAAAGATAAAAATAGAGTATTCCCCATTAAAAGACCCTTCTACCACCTTGAATTATAAGTTGAAGTCCTGTGTAAATAAAAAGGCCCTTGCCTGCCAAGCAGAAAGAGAACGGGACTGAATCCAAGAGGGAGTGTGTTGTGAGCCTTCAAGTTGTTTCTGACTTATGGCAACCATATGGCAAAGTTAACATGGGGTTTTCTTATCAAGATTAGTTCAGAAGATTTCATTGGTCTCAGATTGAGTATTGACTTGCCCAAAGTGGGTTTTCATGACTGAGTGAAAATTTGAACCTTGGTGTCATGGAGACCTAGACCAACCACTACACCACAGTGTCTCTTTTTGGGCCCAGAGCACAGAGTTATTTATCTGTTGCATTTTCCCCAACTGTTGCCAGGAAAAACTCAACTCAGATCTCAGTTAAAGCACTAAAATACAGTGAAGAAAAAATACTTCATCTGTGATTTTGCTGCATTGCTTAGTTAATTCTAATTTTTACTGGCAACTATGTGTGCAGGCAAGCAATTTTCATTTTATACTGTTGCTTTTAGTGCATTTAATTTTGTTTCAAAGTGTTTCCCTTTCTTTACTCCCTCCCTCCTTTGGGGGAGCAAGCATTTTTGCCATGATTTAGTGCGCTGTCCTTCCTTATTACAAGGTAGAACCTTCATTTGCTGTGTGGGCATTTTTCAACCCATTGGAAAGAGAAGTGATTTAATACCTTTTTATTTGATAAATGAAGATGTAAGAGTTTGCTTAGAAGGGGGGTGTTAATGCACCTTTTGTCAAACTAAGTCACAAAATCCTAGGCTGGCAGAAGCTTGGACTAAAGGCTTCATGCCGCAAGATTTAATTAACCATTGAGATGTTTTTCCACAAGTTGAGTTCCTATTCTTTTGAGTTAGATATTAAAATGTATCTTACCTGAGAGGGACAATATGTTGCCTGGGAGCAAAGCCTGAGGACATTACATAATTGGACTACAACTTCCCCAATTGCTCAGCTGCCGTAGCCACTAAACATGGTGGCTGAGGATCAGAGAATCATAGACTAATATGACTGGAAGAGACCACAAGGGCCATCCATTCCAATCCCCTGGGTCATAGTCCAAAAAAATATCTTGATGAGTCTCTGCCTATGAGTTTTATATTTCATTTCATAACATTTCTGGGTCCACTTTAAAGTACTAGTGATTATCTTTAAAGCCTTAATGGTCTGGGACCAGTTTATCTGAAGAACCACCTGCATGTATATAAACTGTCTCAGGGCCTAAGATTAACCGTGGAGGTCCTACTGACATACCTCTCAGTAATCTAGATGCATCAGATCAGTGAGTTCAGGAGACAGAGCCTTCTTTGTAATGGTCCTATTCTCAAGGAAAATATGCCTGGATTCCTTCTTGGCTCTGTCCAAAGAGATCCTAAAGGCCGGAATGTGTCTTCTTGTTTTTAGTTGGAGCTGGTCTGTATTTGATCAGTCAGCTGGGTTTTTGTGATTTCAGATATTGCAGTGTCTTCACCCAGCCCCTTCACCCAGCTCCTCTTCTCGGAGAGTATTGTTTGAACACGGTGTCATGTCTAATTTTGATGTTATTCCTTTTGATTTGGCAATGTACTTGGAGATGCAATGGAACAGTTGTTTCTAAGGACAAACTCTAAACTAGTTGCAGGGAACAAGGGAGAGGTGGACTTGGGAAAGATGAAAAACAAATACTTTTGCCTTAACAGAAGTATGTGTCATTTTGTTTTTGACGGCTATGTTTTTAACTGGTTTTTATTTTATTGATAGTTTAATTACATTTTTAACTTTTGTGTGAGGTATTTTTTAAGTAGTGTTTCAACTATTGTAAGTCACCTTGAGTCCCAGATTGGGAAAAGGAAAGGAGGAGGAGGAGGAGATGAGGAGGAGGAGGAGGATTGGTGCAACAACATAAGGAAGCATGTTCTGATTATTTAATGTAGAAGAGCAGCACGTGGTCACACCAACTCCCGTATAAATCCATGATCTCCACGGGCAATTAAATTCCTTCCCCTGCCCCACATGCCTGGGTCTCTGGGAAAGTTGAGACTTTAGCCTTTCCTCTCCTCTGCATCTCAAAGCAGCCAGGATCACTGCTTCTACTGACAGGGAGGTAGTGATCCCTCACTCCTTCCCCTCCCAGTTTAGCTTCCCCCTATCTTAGTGATCTTGAGTAGGATTTCTGCGATGGGAGATGTTTGGGGGGGTGGGGTTGAAGGGATTATGCCTCCATGCCATGCACAATCCAACCAACAGGCCAACCCAGCAAATCACAGCTCTCTTTTTATTATAAAGAAATGCATTTCTGTCTCTCAGTCCAACAGACCAGATACTGAACATAATGAGAGCTCTGAACTCATGCATTCTATTGTAGCATCCCAAAAGCTGCCCAGTCACTCATAAATTGTGTATATGCTGAGGTAACTGCCTCCAGTTAACATTCCTAGCCAGATATTTAGGTTATCTTACCAAATCAGGCTCCACAAATGGAGAGCCAGCATGGTTGGACTACGACTCTGGAGACCAGGCTTTGATCCTTTGCTCAGCCATGGCAACCCTCTGATTGACCTTGGACACATCACACACACTCAGCCCCAGAAAACCCCGTGATAGGTTCACCTTAGGGTTGCCATCAGTAGGAAAGGACTTGAAGGGACACAACAACAACAACAACAACAACAGCAATAACAACGATTCCTTCCATGTAAGCAATCTAGTCCTCATTCCTTGCTCTCAGCCCTTAACCCCCATGTGTTGTAAGGCTGTGTGTGTGGAATGAGATGTGCTAGATGTAAACTTTAATGCATCAGCTTTCTTTCATGAAGAAAAGTCCCTAAAACTAAGGCATACCCTATAGAGGTGGAAGTAATTTTTTTTCTAAGTTAGGCCAAACAAAGCTAGATTAGCATCTCCTTCTCCTTCATTGTACAATAAAAATAAGACTTGTGAATGTGTTGGCTTCTGTATAGAATGTCCCTCTCATTTTAGGAGTGTGGTGAAGAAAATGGGCATTGTACCTCACCTTTTATTACATATATTACATTGTCAGTCTCATATGTTTAAGAAGCCAGATTTCTGGGATACATTTGTCTCAAGGATTGCTTTTGCATTTCAGTGAAGTATGCAAATATACTGGATCAAACCAAGGGTCACTATGGTCAAGTGAGGTTGCTACTGAAAGCCAAAGTTTTAGGGAGAAGGGAAAAAAGTCTTTTAATTTTGTTTGCAAGCACATACAAGGTTTGAGTTGTGCTCACAAACAAACTCCAGCTGAGAATTTTATTAAGCATGAGAGTCTGGAAATCTGACAAGGTAATGTCAACTGTACATGATTAGAGCAAGCACATTAAGACAAAAAATTCATAGACTCTCCTGCTGATAATAGGTTTTTCATATTTTTTGAATAAACCATTTCCGTTTGAACAAAAAAAAAAAACTAGCTTGCTTGCTAAGAAATAGAGTTTTCTGGATTGTTTTGTCTGAAAGCTGTTGTATTTACTGACTACCTTTGTATTAGCTTTTTTTTTTTTTTTTAACAGAGCTAACTTTTTAAAAAACTAAGTCCTGATTAAGCTGTCCTTTCTAGGATTCTATTATGGGCCTCTAAGAGCAAGCCTTTGAAACAGGGGGAAAAATCAATTACTGTTAGGAGTCAGGGAGATGGTATAGGGAGGGGAACAAATGAGGAGAGTCAATATTTTATAGTAGGTGATGAAACTTGAATGCCTGATGCCCGGCAAATCATCTGATTTAAAGGTTTCAGGACTGCAATGCATGACTTTTCATTGGAGAAATATAAAAGAGCAAATCACTCTTTGCTGGAAAGTCACAGAAACCTTATCAGAATTGTATAGTTCCTGCTGCTCCCTAAAGATTTTCCTCTTCAGTCACTGATGGAATATGTGCTCTATGGATTGTGAAGGATTTGCCTTTAATCAGAACTTTCAAGTGGCTTGATATGCTCCCCCCCCCAATATTGTTTGATACTTAGGAGAAAACCCTAGAATACATTGGGGAATGGGGTGGTTAAGCTAGCCACATCTGAACTAAAGGCACCTTTCAGAATTACTTTGAAAGTATCAGCCTCTAGTGTGTTCTGTCTGCCAATATACAACCTCCTTTGAAGGTAGCTACAGAAGAAATCTTGACCACACAATTGCCTTGTGTTTCCCATATTTGCGGCTCGCTGGCATATAAGACACACTCCATTTATATGTCATCAAATACTATTTTCTGGTGTATAAGACACACTGCTGTATAAGACGCACTCCATTTTCAAATGGTATTTTTTTTGGGGAAAAAAAGTGAGCCTTCTAAGCCAGCAAATAGGGTAAATTAAATAGTGCTGTGCACTGTTTTTCTGATTCATCTTCACAGAGCTCCATCTAAGATGTCCAAGGGTTGTAATTTCCAGAGGAGTATTCTCTTTTTGAAGGGCTGCTAGAAGATAGTCATCTGTTGGTGGACATCATTTATTTGAAGAGCTGTCCAGTTTAAAAATAAAAAGGAAGAACAGTAGGGGTTTTGAAGTTGTCCATCAACAATTAATTAGCTCCACAAATTTCTTACCTGCCTTGCAGACAAATTCATAGTCCAGAAGATAGAAAAGGGAACAAGGGGAACAGCTATTTCAGATTTGATCCTAACCAGGAATGATGACCCCTGGTTAATGGGGTGGAAATGGCCTTTCCCCCATGGTATTATTGCATATAAGCTAGTGTTATGTGTACTTGTAATTGGTTGACCAATCAAACCCAAAGGATGCTTACCAATGGATCCTCTTCAGCCTGGGCGAGAAGTGATCAGTGGGGTTCCAGAGGATTCTGTCCTGGGCCCAGGTCTACACAACATCTTTATCAATAATTTGGATAAGGGAATAGAGGGCATTCTTATCAAAGTTGCAGGTGACACCAAATTAGGAGGGGTAGCTAACACCCCAGGGTCAGAATTCAAAATAGCCTTAGAGAGCTGGGCCAAAACAAATGAAATGAATTTCAACAGGGAGGTGTATAAGATACTACACTTGGGCAGAAAAATAAAATAAAATTCATAAATACGGGATGGGTGACACTTGGCTTGATCACAGCACACGTGAAAGGGATCCAGGCATCTTAGTAGACCATAAGCTAAATGAGTCAGCAGTGTGATTCAGCAGCGAAAATATCCAATGTGATTTGGGGCTGCATCAAAAGGAGTATATTGTTTAGGTCAAGGGAAATGATAGTACCACTCTGTTCTGGTTTGTGTCTAGTTGTAGGCACCACAGTTCAGGAAGAGTATTGACAGAGTGGGACATATCCAGAGGAGAGCAACCAAAATGATAAAAGGTAAAAAGTCTAGAAAAGGTCTAGAAAAAGGTAAAAGGTCTATAAAATGGTAAAATGGTAAAAGGTCTAGAAATCATGCCCTACAAGGAGCAGCTTAGGCTTGGGGAAGAGAATAATTTAGCCTGGAGAAGAGAAGATTAAGAGATGATATGATAGCCATGTTTAAATATTTGAAGGTATGTCATATAGACGATGGAGCATTCTTGTTTTCTGTTGGTCCAAAGACTAGGACATGGAGCAATGGCTTCAAAATTCAGGAAACGAGATTCCATCTAAACATTAGGAAGAACTTCCTGATTGTAAGATTAGTTCGACAGTGGAATATGCTGCCTTGGAATGTGATGGAGTCTCATTCTGTGGAAGTCTTTAAACAGAGGTTGGATAGCCATCTGTTGGGAATGCTTTGATTGTGTATTTCTGTATCATGGGGTTGGACTCAGTGGCCCTTGTGGGCTCTTCCAGCTCTTTTATTCTAACAGGAGTCATGTCACCTTTCACAGTGTCCCCCCCCATGATTGGATGAATTGTATTTATGTTAAGATTACAGTAATTATATTTAAAATTTTAATTTATACAGATAGATTAGCATATGAAAATAAAATTGCGTCCTCTATTGTGATGTGTGTTTTATTTTTAGCAATGTGTAATTGGCAATTAAAGAGTCAGCATGGTATAATCCTTTGAGCATTGGTCTAGCTCTGAGGACAAGTGTTCAAATCCCCACTCAGCCATGGAAACCCACTAGGTGACCTTGGGCAAGGCACCCTCTGTCAGCCTTGGAGGAAGGCAAAGACAACCCCCCTTTGAACAAATCTTGCCAAGAAAACCCCACAATGGGTTCTCCTTAGGGCCGTCTTAAGTTGGAAATGACTTGAAGGCACAAAACAACAAGGGATGACTATTGCTGCTCGATCTGCGCAGCATCTTCTTTCAGTTCACTTGAATTGTGTTTACCCTTCCTTGCCATTGGAATGAATGTGCAAGTATCCACTTTTGTGAATCCCCATATATCATATATTGATCACTAGATCAGTGGAAATGGGTGTTTCTCCTTTCTAAAAAGGAACCTCCAGTGTGGATAAAAATTTTAATTGAACTGTTTCTGTACCTACCCATTAAATCGATATGCTTCCTAAGTCATCTTTGTCTAGCTCTGATTAAGTTCAGCAGGTTCCCCATGGTTACCTAGGTGATGTGAAAGAAACCATTGGTGTCAGACTACGTGGATCTACCTGCCAATCGTTTGGCATTCATCTCTCCCTCCTAAGTACAAATAAACAACCCAAAAGAATTAATTTGCCACTCCAGGAGGCCTCTGAGAGCAGAAGATCCAGTTAAAACACCCACTCAAAATACCTCCTCCCCCTCCAAAAAAACCCAGCCAGGGTAAACCTTGGAAGTCACAACCAGGCTTGATTTCTGTTTGTGATATTTGGCTACAGAGAAGAATAATATGTAATACTCATATTAAAAACATGAAATTAGGTCTGTGAGGCCCACTGCTGGGGCAGAAATTTGCCCTTGTTCCCCTCTGTGCACAATTAATTCTGAATACCACTCTGGCCAGCTAGTTCCTCTGAGAAGGTTCACAAGGAGAGCCTCATAGATAGATCCAACTCCTGTTAACCACCACCAGCTATTCAGAAGTGAAATGCAGAATTACCATTCTTGATCTTCTGGTTTTAGGATGTGACAAGGCCGATCTCAACATTGGACAGAGTGAGGCAGCCATCTCAAGACAGTAGATCTTGCAGATCTTGAAAGTGGAGATCATGGCAAGTTATTTAATGTAGTTGGCTTGCAGTTTTTCCATTGGGAATCAGGAGACGCCCTTGTGAGATTTTCTGCCACATGCAACAAAAGAACTTGGCTGGCCTAGTGTACAATGCACCATGATTTTGGGGTACTATGGACTGCTGTGCTTTGAGCAACAAACTGTCTTGGGCTGGCCCCAGGAAATGCATGGCACTCTCAGCAGCTGACATTTTATAATACTTTCTGCTTCCACTATGACTACATGCGGACACCCCTCACCCACTCCAGTGAGTCTTTCTTTTTCTCTCTATTGAGCCTCTGGCAGGACAAGAGCAGCTCTGGAGGAGATGATACTTAGGCTATGAGTAAAGTGCTGATTGTCCAGTCAGTCAGTGCTCTAAGAAATGTAGAACTTCGCAGATTGATGCTTGACAGAATAATTAGAAAACTGTCACTTGAAGTAACCACTCCAGTGTTCCCTAAAGAAATGTGCCTAAGCCAAATGTGTGCTGTCCAAATCTAGAGGTTAAATGTTCAGTAAGACAAAACACAGCCTGTCAGTCGAGAAAATTGCTTCAAACATGCCGTGGAAGTGATGGCCTCATGCCTCGACTAAAAATGACTTCACAGTTTATTGAACTTACCTGCTTTGATCTTGTCCTGGCATCAAAGGGATTTTTAGTCAGTTCTAGCTTTGTTTCTGTATGAAATAATACGGGTGTTACCAGATTGGGAACACAGCTCTCTCACGCTTGCATATTGAGATCCTCACGGGGAGGCTTTCTCTCTGTCCTGCCACCATTTGTGAAGACATGGGTGAGAGCCTTCTCAGTGGCTGCTCCCATCCTTAGGAAGTCCCTTCCGTGGGAGGCCAGGCTAGTCCCCTCCCTGCTCTCCTTTTGCCAGCAGGCAAAGACCTTCTTGTGTAAGCAGGCTTTTAATGACTAATTGCTTGCAGGGAGTCTTCTTATCTGGCTGGGTAGATACTCTAGTTTTAACTTCTGTATGCTTCTAAATGATTTTATATTGTTTAATGAATAATTTTTTAAAAATGGCGATATTTTAATTGTGTTTTCATTTTATTGCTGTGGTTTTTAGCTAACTTTGTTTTATTGTTTGTGAGCCACCTTGAATTCCACACTGGGAGAAAGGCAGCACATAAATGCAAGAAGGAAGAGAGGGAGAGAAGAAAGAGAAAGGAGGAAGACAAATGAGAATTTTGTTTCAATTCATTTTTGAGAAGAATTTACAAAATTTTCAAATTTTTTCACATTTGGAATGGGAAAGAACTTGAGGTGTAAAAAGTTTCAAATGTGAGAGAAACTAAAATCAATTAATGTGGCTGGCCAACTAAAGGAAGTTAATTACTTAGTCTGGATTCGAATCTCTGTGTATCCAGTATGCTTTGGGTGATGAATTAGAGTTGCTACCTCTTTGTATTTGTTGATACTGTGCTTTTAAGAGCTATGAGCTAGGTAGACAGGTACAGTGTCCTTTCCATCCAAGTAACAGGATGTGGTGCTTTGTTTAAATTTTCTTATTCTGGGTGCTTCTGAAGGAAAGTTTTTTAAGTTGGCCGTGCTGGCTCCAGATCCTGTCCAAGATGGAGGAAGTCCAAAGACGTTTTGATGCCTGAGGCAAAGGGTGAAGTGGTATCTGTTGCTTATTGCTTATATGAAATCTTAGTGGACTGGAGGCTGATTCCGTACCAGTGATGGGGCATTTTCCTCCACCACAGTTGAGACATAAGGCTATTTTAAAGGGAACAAGGGAAACGGCATGCCATCCCACCTGCAGCAGTTGCTTCTCTAGGCATCGCCTCACTCTGCATAATGGAAGGAGTAACTGTTCACATAGCTGACTCTGCATGTCATACACAATCCTTCAGAAGCCATTGGGTTTTGTGTCCCTTCTGGAAGTTCCTTTGCCTCTGCCACAAGTTGTGCTTCTAGACTAGATGTCAGTAAAGGACTGAATTCTTTCCCAACCTTAACTGACATGGATGAAGGGTGACATTCAAGCAGAATGGCAAAAAGGAAAGCGCACAAAATATGCATGGTGCATAATTCCCTGGATTATTCCTGAACAGCCCTCTAGAGAATGGCATTTATTTATGAGTTAGCTGTCAGTGAAGTTGGGAAAATGGACTAGAGTTGAGTTAATTGAAATGGCTGTTAAAACATGTTGGCCTGCTACTGGCTGATGAGGAGATACTTGCGGGAGAATATTTGGCCTTTTCAGGCTACAAAGCAGTTCTGATAGAATGGTTTCCAAAGATAGGTAGGTTCACAGTCTTTAGAGTCAACCTTGCAGTCTAAATTTAAAAGCTGACAAAGAAATAAAGGATGGGGAGGGAGGAGACAGAGAAAAAAGCAAGTTCAACTTGAGGTTCTTACAGTGTCCAGCTGGGATAAAAGGAGTTGAGGTAGCCTGCTGGGCTGGCTACTGCTAGGTGGTGGTTGAGGGAGAGCCAAAGCAGCTGGTCTCTCAGCAGAGGCAAGAAGATAGGCCTGCATCTCCTCTTTTCCCTCCCTCTGCTCTCCAGCTTGTGGAAACAGCAACCGCTAGGTGGTTTAAAAAGAAAAAGAAAAAAAGTTCAGTACAGAGTTATTTAAAACAAGTATCATATGTTCTTCTTCGTGGTCTCTGTGCCTTCATACACTAGGAGCTTTAGCGCCTGCGTGGTAGCGTTCGGAAACTTCTAGAGCTTGTTCGCTTGGCGGGAACCCCTCCCCCACGCCGGTACTGCGCATGCTCCTCCCGCCGAGCAACGGTCTCTCCTCAGTTCTTTCTCATCCGCCGCCGCGTACGGAAGGTTCTTTAGTTTGTTCCTCTCACGTCGTGCTTGGCTTGCTGTTTTTTCACGGTTTTACGGACTTTCGGACTGTCTTTGACCTCTCTTTCGGACTCCCCCTTCGGTTTTTCGTCTTTTTGGATTTCGGAGTTTGGCGTTTCTTCGTCTTATGTCCGCGCTCTTTAAGAAGTGCGTGTCCTGCGGCCGCAAGGTTGCCCTCAACGACGGCCATAAGGAGTGTCTCTTCTGTTTGGGCGAGTCCCACAACATCCGGACTTGCCCAATTTGCAGGGATTTTACTCCCCAAACTCTCCGCAACCGCTCCGCGAGACTCAAATCTTATTGTTGGGAACAGTCTTTGCGGGCGATAGACGAGACCTCCACTTCCAAGATGGCCGACAAGAAGACGACTACGCCGTCGACGGTATCGGCGGCTGCCGTTCCGTCCACCTCGTCGGTATCGGGCTCGGTACCGGCGAAAACGCCGATCTCGGCGCTACCGAGGATCCCGAAGCTGTCGGAGGCTGCCAAGTCAGCAAAAGGATCCTCGACGGCGAGGAAGGCTGAGGCTCCCCTTACGGAGACGCCTGCAAAAAAGCGCCCTGCTCCGGACGGAGGCAAGGGCAAGGAGAAGGAGAAGAAGAAGAAGAAGAAGGAAAAGAAGCGCTCCCCGGCTGGGGACGCTCAACCTCCTACTCCTCCTCCTACTCAGCAGCCTTCCAAAGGGCGAGGCGAGTCCGTCGACCTCTCGGAGGATGAGATCGAGGACGTTCCCCAACAGCGCCCGGACTCGCCTGTGGCAGACCCTCCAACCCTGGTGGAGGAGCGCCACCGCCCTCTTAGCCGTCGCAGGTCGGCCGACCTGCAGCAGAGAGAGCCCTCTGCTTCTCCGGAGCGGCGTTTGACCTCCTTCAGGTCCCGGTCCCGCTCTTCCGAGCGTCCGGTGGCCTCGCCGCCTCCGAGGGAGACAAGAGAGGAACAACCTCGCTCGTCTGCCTCCAGATACACCTCGGCGTCCTACGCGGCCAGGTACGCGAGGGAATCTGAATGGAGAGAGCGCCCGGCCTCCTATCGGTCGCATTCGCCATCGTACCGGGATCGGTACCATCGTGGCCCGAGTCGCTGGGAGACCTTCCGGAGGTCCCGGTCACCTCGTCGACAGCGCGAATCGCGCTCGCCTAGAGGGGACGAGGCTCGGTACCGTCGACGCCGAAGCCGATCTCCGTCGGACCGCCGCTCCTTCAGCCGCTCTCCCTCCCCTCGATATCATAGGGCGAGGGAGCCTTCACCACGGTATCGGGCGATATCGCCACCTCCTAGGGTCACGGCAACGGCGACGCGCCCTACGGAGTCGGTGGTGACTGAGCGGGCTACGACGACGTCAGCCTGCCAGACTACCCCGGTCACCACCAAGAGGGTGAAGTCAGTGGTCAGCCATCCCAAGCGGGACGCTGCTGCTACCACCGCCCCGGCTGCGGAGAAGCCTAGGAAGGCAACACCTGCGGCGACTACGAAGGAGCCGGAAAGCGAGCGGCGAGAGGACTCACCGAGCTCGGAGTCGTACGACTCGAGTGCGGAGTCAGAGGTGTCTGAGGCGGCCTCCCAGGAGTCTCCTCCGTTGGGATTCGGGGACCCGATCCCAGATTCTGCTCCAGAGGACGTCCACCAGTTCTCTGCGATGCTGCTCCGCATGGCCACTACCCTCGGCCTTAAGATCGCCGATGCGGAGCCGGAGGACGACGATCCAGCCTTCTCCGTTTTCGAGGAGAAGCGACCTTCCACGGCCCCGCTGCCTCTCCTGCCCCGGGTATCCAGACTGGTGAAGGCCGCCTGGGATAGACCGGCCTCGGCTCAGCCGATACCGCAGCGGTTAGAACACCTCTACAGGGTGCAGAAGGATAACGCCGGTTATCTATTTAATCACCCTGCACCGAACTCTGTGGTCGTCGAGTCCGCACAGACGAAGGGCTCCGGCAGGCAACACACCACCCCGCCGGACAAAGAGGGCAGGAAGTTGGACGCCTACGCAAGGAGGTTCTATTCAGCTGCCTCCTTGCAGATCAGGCTGTCCAACACTCAGGCTTGCCTCGCGGCATACCTGAAGAAAGTGCTCGATCGCCTGCAACCGGCGATGGAGGCGGTACCGGAGGACATCCGCCAAGCCTCCTCCGTGATCTACAACGAGGCCATCTCCATCGCTCGCCACCAGATGGCCTCCTCCAGGCACGCAGTGGAGATTGCCTCCCGGGTCATGGCGGGATCCGTCGGCCTCCGCCGCCATGCTTGGCTCCGACCGGCCGACATCCAGGAGGACACCAGAAGGAGGATTGAAGATCTCCCCTTCGACGGTGAAGGCCTATTCAATTCGTCCACAGACGAAGCTTTGGACAATCTCGTCAAGGCGAGGCTGACCGCCAAAAAGATCGGGCTGCAGCCGGCCACGCAGGCCCGCAGGGCCTCCACCTTCCGCCCATCCTGGCGACGATCCTCCACCTCGTCGTTCCAGCGTTCGGCCCAGTCTGGACAGTCGAGACCGTCCTCCGGCTCATCGGCCAGACGCACGATTAGGCGGCGCCCGGCTTCGTCGAAGAAGTCCTCCTCCGAGACAAAGTCTCGGTTTTGACGTGCCTGGCAGGACCCACCAATACCCACTCTTCAGCCTACCATCAGCGCTCGGAGACCGACCGACTCTCGCTCGACACCTAGCGGAGTGGCAGTATGTCACTACGGACTCTTGGGTGCTTTCCATCGTCCGTCTTGGCTACGCCATCGAGTTTCTCGATATTCCTCCTCGCGGCGTTTACTACTCCACGCCGTCGAGTCCGGCCCTCCTGGAAGAGATCCAATCCCTCCTCCAGAAAGGGGCGATCGAGCGGCTCCCGCAAGAGGCCAAGACCACCGACTTCTTCTCCAGGTACTTCACGGTACCGAAAGCCGACGGTACCCTCCGGCCGATCCTAGACCTCAGAGGGGTGAACTACTACATCCGCCCCAAAAGGTTCAAGATGGTCACGATACCGTCGATCCTGCCCTTCTTACATCGAGGGGACTGGTTCGCCTCCATCGATCTCCGAGACGCATACTTCCATATCGCCATTCGCCCGCAGCACAGACGGTACCTCCGCTTCGCAGTCGACGACACCTGTTACCAGTACAAGGTGCTGCCGTTCGGACTCTCGACTGCCCCAAGGGTCTTCACCAAGTGCATGGCCCCGGTGGTATCCTACCTGCGGACGAAGGGCGCTTCCGTCTTCCCCTACCTCGACGATTGGCTGTTGGTGGCGTCCTGCAAACAGAGACTTTACCACGACGTCCACATGACGTTGTCACTCCTGACCCGCCTTGGTCTACGAGTGAATCCGAAGAAGTCCCACCTCGAGCCGGCGAGGATCTTGGACTTCATCGGGGCGACGCTCGACTCGACCTCCGCCAGGGCGTACCTACCAGAGTCTCGAGCACAAACCTTGATCCGGGCCGCCGCTCACGCTCGTACGGCCCCGACGTTATCTGCGAGAAGCGTCCAGCAGCTCTTGGGCTACATGGCTGCGACGACCGCTGTGACATATCTCGCCAGGCTGAGAGCAAGACCTCTTCAACACTGGTTCGTCCGCATATTCGACCCCCTGCGAGACGAACAGACACTCCGACTGCAGCTGCCGGGAGACGTCCGCTCATCCCTCCGATGGTGGCAGTCGCGATGCAATCTCATGTCAGGGATGCCTTTCCAACAGCCGACACCGAAGGTGACGGTAACGACCGACGCCTCCCTGTATGGATGGGGTGCCCACTGCGGCGATCTCAGAGTCCGCGACAGATGGACCGACGACGAGACCGCTCTCCATATCAACGCGCTGGAGCTGCTCGCCGTCTGGAAAGCCCTACGGGCGTTCCGCCATGCCGTGGCGGGGCGCACGGTCCTGATTCTGACGGACAACACCACCGCCGTCTGCTACATCAACAGACAAGGTGGGACTCATTCCACGACCCTGCTCGACATCGCGCTCGACCTGTGGGAATGGTGCATTCGCCTGCACACGCATCCCGTGGCGGTTCACCTGGCCGGGCAGGAGAACACCACGGCAGACGCCCTCAGCAGGGACACCTCATCCCATCACGAATGGTCTCTCTCCGGAGAGGCGTTCAGACTGATTCGGGACCGCTGGGGCGAACCATCGATCGACCTCTTTGCGACCAGGGAAAACGCGAAGTGTCGCCGATTCTGTTCCAGAGCGGGCCACGATCGTGCCTCCATCGGGGACGCTTTCCAGTTTCCGTGGACCGGGGAACTCCTCTACGCGTTCCCGCCGTTCCCGCTGCTCGGCCGGACGATATCGAAGATCCTCGCCGACCGAGCCGACGCGATCCTAGTAGCCCCGTACTGGCCGAGGCAACATTGGTTCGCACCCCTGCTACAAGCCGCACGAGACGACCTGCTCCGGTTGCCACCGACACCGGACCTGCTCTCCCACTCCGGCGGCCGAGTCCTCCATCCGGACCTGCCACGCCTGGCCCTCCATGCCTGGAGGATATCGCACTAGACGATCCCGTGCTCGGTACCGTCCTCGTCGCGGCCAGGAAGGAATCCACCCGTCGCAACTATCAATACAAGTGGCGACGCTTCCTGACCTTCGCTAACGAGAGGAGTGAGCCGGTATCGCCCGCGGGGCTCTCAACCGTCCTGCACTTCCTCCTGCACCTCCTGCAACAGGGCCTGGCGTTTCCATCCCTGAAGGTGTATCTCTCCGCGATCGTGGCATACCAACCGCCACGATCTGCTGCCTCGGCCTTCTTCAGGAACGATACCGTTAAGCGGTTCCTGAAGGGACTTCATCATCTCTACCCGCCGGTATCGCCGCCGCTACCGCCGTGGTCCCTCTCGCTGGTGCTCTCGCAGCTGACGAAGCCGCCCTTCGAGCCAATGGCGACCTCGGATGACAGACTCCTGACAATGAAAACTGCCTTCCTGGTGGCGGTGACCTCAGCGAGGCGAGCGGGTGAGATCACAGCTCTTCGTTCCGATGAGCCCTTCACGGTCTTCCACAGGGACAAGGTGGTCCTGAGACCTGACATCTCGTTCCTGCCAAAGGTGGTGTCCAGTTTCCATCTCAACCAGGACATCATCCTGCCTGCCTTCTTCCCGAACCCGACGACACCGTTGGAGCGGTCCCTCCACTCACTGGACGTGCGTCGGGCATTGGCTTTCTACAAGGACAGGACTGCTTCCTTCCGACAGACGCCGCATCTCTTTGTTTGCTATGGGCGACGTCGGAAGGGCCTAAAAGTGTCCACCCAGCGCTTCTCCAAGTGGGTGGTGAGGACTATTGAACTGGCGTATGAGCTCGCGAGGAAGCCTCCGCCAGTCCTGCTTCGAGCCCACTCCACCAGAGCTGTGGCTACTTCTGCGGCCCTCCTGCGAGGAGTTGACCTGCATGAACTCTGCCGTGTGGCGACCTGGTCCCAACCATCGACCTTCGTGCGCCACTACAGGCTCGACTGCCGGTCGCGCAGAGATGCCCGGTTTGGACGTGAGGTGTTGGCTTCCGTGCTGTAGGACCTGACCCGCCGTCCGACCGGTAAGCTACACAGTCTCCTAGTGTATGAAGGCACAGAGACCACGAAGAAGAAGAACAGGTTGCTTACCTGTAACTGTGGTTCTTCGAGTGGTCATCTGTGCCATCATACACACCCGCCCTTCCTCCCCTCTTTCTCAGGTCCCTGTAGGTTCTACGGCGGACGACAGAACTGAGGAGAGACCGTTGCTCGGCGGGAGGAGCATGCGCAGTACCGGCGTGGGGGAGGGGTTCCCGCCAAGCGAACAAGCTCTAGAAGTTTCCGAACGCTACCGCGCAGGCGCTAAAGCTCCTAGTGTATGATGGCACAGATGACCACTCGAAGAACCACAGTTACAGGTAAGCAACCTGTTCTTTTAAATAATTCAACTTATGTCAAACATCCCTTTGTATACTCTCTCAAGCCCTATTCAGTCAATATCAGAGGATGTAGAAACAATGCATGAAGAAGGGAGTGGGCTAGCCATTAGTATCATCATCATTGTCATAGTCACAGTCTACCAAGTGTTATCAAGTGGAGTTTTGGACCATCAATGATTTGGGTTTTATCCAAGAATCTGGGAATGAGTGAGGTATTCTCAAAAGGTGTGGCTTCTTCTTGTTGTTGTTTCATGGCCCCTCTCCACTTTTATCACTCTCCTCACATGGAGAACAATAGTTTGTATGTGAGAACTTTCCCTTTGTCTAGAGGCACCCCTTACCCCAGAAATGTCCTCAATGGAGAATCATTCTCTTTGTGAATAGGGTGACAAAATTAGAGGTAGGGAGCAGTACTGTGATCCTTCTCTCTGCATTTTGATAGAACATACTTATCAAAATGCAAAGAAACAAGCATTTTGGCACTGCCCCCGTCTCCAGTTTTGTCACCCTATTCACAGTAACAGTGAGTCTCCATTAAGGTCATTTCTGGGGAGGGGGTGTTCCCACTTGCAAAAAGAGCCTCTAGACACAGGGGAAGTTTTCATATTCAGACTCATCATTCTCCATGAGAGCCAGCACGTTCTACTGATTGGACTATGATTCTGGAGAACAGGGTTTAAATCCTCACTCAACTATAGAAACCCACTGTGTGACCTTGGGTTAGTCACACTTTCTCAGCCTCAGCAGATGGCAATGACAAACCTCCTTTACACAAATCTTGCCAAGAAAATCCCATAATAGGCTCATCTTAGGGTTGCCATAAGTTGGAAACAACTTGAAGGCATACAACAACAACACCAGCAACTTAGATCACGACTATAGAGGGTTTATGTTTTATTCTCTTGTATTTGAACGTGTAAAATTATGGAACTGTAGTAGTAAAATTTAACAGTAGCCACATTTCACCATACGTCCCACATTTCAGTGGCCTGTTTTTGTCATTCCAAGTATTCATCAGGTGTGTGATGACTAGCAGTGTTATTTTGTGATAATCAGCAGGGAGAGGATGCTGTTTGAGCACTCTTTGTAATATATAGAAGATATTTGGGAAAATAAAGCCTTTTTCTTAGGTGAGGGAGGGAGCAGGGAACTGGAAGACTTTTTTAAAAAGCAGAAGCAATAAGAAAATGACACCGAATAAACAGCCTCAGTAAAATATTTTGAAGATGTGAGGAACCATAAAATTGTTGTCACTTGCACAGAGAAAATCTACATAGTTCTCATCTATACAGATACCCTTGGGTGTGGAAGCTGTACCAAAAGCTGCATTCATAAAATCTCTTTAGGGCTTCATGCTGTTCCACTTCATATTTATCCTATAATTTTTACTCTGCCACATAACCAATTTTCCACACATGTTTTATATGTGGGTTTTTTATCACAACAAGTGTAAGCAAACTTTTAACTCGAAGCTGTTCTTCAGAACAGAAGAATTTTTGTGTGTGCATTCATCCCATCCATCTCACAGTGCTTACTCTATCATTGGCTTGGTTTAAAATATTTATCCTCCCCCAACTCCATTTGAAAATGAGGAATTTTTTAAAGCTCTGTGCGAATTTTCCATTAGACTTTTTCACAGAAGGAACATCATTTTTTTTAACTTTTCCAGTGCATTCTAAATAAGTGTCTAAACAAACAGGAAGCTACCCTCTGGCAGCTTTAAGTGGGATATATATTTATTCATTTAAAAAGTATCTTTGTGTAAGTTGTTTACATTGGTTTAACTATATCTGTTTTCACGAATGTCCAGATCCTGCAGAAAGGAAATTCATATCCAGAAGAATTATTCAGATACACAAATTTACATAAGTTTGTACGGCCTTTAGGGTCCAACTGGACAGAACAAAAGAATGTTTTTTAAAAGAAAACCCTACTGGATCTGGGCACTATCTTGTTTTCCACAGGAGCCCCATACATCATGGCAATAGCCTTATCTCTTTGTTGTTCCCCAGCAGCTGGTAATTCAGAGATATTTTGCCTCTGGTCTTAAGATATAGCCTGTGACCATTAAGCCAGTAATAACTTTATTCTCCATAAACTTTCTAAGATTCTTTTCGAGCTAAGCTAGTGATGCTTGCGGCAAGTTGTGGTGAATCCCACATTTAATCATGCAGTGTTTGAAAAAGCACTTCCCTGACTATCTCTTGAATCCTCTTTTAATTGTTGTGGTTGTTACTGTGTGCCTTTACCTTGTGGTAACCTTCTCATAGGTTTTTATTGTCAAGATTTATTCAGAAGTTTTCCTTTACCTTCTTTATAGATTGAGAGAGTGCAACTTGCCAGGATCACCTAGTGAGTTTCTTTGGCTGAGCAGGGATTTGAATCCTTGTCTCCTGGAGTCCTTGTCCAACGTCCGAAGTCCTACAGCATTGGCTGGCCTCTCCATTATTATATGACCTGAAATTCTGGTGTTATGAGACGCAGGCTCTAAAAACCAACCAAAGAGTTCTCGCCAGTTGTTCCTCTTCATATTGGAGAGAAGTGACTGCATGGCAGGGGGTGCCAGAAGGTTCTGTCCTGGGCCCGGGGCTTACAAATTACTTGGATGAGGGAATAGAGGGCATACTTATCAAATTTGCAGATGACACCAAATTAGGAGAAGTAGCTAAGAACTGAGGGCAGGATTAGAATTCAAAATGACCGTAACAGATTAGACAGCTGGACAAAAACTTAACCAATTGAATTTCAATAGGAAGAATGTAAGGTACCACACTTAAGGCAGGAAAAATTAAATGCACAGGTATAAGATGGGTGACACCTGGTTTGACCACAGTACACGTGAAAGGGATCTAGGAGTCTCAGTAGACCACAATGTGAACATGAGTCATCAGTGTGATGCGGCAGTTAATAAAGCCAATGCAATTTTAGGCTGTATAAATAGGTGCATAGTGTGTAAGCTGAGGGGAGTAATAGTACCACTCTATTCTGCTTTGGTCAGAACTCACCTGGACTACTGTGTCCAGTGGTGGGCATCACAATTCAAGAAAGATATTGACAAGCTGGAATGTGCCCAGAAGAGGGCAAACAAAATGGTAAAAGGCCTGGAAACCATGCCCTTTGAGGAGAGGCTTAGAGAGCTGGGAATATTTAGCCAGGGAAAGAGAAAGTTAAGAGGTGACATGATAGCCATGTTTAAATATTTGAAAGGATATTATATGGAGGCTGGAGCAAGCTTGTTTTCTGCTACTTCAAAGACTGGGACGTGGAGCAATGGCTTCAAACTTCAGAAAAAGATTTCACCTGAGCATTAGGAAGAACTTCCTGATGGTAAAGAGCAGTTCCACAGTGAAATACTCAGTGTGTGGTGGAGTCTCCTTTTTTGGAGGTTTTCAAACAGAGGCTGGATCTTCATCTGTTGGGAGTGATTTGATTGGCAGAAGGTTAGACTGGATGGCCCTTGTGGTCTCTTCCAGCTCTATGATTCTATCATTCTATCAGGGTAGGAATCTCTGTCTATCCAGTTTCTCCCCAGTTGGCATAATTCTGTAAGCCTCTGCCATGTACCTTCTTTCTCACCTTTTTGTAACAGACTGAAAAACAACCACGTATATTATCACATTTCCTGGAGAGTGGAAGATGCTCTGTATATGGGAGCACATGAAGCTGCCTTATATAGAGTAAGCTATATTGTTTGTTGATAGCCCAGAATTGTTGATACTGGGTTGCAGTAACTTGCCACTCTTTCAGGCAAGAATTTTCCAGCCCTGACTGGAAGATGTTAAGAAATGGACCCAGAACCTTCCAGAAGCAAAACATGTGCTCTAAGTTATGGTGCTCTCTGTCCATTTGGTTGCTGCTTTCTGCACTTCTCCCAGCTTTGCAATATCCTAGAGCTTGACAAAGATCTTCCTTCGACCTTTCTTTCAAAGAAAGCCTCCCCTGAAGCTTCCCCCACCAGTGATCCCCAGTCCCCTCAACATGTGCTCATTTGGTAGTGATATTTCACTCCAAATCGAATCCAGCTACCCCCAAACCAGCTACAAATGTGGTGGTTTAAATTGACCACTTCCTTGAAGCCTCTCCCAAAAAAAAAAAAAAAAAAAGGATGAAAATGGTGATTGGATGTGACACAACATCACACTTGTGTAACCCATGGGTGCACAAGTAACCTCCGTGCACAAGTGACAGCTTCTGCTCTGGTGTCATTCCCATTCCTATTATGCAATAGTTTTGTTATAGAGAAGGGGGAATGCTTGTCAAGATCACAGTGGAATGCCATTAAAAGGTCACTTTTCTTATTGCAGATTGATGGGAAAGCCTTCTTTTGACATAGGAAAGGCAAGGCAGTGGAAAACCAAACATCTGAATCTGAAAAATGCCAGTTAAAGCATATTGACAAAAAAACACAGCCTGCTTAGTCTTGTTTCAAATTCCTCCTCCTTTTCCATGGTGCAGCCTGGTGCCTCAGAGTCATGTTACCTTTTTCTCAGGAGGCTGATCTCATGCACTTTTTTAAGAGGCCTTTGTGTGGTAGTGAAGATGTGGAACACTGAAATAATTGTCTGCCTCATTATCAACCTCAGCTTGCTGCTGTCACAGCCGTGGATGTGTACAGTTGGCCAGTTTGTGCCCCTGTGTGTCTGGTTGCTGTTGTGTTTTTTCTTTTTTTAACCAAGGTGTTAGAGCACCCAACATTTCTATCTGAAATCAATGGCCACTTCCCCTCTGAAATATCAGGCCCAAGGAGGTCACTCAATATCAAAGGCTAAATTGGAAAATGTAAACCCTAATGATTTCTCTACGGACACATGTCAAGTGGGTAACAGAACTAGGTATTGATCTCTTGTGTCTCATTCTGTAAGTGCACATCCATAGTCCTCTTTTGGCTACTTCTTGAGTATTGAATTTTCTCCTACTAACATTGCCCTCCACTCCAGTCCTTTTCTTACTAGTTGCTGTCTCCAAATGTAGAGAATATGACCTGATGGCCATATTTTTTACATGTGTCTTTCTACATGTTTATTAAATTCCCTTGTGTGCCTGTGGGTTCATGTTTTCTTGTCCAGAAAAGTGACACTGATGGGGGAAGACTTATCTCCCTTCACCTGTATGGCTCTTCCCCTCTAAAAATCATTTGTGTATGTGTATGTGTGTATGTGCTTATTTATAGCCCTGCTTTCTAACAACATGGGACCCAAATCCTTTTCTCTGTGGCACTTTCTTTGAACATAACGCAATAGTCACTGTTTCATAGGCAGAACGTTAATTTAATCCAGTATGTTGCATAATGACTATAGTATAGTCATGTTAGATCAGACAAAAGTCCTGTCTGGTTCAGCATTCTTTTGCCACAGGTTCCCATGGGACACCCATGGGAAGCCCAAAACCAAATCATGCAGCACCCTCCCTCCCACTCATGTTCCTCAATAACTAATACTGAGAGGCAGAGTGCCTCTAATATTAGGTGATGAACAGCAGTTGTTGTACACTACGTGAATTTCTCTAGTCTCCTTTTTAAAGCTACCCATGGTAAGGAAGTGGCCTTAGCCATACCAGTTCCATAATTTAACTGTTGGGCTGTTTGCACATTATACTAAACGCATGTAGAAGCTGCTTCTACCTGTGTTCAATTACTTGTTGAGAACGTGTAGGGACTTAAGTTTAGCTAGCTGTACTTGGATAGAATGGAATTCACATTTTTCAAGTGAATGATCAGCAAGCTCTGCTGCCAGTCTAAGGGAATTAAATACCTATTAATACCTAAATACCGATTGCAGTAATTTTGTTTTACTGGCAACAGGGCAGGATTATTTCACTGGATCAGTATTTCTATGAGCAGTCTCAGTGGATAAAGAATTCTGTATAAATCAGCCCTCAGTGCACAATTCTTGGAGGACAAAAGGCCATTTCCTATGTCTTGCAACTAGTCTTCTTCCTGTTTTGTTTTGTCCCCCCCCCGCCAGAGCAGGTCTTGCCCTTAATCTGTTACCATTTTGCTCTATTGCTCACACAGTTTTTGTTGCTGTGTGCCCTTCTTCGGGTTATTTCCAACTTACAACCACTCTGAGGTAAAACTGTTATGGGGTTTTCTTGGCAAGATTTGTTCAGAAGAAGTTTGCCATTGCCTTCCTCTAAGACTGAGAGAGGGTGACTTACCCAAGACCACTCAATGGGTATCCACAGCTGAGAGGGGATTCAAACCTTGGTCTCCCAGGATCCTAGTCCAAAACTTAAACCACTGTACTACACTATACTACACTGGCTCTGGATGGAGTCAAGTTTGGATGGTGTTGAGGGTGCAGTGTTTACTCAGATGTAAATATCTGTTGGGGACTATTTCTCTGTATGTGTTTGCATTACAGCCCAGGGTAGAATCCAAATAGATATACCACCAGCAGAATAAAGAAGGGTTGATTTTAATCTGTTCCCCGCACACATAGTAGTCATCCACATCTACCAGATCTGTACCAAGGATAGTTGAGGATGTTTCAGATCAGTATAGAAAGCAGTGCAGGAAATTCATGTGGGAGAGGGAATAGCCAAGAATCTCTCTCACATACACTGCACTGCTGACAGATCCAGCCCTTGGGCTGCAATCTTAAAAAACGCTTACTAATGAGCAAGTTTCCTGGAAGACACAGCAGCAATCCAGCTCATGAGTAGTTACAAATAAGCATACCAGGGATTCTGCTCCTGATGTGGCAAGGTGTTGTGAGCTTTGCTTGTCTTTTGGAGCTTTTGAAAATCATTGTTTCTGGATCTGTTTTAATTTTCATAAACTGCCTTGAATCACAGTTAAGAGGGGGGAAAACACAATATTAACGAACAAAGTAATAAATTGGTATTTTTAGAAGGGTTTTTTCCCCCTGTTACATGCTGGGATGGATTTTAAAAAGCAAATAATTTATTACCAATACTCATTGTGATGTTTTAACAGTAATTTGTTGTACTACTTTAAAAAAAATCTTAGGACCTACAAGATAATGGCATAAAACAAACAAACAAAAATCTACTCAAACTATTTCTTAAAATGCCCTTTAAAAATAGTTGGACTTGTTGCACGCTCAGCAGCCCAGTTTTATAGTGTTATTCTACACATTATGTTGCTTTGAAATGTGACTTCATTATACTCATTTTATTCTCCCCTGCACAAAAGGGTAACCCATTTCAGGTAACTACTTTACTTGTACCCTGTTACTTTCATGCTGTGATATTTTTCTGTTGTGCTTAATTTTGTATGCTTTCCTTCCACTTTTTGACACACCAGGAAGTTCCAAAACAACGTTTCTTCCCCCCCCCCGCATCTGTCACAAAATAATACATGCTATTCCCTCTGAATGCTGTGTACTTTAATAGCATTCTATTCAATGCCATTTGTGGCTTTTTGGTCACAGTTTTGTCAGCTTAAAAAAAAGTTAGCAAAATTGATAGAGGTGGCATTTTTATTTATTTACTTATAAAACCTTAAAATTGATGAACATTTTCTTCAGCAAAGTTGTTGAGCGTGTTAGAAGAGGAAGTAAAGTCACTTTGTTCTTAGGTAGCTGGCAGCCTCAGTGAAATATCTTCATATAAAGTAGTGGGAAAAGTTACTTGCTAAGATTTAAGGCCCAGGAGATAGAAGAAGTATTATGCCTAAGCAATAACAATTGAGGCATTAAGGCATTTCTTAGGGCTTAATGTCTGGTGGGGAGGGCTTGATGGCACAAGGATGGCTAAGGGCAATTAAATTCAACTAATCATTAATCTCCAGGGAGTGCCCTGCATTCGGTTCATCTTTGTTATTGTGAAATAAATATTGGAAGATGAGATCTGAACACTCTGAAGTGTAAAAGTTAGGATCGTTTAAGGTGATTAGGATGGTTCTGTTGCCCAGAAGTTGCTGTTAAGCTATTTGTACACAACTCCTTTTGTGTTTCTGAGCCTTTGTTCATGTTTTGTCATATTACTATTTACTCACAATATTGTTTTGGAAGATTTAAATTCCAGGGCTTTTCACAGTGTTGTACAAAATAAACTAAAATACTACATAAATCACTTAATTCCATATTATTCTTTTTGAAATTGTATAAGTAGTGACTATTGGGGAAACAATAAATGCAGCAAGTGATTTTTTTTTTTTTTGATTTGAGAATTTTTGCAATGTGAAGATGTCTCTACTTGTAAATCAAAAAAAATATATCTGTCATCTGGACAAGAAAAGCTGAGAATCGTGCAGCCTTCCTTATGTTTCAGTACAAATCCCAGCCTGGCCGGCAGTGAAGAACGCTGGGATTGCAGTCCAACAACATCTGGAAGGCCACTTAATTACCACCTCTGCCCTAAAATACATTAAGTCAGGGGTCTTGTGTTGTACAGTATCATCAGTGTATTCTGCTGTGGTGTCATTGTGTTTCTTCTCTCTCTCTCTCTTTCTCTCTCATACACACACAGACACGCACGCATTTCACATATAAGATACAAGATGCAACCAAACAAGTGTGGCACCTGGTAGTAATAGAAATTGTATCAGTTTAACTACCAGTGTGTAGCCACTGATCATCAAGATACTTTCATGCATCCTGAAACCTGTTATATGATACCGAACTCTAGCAACTCTAACTCTGTCAACCATAATATAGATTTGGGCCAGGGAGAAGAAATTATTGCAAGTGTGGAACAAAGCATATTTAAAGGGACTTTTTATATGTCTGACTTCACTGTTATGAATTCAGTTACTAGTTTCATGTTATCTTTCTTCTCTTTTCCATATGCATATCTGTACTCTTGATATGACTTGTTTCTTAAATGACTGGTAATAATTAATATTAATTGAAGGAAGTTGATTATTCAGTTGATCTTTATCTTGACCTTCTTTCTTGACCTTACTTCTTATCCACCAGACTCCTTGGATGGATTAATTTTGATTTGAGTTCAAAGGTGCATTTTAAAAGCTTTCAATAATATGGAAATTGTTCCTTGGATTTTAGACAAAATTAGGTAGTACTTAAGGTATTAGATCCAGTAGAAACATTTTTATTTATTGCCCTAAGCAAGGCAAAGTAGAAATCTTTGAGATGTATCCGTGGTAGGAGGATTTGAAAATGCTTGTTTGATAACCGTATCTAATGAAAACAAAACACCTGAATCCACCTTCTGGTCTCCTCTATCTTTGTACAAAGAAATATGCAAATACTTTAGACATTTGCTCTGAATATGTATTTTGTGCCAAGACCTGCAGATCCCCAGAAGAAGCAGGTAGGCTTCCCTTTCTTTCTGCCCTCTGTAATATTAGAACTCAGTCAGCCAGTAAGGGAGAAACAATGCAAAAAAGTTTACCTTTTCATGTAGCATAGACTTTTAATGTATAGAATCTGCTACCACAAGATATGGTGATGACCACCAATACAGATGACTTTAAAGAGGTTGGATGGGATCTTTTCCATTAAATGAATGAAGGGCAAATGAATGAAGGAATGAAGCTTATCCCAAGCTACAGCAGTACCTTCCAAAGGACAACAACAGGAGAAAGTTACTGCCATTATTTTCTGTTTCTGTCTTTGCCTTAGAGATCTGGTTAGCCACTGTGAGAAATAGGAAGCTGAACAAGATAGGCTTTTGATTAGATTCAGTTGTTGTAGGATCAGTAGTCAAGGCTTAAATGCAGCAACTGTCATAGTTTTTGTCTTCTCTTTCATTGCAGTTCCACTGGATTCTAAGTCAGCAGTGTTGTCTTACCTTACCGGTTCTTAAAATGCAAATATTCATGGCGATCTGGGTTATTTTTACATTGCATTATTCATCATACCTGCTTAGTAGCTTGAAATTAAAATTCTTTTTCCTACGGATTTTATCCCTTTCTATCTGGCAAACATTGATTTCCTTCTCACCCTCCATTTCTCTAATGGACCCTGAAATTACCATGTCCTTTTCAGTTTCCTTCTCAGTGCACCAGCATTGCCTATATTACCGTAGCTCTCCTAATTGCTTCTTATTTTGGCTAACAGTACCTTATTTTGGCTAACAGTACCAGTTCAGTTCAGATATGTATGTGTTCTAAAGAATTCGTCCTGACTTTGATTTTCTGGAGATGTGGTCATTGTCTACAGTATTTATTTATTGAGGCGGGGCGGGGGGCTTCTGCCAGGCTGCATAGTTTTTGAATTTTAAAAGACCATTTTTAAGACAGTAAACGCTGATATAGATAATTTGAGAGAAATGGTTTATACTGCAAAACATCTGGAACTGTATCTTGTTTGTGGGTTGTCCAGTTGTAGATTTCTCCTCAACCAGCCATCTTATATTTTATTCAGGTCAAATTGAAAATCCAAAATAAACATCATATTCTGTAAGTCTTCCACAAACAGATTGAAATGGCACTTACTACATAGATGTCTATTCAGTTGATGTAATTCCATCTCTTTGGTTTGTATCATCAGCATCTTTATTTATACCCCACTTTTTTCTCAGGTTGGGACTCATTTGTAAATCCCATTCCACTTTAACAAAGGTTCAAGTGGCAACACATGCTAGGTCAGTATACCTAATGAACAGAATTCCATGTGGGAATAGGACATTTTCTCTCCCTCAAGAGAAAAAGCATGCGGAAAATTAGCATGTCAGGAATTTTGTTTAGCCGTCTATTTTGCTTATGTGAGTATCTCAACTTGCCATTGCAGGAGCACTTCAAGTCAGGAGTGGGCAGTCATAGGGAGGTGGAGGATTGCATTGACCTCCCATGACGGACCTTGAAGGATCACAGGTCCCTGCTGCAGCACTCCACCCCAAAATTTTGTTTTGCTTTTTAAAATTGTTTTACTGAAACTGCCCTGGGGATATGAGAATAATTTTTCCATGTTTTTGGAGCACCCTCCCTCCCCTGCTCTCCCCCACCCCCGCAGTAGGCCGAAAGGCCCAGAGGAGACCTTTCTTTAACCCACAAAATAGGATTGATGTCATCCTAGGAATGGAAGGGCATAGTTAATATTTTTGAAAAAGTTTTTAAGTAATTTGAGTAGCTGTTTGCCCTCCTTTCCACAAATAAGGTAACCAATGTCATTTCTGAATCATAAAAATGATATTGTTGTTTCCAATTCAAAACAACAAAAGCCTTATTTTGAAGACCCAGCGCACCCATAGGAAGTAGAGACAATCCCTGAAGGAAAATGTTTTTGGTGAGGGATTTGTTTTGTTTGTTTGTTTGTTTGTTTGTTTCAGGAAGGCCTGATGTTAAGATTCTTAGGGAGAATTTTCTACCTCAATAGTAAAATAATTTCTGATGAAGGAACAGACTCCTAATGAAAGGCAATTTTTGTGCCATCCTACAGACAGCCAGAGCATCTTACTTTGATGTGTTTCAGTGGTAGAGATGTGTGTGGGTGTGGGTGTGTTCATTCTCAAATTGTCCCATTCATGATGACAAAGGGTATTTCAGCCATGTCAAGACACCCCATGGAAAAGGTTCTCAGTGACTATAATATTATTCACATTTTGAAAAAAAGTATCATGAAGGGATTTTCATACATACATAAAACAGTAATTTTTGTAAAAATAGAATGCTGTTTTGGGCAACAACAATAGCCTTTGTGAAATTTATGCAGGAAAGTCCTAAAATGTGACAAATCATTTTTAAAAAGTGCTAACACTCTTGTAATATCATCAAGAGGTGAGAAGACTTCCTTTATTGTTTTTTTGTGCAAGATTGAAATAAACCAGTGTTTGCTTTCCACTTCAGTTGTATTTGTGAACCAGTTTCTCACATGTGATGCACTATCTGCTGATTGCCTAATCCGCTATGCTGTTAACAGAAGTAGCAGCATTTTCTTAATGAAGATGCTTGTTGAAGCAGAGGCTGATTTTGTGGGGCATGCCTCATCTTTTGATGGTCTGGCTCAGAAGGGACACAGCAAAAGATACATAATCTCAGAACAGATTGATTTGCTTCCATGATCTAGCCAAAGGAGATAGCTCCTCTGTCTGAGAAGATAATCTGCATTTCCCAAAAGGCGACCAGCTTGTCAGTAGCTCCACACATCACCTTTGTTTTCTTGTTGTCTGACCACAAATACTGAGTGAGTTCACAAATTCTGTTCAGATTCTTCATTAGTTCAAAGTACCAGCTCCTTAAAACTAAAATGCAGAATTCCACCAAGGTTTCACATTTTCTATTATACAGCACTAGTGTTAGCCTTCAGCTCACTGATCTCTAGGGGCTTCCACACTTGTTCCGTATCCTGAATATATGTATAATCATAGAATTAGAGGGTATGCAAGGGCCATCTAGTCCAACTCCCTGCCTTGCAGAAATGTGCAGCTAAAGCATTCTTGAGAGATATCTGTCTGTTTCATGAAAGCCTTCTCTGGTCCATAGAACTGCCTGTTTCATTAAAGCCTTCCCTGTTTCATAGAACTGTGCACTGAGCTGTTTCAAGAGCAGTACACAGATGTTTAGCACTGTTTCTTCACTTGACTGTCTGCCTGTGGGCTAAAGAAGTATTCTTTGTATACTTCCTTGGTCCTTCACTCCAACAAAGATATCAGATTTGTTGGGATTTTTTTCCCCGTGACAAGTTGCTAAAATTAGGGACACTGTCTACAGCAGACCAGGTGATTTTTTGTCATATCTCACTGGTACAAGAATGCCTGCCATATAGGTGTGTTTCTGTGTGGATTCTGTAGCACAGTGTGTCTAAGGACATAAAGTGCCCCAACCTGGTACATGAAGACTAAGTGTCAGCGCTGTATTGTTCCAGTTGTAGCCCCACCACAGCATATACAGAAAAGGGAAATTATGTGCATTAAAGTGAGAGAGAGTCCTAATAACTGAAAGATACCTTAGGATACCATGCTAGAAAAGGTAGTTAATCATGGCACCACAATAAATCAGGTGAGATGCTGGCTGTAGCATAGCATCAAAGCTTGGGAATTATAGAGAAGGTTTTGTTTGTTTTGTAAGGGGTAAAACATATCTTAAAAGACTTACCTCTTTATGGAAAGTGTTCATTTTAGAAGAACATAAAATGGAAAGCTTAGCCATAAGTGTCAGATGAATTAATCAATTCAGATATATGTCAGGTTATTCTTTTTTTTTTTTTTTTTTGGTCATACTCTCTATCTCCTGCCACAATTGATTGTGCATATTGTACTGAAATTCACACAGCAGGATTGAGAATGGAGGGGAAACATACTAATGTTACCCTGAAAATCTGAGGGTCCCAGAGGGACACCTCGATATGCTCCAAGTGATGGGGAAAGTAAGCTCAACGGAGCACAAGCAATAGCAATGCGAGAGGCAGGGTAACCTAGCGAGATCTTTTACCCAGTTTTTACGGGGTCAAGCCCAGTCAGAAATCACAAGAAAAGGCCCAATGAATAACTTTTTTAAAACAGTAGTAGCACTCATCAACGCAAATGCTCACACACACATCCAAGGGCTAAAGAGAAATAAAGAGTGGAAATAAGATAGAGGGATTGTTGAAGGATTCATAGTTTGGGTGAAACTGCACCTTTTCCTGAAGTCCTTGGTCCGGGAAGGCAGTGGAAGAATTGGAATTCAGCAAAAAGACACTGAGGGAACCACGCGGCTGCCGGAAGGGGGAATGGTCAGTTGATTTGACCGGGAGGTATCCAAAGAACTAGTCAAAAATGGGGACTATTTGTAGGAAAAATTTACCCTGAGGGCAAATCCTCTCCCAGGGAGAACAAAGAGGACAGCAATGGAACAAGAACTTCACACTGGCACTTTCTTTGATATTGGAAGCTAACAAGGTGTTACCCAAGTATCAGGATCTTCTGTCGCTTTGGATTGCAGTGTGAGTTTATGCAGATAGTCCTTGCCTGATAAGATTTTTTTTGCTTCCAGTGCCCAATTTTGTGGGAAAAACTCTTAATCCCTTCAAGTTGGCTCCTTAAAGGCTGAGTACCTTTTTGTCCACCGTGGGTTGGCACAGCTTGAGATCTCCTGTGGCTAAGTGGCTGAGGAGTTTACTGGCCTGACCTGGTTCTTTCAGTCATACAACCGTTGTTGCCTACGTGCTCATCTGGGTGACCTCTCTGGTGGGTTAGATTAGGTTTTATATCAAAGTTGTAGACTCCAGGACAGGGTTTACCAAGGGGGCAACACTAAACAAAAGGGCAGAAGGGAGAGGTGGAGAGGTTGAAAGGTTTACAGCAGTACTTGCCAGTATTATTTTTTTATTCAAACATTACAGTCACAGAAAAATGAACAATAATTTTAGCTTTATGCAATACTGGAGATGTCTGAGCCATTCACAAATGGCAAGACACAAATGGCCAACTAATGGACCCAAACAATTATCTCAATTCCTTTCAGATCTTACTTGCAGTGTAAGATTATATTGTGTGTTCTTGGGTGACTGACGTGGCTAAGATACTTTGTTCTCCAAAGTGGATGTAAATTTTCAGCACAGATGGGACAGCTCAGTTGCAGCAACCATTTTCATCAATGTGTTTGATGACCTGACTTGTAACAGAAAACTCCTGATGGTTCTGCCTACACAGTATGTCCAACAATTGTGCTAGAATGCAGATGTCCCCACCAGGCTAGACTGTACTGTTTTGGTTTGTCTCACAGATAGCTTGTAATTCAGCTAAAGACAGCTTTAATTTTTCCCTGTTTTGTGTGAGATGCTCTGTTTTGTGGATAACAGTTCTGGATTTCTGAAGAAAGTCTGCCTCTCAATTACCAAATTAAAAACATCAATACTCAAAATGTAGTGATTAGAGCAGGTAGAAAAGCCAGATAAACAAGGCTTGGTCAGAGAGGAATAATTTATAAAAGCTGGATGTCGCTTCCATAGGCTAGTCTTTGGTGAATAAGTAAGAAAGGCATTTGGACAGTTTGCAACCTTTGGTTAGCCAGAGAGGGAGATTATTTCCCTAAATAGCAGCATTTCCAGAATTTCTTCAAAGGCAACACTTCTTCACAACTGCAACTATGAAACAAGATCAGCATCACTGAATTTGCTGATAACCTGATTAATCAACACACAGGATGTTGAAAAGAATGCCTTGGAAAGTCAGTTGTTTCTCAAATTGGAGTTAGAATGCCAAGAAAGGAATAAAGCAAACAATTCAAGCATTAATTTCAATTATTCCTAGGAAAAAAATAGAGAAAGAAATGAAGTGTGTTGAGCATAGCTGGGGGAAGGTCAGTGATGCATACAGGAAACAAAGGTAGAATGCATCAAAGAGGTACCAAAGTTTAAATGTGAGTTCCAAATTACAGTTGTGGGAACAAGCTATAGTTAGAGTAATTTGCAACATACCAGGACAGTGGCAGGTAAAACTATGACATTGTACTAGAAAGTTCATTCATTGTTCTGTCTTGCTGCCCATACCTCTTCCTCCCACATGTTCAAGACTCTGTACAAATGCTGCATCTGTGATGCAAACTGTCATGGCACTTAATACTAATCCTTATGGGAAAGTGTTAGTAAAAGAAGAGAACGTCTGCATGGAATGGTTTTTCTAGAGAAACCTGTCTGCTACACTTGTCTGATATCATCACAATGTGTTCTTTCTTCTTTCCCTCTTCCTTTGCATGTTTTTTTTCTCTTCTTCCATATCTTGTCTCTCATATTCTTCCATCCATAACTACTTTTTTTTCTCTTCTCACCTATCATAATCTTCCATTTACTCTCAGCCCCCGCAATATTCTACAACTTTCTTTGTATGTGCACATACTGCACCATGAGGAAGCTTCTTCTGGTTCCTCATGGAGCAGTGCTGATCTGTCAGCTATTGACTGCCAGTCTGCAATGAGTTTCCAGGGAAGAAAGAAGCAGTTGTAGTCAATAGGCACAAATACAGGGCAGGCCCCTGGCCCCTGCCCATCTTCCGCATCAGATAAGAACCACTGCTGTAGACTTCCTGTTCCACTGAAAAAACTTGCTCCTTTTCTTCCTACCTCCTGCTCTTTACTGCCTGTCACACTTGCTGTTTACTGCCATAGCCACCACCTGCTGCGGAATGAACAACTCCAGTGGGGTTGATAGGCAAAATATTGAAGAGCGGGAGAGAAATACTAACTTTTGCTTCTTGTAATTGTTCCTGGGAAAATACACCTAGAGTTACATTCAGTTTCATTTGAAGAAATAAAGATACTTTATATTCTAATCTAAGGTTCTTTTATAATAAAATTAACATGATAAATATTAAGACTTTTGTTTCGGTTCTGCATGTAGCACATCTGTAGTGTGTAGTGTTCAGTATGAAACACAACACTCATTTTCACATAACTGATAAATTGTGTCTGGTCTGCCTGTGATTCGTCTATACATTTGCAGATGGTCTGCTTGGGAATTACATTCTTATGGTCATAGAAGAGCATTACTTCAGCTTGGTTAATGTACTTACAAGAGCTTCCATGTTTTGTTTTGGTTCTTCCTTTCCTTATAGATTTTGTTTGCCCACCACCACCAGTGACCTGCACAGCTATTGCCTTCATGGGAATCCATTAGCATGTTCTGTTGTAGTCAAAACAGCAGGTGAAAGGATTGAAAGCCAGTGTAGTGGATAGTGGATTAGACCTGGCTGACTTGCATCCTAACTCTGGGTCAAAGTAAATGAGACTTTAAAACCAGGGCTTGGAAATGTTACTTTTTGGACTACAGTTCTCAGAATTGTCATGGTAGCTAGTGGATGCTAGGACTTACAGTCCAAAAGTACTATTTTAATTAATTAATATTAACTGCATAATTAAATATAGTCTGTATATCCTACTAAAAAAATGAAATAGCATCAACAAGGAGGGGGGAAAGGCATTGAGATCAGAAGTGCAGAGCTATGAACCCAGTAGTGCTTTTTCACTAGAACTATGCCTCCATCTGTTCAGCCACCTTGTTTTTTTGGGGGGAGGGGATGAAGGGTAAGGAGAGGCAATAGCATTTCTGTGGCATAGGAAACACAGCCTCACTGTCTTCCCAAAATATTTTGGCATAAAGTACAAAGCACAATAATGTATTCACATCATGCCTAGTTATCCTTTACCCATGAAGCTCTTGGACCCTGTGCCAATATCTTGCTGTGCCAAGTCTTCTCTACAAGATTGTTATGAAGATAACATAAAAGGACTTTGTATGCTGCCCTACTAGGGTGACCATATTATCCAGTTGGGTGGGTTTCTATCTAGTCTCCAGCTTGGCTAGTCTTCCAGGCATTCAGGTGTTTTAAAGTAAGTCTGTAGCTCCTGTGGAAGTTAAGACATGAGGCAAAATATTCATCCAACCTGTTTTATAAGAAACAAGCCTGCTAAGTAATTATTTGCTGCTCTGTAACAGGTTAACAGAGAAGCAAGACATTAGGGCTTTGAGATGGGGGAGGGAGGAAGATGCAGGAGGATTTGCATTGATGAAAATTGGAAATAATATGAGCCTCCCATATTTTAAGGTGAGAAACAGATCTTCCAGGTTGGATTGGCACTTGTTTTGTGTGTGTCTTTGCTATTTCACAAAGGAATACCTTACAAACTTCAGAGAAGTAGTCTCTTGGAGCAAAAACCAACAAAAATCTTGTCATATTTTGAAGACTGTAATATGTTTTATTCATGTATGGTGATGGCCCAAGCTTTTCTGCTCTCTGAAGAAGAAGGAAAAACATCACCACTGGCCCTTCTTGCAGCTGCCTGGCTGTCACCACTCTCCAACCCCCTGTTCCTTTTAAAAATGCTAGCTTGGTCCTACTGGCTCTGGGCAGACGGTAGTAATACAGAGTTATCACACAAATGACAAGTGGTGGGTGGAGAAGGGCATGTTAGGCAGCGGCACTGGTAAGGAGGAGGAAGACCATCCTCCACTGTGAAAGTGAACTGGAGATAGAGATGGCAGCAGACAGATGCAGTACTAAGGAACATCTGCTGCCACACAAGTGAGTGGGCAGAGTTAGGGGGAGGAAGCAGTGGGGTAGCAGGTAATAGAGGAACAATGGGTGGGGGGCAGCGGGGGAGCAGCAGCAGTAGTACCTGAGTGAGCAGGAGAGGAAGGGCAAAGTGATGGAAGAGTCACAGGTGGAAACACCAGGAAGGTGAGGCAAGGTGGGTTGGAAAGGGAATGCTCTGAGGCATGGAGAGTGGGAAAAGCCCTGTTCACCATTCTTAACATCCATCTGGCAGTGCACACTGCTGAATGATAGAGCCAGATCTGTTCCTGGACTGCACCCCATTTCGTTAAAAGCATGGTATGCTTTTGAAGATGGCATATTAATATATACATGCTTGGGTAAGAGGGTTTAAAGGGGGGATGAGAGGGAATTAAAATGCAAGTACAAATGATCATTATTTTAATGGTAATCATTCATAGATAGGTGTTGGATGTTAGTGCAGGCTTCCTAACATAAATGAGCTGAATAACATGTCTGTCATGGTGAAAAATCAAAAAAGGATGATCTACAACATTTTCTAGTTAAAATGTTTAATCTGTATCTCTGAAGGAAATTATACGATTTTCCTTGCAGTTCCTGCTGTTTGCCCCCTTTTTGTTTACTCTGCATCTTTTCTCCTGTGAATCAGATGACAATGTGATATTTGTGGAGATATCTTTGGTCTTCTCATAGATATGTACATGTTTGCCATTTATTAAAAGAACTTGATGGACAAAAAGCTGAAATGATACCACAACATCTTCACATGACAAAATGTTGTTGGTATTGATCTGTTCTGCTCCAGGGCTACTTTACATCGTTCCTCTTTATGTAGCACCACAAAGACCTTATAAGATAGGTTTGGCTGAGAGGTAAAGACCGCACCAAGGTGCCCAGGAAGTTTTGTGTATGGAGACATTTGAACTTCAGTCTCATTGTTCCAAGTTTAGTACTGTAAGTGTTTCATTATATTGGTTCTTTCAGATGAATGGTTGCTGTACAAATAACGAATGTGCTTAGTTTTCATATTATGAAAATCTGCACAGTGTATGTAATTTTCATATTATACACATTTGAATGGTAAAACAATTTGGACTACCTGGGTTGGAGATGCTGGAGTATGGCAACCTTACATTCCTTGGAGAAGGGCAATAAAATAGTGACAACAATAGTAGAGCTTGTGTTAAGTTTTGGGGAGAAGGGCACTTTCTTTTCCTGATAGCATTCTTAATTTTCTTAGTGCTTTGCTTTATTATTTAGGTTGGGATTATATTCACAATTTGAACAGCTATGTGTTTTTTTTAAGAAAAAACCTCTCAAGTTTGTTTCCTTAAAATAAGAATATAGTCAGTAGTCTAACAAACATTTTGAAAAATCCCATCAGTTCCTCTGTTTACTAATTTGGAGCTTCTTATTGTTGTCTTCAAAAAGGAGGCTGAATAATGTAAACAACCACTAAGCAAAGTTTGAAAGCTTGCCCAGTCATTTGTGAATTGAATTGGATTGGGTAGCTCAAGTTTAGGAGCTAATTCAAAAGAATTTTCCAGTCTCTGGCGGGCAAGGGATTATAAATGGGTCTATCTGTCAGTTGCAGACACTTAGACAAATGACAATGTGAAGCTATGATAATGAATGCATTATCATCTGCTGTTATTCCAGAATAAATTTGTCCTCCTTTGCAGAATTCAAGAGAACTCTAAAATTAAAACTGCTTCTCTCTTTCTCACCCCCACCCCACCCCTGGCAATCCCCACCCACCTCATCTTTGAATTCTGTCGCAGTATGTTCTGTGTTCACAGACAGTATTAAAATCTGAGGAAAATAGGATTTCAGTGCATCTGTGCCAAGCTCGTAGAAGGTATACACAAGGTATCCCCATGGACACACATGCAGTTTTGTTACCTCTGGGCAATTGTTTACATCTCAGAACTATAAATCCATAGGAAAACTCTGGGCAATGCTCCTCTGGCTTGAAGGAATTATTTGTTGCCTTTGAGCTTTGCAAGCATAAAAGCTGGAAAGATTTTATCCTGAAATGTGAAAGTACCCTTTTCAAAATTTTGTCTCTCAAAGAGTTGCAATCAGAGCTGGTTCCTATGCAGAGGAGAATCAACAGGTATAGATTTGTCTTTGCCACCATGTCTAGAAAGTAAGGTGTAAATCTTATGATACATATCAGGGGAGGGTGGATGGAGTGCTGACCTAGAGGAGCTCCTAGACAACTAGAAATCCATAGCTCCTGATGTTGCTCACCCTTGGTTATACTGTTACAGTATAACCAGTGTTACAGTATAACAGTACAGTATACAGTATAGTACAGTACAATATAACCAATGGTGAGCAACCTTACAGATGTTACAGGCATCCCAACAACATCTGGGGGGGCTATACTTTGCCAAGACGGGTTATGTGGATGGTGATACAGATTTAATGTCATGAAAGACCAAAAACAAACAGTGTGGAGCTCCACCATCTTCAAGACACATCTTCAAGACTCTGATATCCTGATCAGAGGTCTAGTCAGCTTGGGACAAAAAAAAAAAATTGCATTCCTCTGAAGGCAGGGCCATAGGCATTTCCCCAAGATGGTTTTGGATACCTTTCAACGGTCTTGCTTTGGCAGAAACAGTTGTGGTTAATCATCTGTTGTCCCAGTTTTTCAGCTTTTTTTTTAAAATGTCTTGGTTTCTTTCTCCTCTTCTCACCTTCCCCCTTTGCCCTGGCTTATTCCTTTGCAACAAAAGTGAATTCAAAATGAAAAGTCATTTGCACCCAGTTAACTCAGCAGGGGGAAGAGGAAAGGAGAGGGGACAGAATCTTGCCCTTCTCTGTAGACTCAGCAAAAAATCAAACTGCTGGAGCCTCTCCTAGTTTGTCTGTTCTTTCTCATTAATATTTTTGCCACCTTGAGCACATTCTGATGTTGCTTGGCCACATGTGTCCTGGTTTTCATCTGTGAAATGTGGAAGGGTATGTTTTTGCAGCTCCTGATCTTTATTCCAACTTTTTTTTTAAAGAAAAAAACGGTAAATAGGAGTTTCTGGAAACCTCCAGAAATGCTGATTAACTTTTAAAACAGATCCCCCCAACAACCACACACACCCCTGCTGAACATTTTAAAAATAAATACATTTGGCCCTCCACATTTGCAGGTTTGACTTCCATGGATTTGATTATTTGCAAGTTTCTCCAACCCCTGGCCCCTCACTTCAAGTGCTTGTTTTCTGGTAGAACCTTCCCTCTCCTCTATGCAGTGGTCCCCCTCCTCCTCCTCCCCCACTAGCCACTGCCTGGCCAGTTAAGGATAGCTCACACCCCAGTTTCTCAGCACTGCAAACTGTCTTCCAATCTTCCACACATACCCAAGAAAGGAGATGGGTGAGAGAGAGGAAATATAGGGCCACCATGCAGACTCACCCCCTTTCCCTCACCTTTCCTTGACCTAGTTTGAACCCGTTCTTCCCACCATGGCTTGGTCCCCTTACCACACACACACACACACACGTTTTGATATTTGTCGCTTTTCCACTTTTGCAGGGGTCCTGTGCCCCTAACCCTAGCAAATGTGGAGGACCAACTGTAAGCCTGTTTTTTGTTTCAAAACCAGAAGTAGACTTTCACCCACCCAACACTGTTTTCCCCAAATTTTTAGCAGTCCATGTGTCCCCCCAGAGGGTCACAGTTGGCACCTTAGCCCTCAGAGGACGTTGTGAGTTTCAGGAGGGGATGTGGAAAATCTATAGAAGAAACAAAAAAACATGTCTCAAGATGCCAACCAAATGTTTATTGCATTAGCAGAAAACATAACCTCCAACATTTCAGATGAAAACACGTATGTCCAAGCAATATAAGCATGTAGTCAAGATGGCAAATGTTACTAGTGAGGAAGGACACACAAGCTAGGAGAGGAAGAAGACATAAGCTAGGAGAGGCTACAGTAGTTTGCTTTTACCTGAGTTTGTCCCCTCCTTTCCTCTTCTCCTGCTGGGTTAATTGAGTGCAAATTACATTTGCAGTTTGATTTCAGTTTGCAAACAACTGAAGTAAATTCAAGATTAAAGGGAAAAGTGGGAGAACGAAAAAGAAACCAGGGCTTTTTAAAAGCAATGGGAAAAGTGAGGTAACAACTGATGAATCAAGACTCTTTCTACCAAATCAGGACAGTTGGAGGGTATGGGAAGTCCTTGACACATTTTGGCCTTTGTGTTCCTAAGGCCTTCAGGGTGCTTTTTAGAATCAAATTTCAGACATTTCTAAATCTGGAACTCAAACACCATTTAGTGGGCAAGTGAAAACTGAAGTTTGAGTCTAAATAACCCCCTGAAGAATGCCTTAAAAGTGTATACAGGCTGAAATTGGTTTTTTCCCCCTACTAATTAACCATCTTTTGAACATTTTGAGACAGCTGCCTTTTTCCTTCTGCAGATTCCATTGGACTCTCCCCACCTTCTTCTTCTTTTGGTATGAGAAGTTTAGCTGGTTGTTGTTGTTTTCCCCCCCCAGAGTCCTCCCATTCTGTATTATATAGGTCTAGAAAGTTCAAGTTAGAGGTGGCTACCAACCTAAAATTTGATATTTAGCAGTTGGGAAGGGGAGGGGCTTGTCCCTTTTCCTAGAACATCTCTTTAATCAAAGGCAGGAAAACTCTTCCAGCCTGATGGCTGGATTCAGTTTCGAAGGCATTCTCAAGCTATGTCATAAGAGTGAGGTTTGTTGGCCAGCAGAGAGTCCAAATTAGCAAAGCAACATGAGCAGCCTCTTCCTACAGGCTCCTTACATTCCCTCTCCTCAGTATCTCTTCAGTTTTCCTCACCCTGCCCCACAGCTGACCACCCCATACCCCAGGACCTCATCAGGCCACTTCAGTGTTGTTTTTAACGTGCTCCCCCCCTTTCATGTACAAAGTTATGTATTTCTGAATAACCAAGGAATCTCCCTGCTTATGTAGAGAAAAGTACCGTAGGTTTGGGTGACTCAGGCCCTTTTCACACGCGGGCGGCGGAATGGGGCAAGCCACGCCAAAACGGGGCTTACCTTGTTCCGTCGCTGCGCGGAGCAGCGCATTTCACTGCTCTATATGCAACAGTGTCCGGCAGCGCCCAAAATGGCGGATTTTGACTGGCGGAGCCTCTCCACCAATCGGAGGAGCTCGCCAGCCGGAAATCCTGCCCCCTGCCCGATTTGCAGGGACGCCCTTTCGCACGTCCGTAAATCCATACAGACGCTGCGACGGGGCTGGATGCCCTGTGCCTTTGAAAAACCACGTGGCAGCGCCACTTGTGGGCGCCCAACCACGGATTGGCGTGTGGATTTACTCACAAGTAATCCACCCCAATTCGCGTAACGGTGTAGACGACCTCCGTGGAGGTCGATCTACACCGTTTTTTAACCCCATGTGAAAAGGGCCTCAGTTTCATTTTGAGGCTGGTAGGCATTCAGCTCATTGAATTTGGTATTAGCAGAAGTGATGCCTCAGTTCCCCTATACGTTTCTCATCTAGGATACTATAATGTAAATCTGACTTCCAGTGAATGTTTCACAAGCCCCATGGTGCTATCTAAGAAATTTGAAAGCAAGTATCAAGCTGTTCCTTTTAATAATGTCCACTAATCTACTGAGTATTTGTTCTGTTTATTCTCAGTTCTGTTTTTTTCTGTGTTCTCCAAGCTCAGTCATTTTGTTTTCAAAGCAAGTAATTTCCTCAGAAGCTAAAGGAGTTATGCAACTCTCAAAGAATTCATCAACCCTTGACCTTTAACATTTTTGCACCACCAGATTTTTGAAAGAGTTTTCAATTAATAAAGGGTTAGCTTCTTAGCAGTGAATACAAATGGAGAAGCCTGCAATTAATAGATAACCTAAAACAATAGTTTTAATAGGCTATGATAGAGAGCATTTAATATGTAAGGGGATTTTCTTAGTTTAAAACAAAACAAAGCCTGAGCGACTGTGGGTGAGATTAGCAACATGCATCAAGGGTATGGCATTGTTTGAGCTGAAAAGAGCCACACATGTGTAGATAGTTGATAATGCAGATAATCATTCATTTGTATATCACCAACTTTCATAATGGGAGAAGGCTACAAGTTCTATTTGTGCTTTTTCTATGTGGTCGGAATTAAATAGGGAAATGATTAATTACAGAGCTATATTTCTTGTCAAGTCATGAATAAATATGTTTAGCATCAGTATAGCTGTTTACAAACAAGGAAGTCACACACTTGCCAAAGATTTGATTAAAACAAAAATCCCCAACATTTGATTCATCTCTATATTCTCTGTTGGAAAGATCTTTACATTTGTATACTTTGGCATCTTGTAATTAAATGGTTCTTAAACGTTTTAATTAGACTGAAGAGAAGTTGAAAAGCTTTTGCTGCACTCTTTGTAAGCCATCTTGCAATAACACCAAGCTGGGTGTGGTTTGTATTGCTGTCTGATTGACCTCACAATTCTGTTTCGGCATTGCATTTCTGTGTATTGCCGCCCAAGATGCAAACATCTGCCCTGCCTCACCACAGTCACTTGGAAATATAGGGTAACATTGGGTTTGTTTGCATGGTTTGGAGCAGCAAGCCTAGATGTTACCTGTGGTCAGAGTTGGAAGCATTAGTTTTTTGAGCCACAACTCCCAGAATCTCCCATCCATCACAATTCTGGGTAAGCTTCTGAAATGTCTGCATTGTGGATTTTGCTATCTTAATTGCTATCCCTGTATGTTTCTCATTTAAATCAAATCCCAGTTGAACTCAGCAATATGTTTTCATCAGTCAGCAGTTTTGATTAAAAGCGGATGACATTTTTGAGAGGATCTCTCTATAATACGCTGCGACTAAGAGCGGTAGTTAGCTCTGTAGTGCATAAGAACACATAAAAAGTTGTTGTGATTAATCAAGCCAAAGGTGAGGTTTCTTATTGTTGTTGTGTGCCTTCAAGTCGTTTCCGACTTATGGCAACCCTAAGGCAAAACTTTCACTTGGTTTTCTGGGGCTGAGAGTGTGTGATGAGCCCAAGGTCATCCAAGGGGTTTCCGTGGCCAGGTGGGGAATCAAACCCTGGTCTTCAGGGTTATAGTCCAACACTCACTACACCATACTGACTCCAGTATTGCCTCTCCACTGTGGATAAGCAAATGCCACAAGTAGAAGGGGAAGGCAAAAGAACTCCTGCTCTCCAGCAACTAGTATGCAAACACATGCAAACACATTGCTGCTGGAGGTAACATATAGCCTTTATGGTTAGCACCCACCAATATCCTTCATGGATTTGTCCAATCCTTTTCTAACGTCCAAGTTGGTGGCCAGCCTGTGGAAACTAATTCCATAGGTTAATCTGGATATGTGTTTTCCTTTATTTGTTCCAAATATCCCACCATTCAGCTTTCAGTGGAAAGCTAGATTGCTTTCACCCTTTCATAATTTTGGATGCCCTTTTGTCTTTCTTTTCCACCTCTATAATATTCTTTCTGAGGTGGTGACTGGAGATAGAATCACAGAATCATGAGTTGGAAGAGACCACAATGGCCATTCAAGTCCAAACCCTAGCCATGCAGGAATACACAGTCAAAGCACTCTCAACAGATGGTCATCCAGCCTCTCTTTAAAAACCTCCAAAGAAGGAGTCTTCACCACACTCCAAGGCAGTGTATTCCACTGTCAAATTGCTCTTAATATCAGGAAGTTCTTCCTAATGTTTAGGTGAAATCTCTTTTTCTGTAGTTTGAATCCATTGCTTCATGTCCTAGTCTGTGGAGCAGCAGAAAATAAGCTTGGTCCATCTTCAACATGACATCCCTTCAACTATTTAAATTTGTCTATCATGTCACCTCTTAACCTTCTTTTCACGAGGCTAAACATACCTACCTCTGTAAAGCACTCCTCCTAGATAATGGGAGTTTGAGTACAACAGAAGAGGAGGTTAAGAGGGGACATGATAGCCATGTTTAAATATTTGAAGGGATGCCACGTAGAGGAAGGAGGGGACTTGTTTTCTGCTGCTCCAGAGACCAGGACAAGGAGCAATGGATTCAAGCTGCAGGAAAGGAGATTCCACCTGAACCTCAGGAAGAACTTCCTGACGGTCAGGGCTGTCCGGCAGTGGAATCTGCTGCCTCGGAGTGTAGTGGAGTCTCCTTCCTTGGAGGTTTTTAAGCAGAGGCTTGATGGCCATCTGTCGGGATTGATTTGAGGGTGTTCCTGCATGGCAGGGGGTTGGACTGGATGGCCTGTGTGGTCTCTTCCAACTCTGAATTTCTATGATTCTATGATTCTATGAACATCCCTGCTTAAGATGCCATATCACTAGCTGTGGTACAAGTTTCTTTTTAAATCAGATTTCTTTTTGAGTCCCTCTTTGAGGCTGGAATGACTTGACTAAGGGATCTTCTAAGCTGTTTACTGTATCCAGTCAGAATCTCCATTCATATAATTGTCCTGAAAATAGTTCATCTCTGTTATGTAGTTTTATTCAGAGCTTGGGAAAGTTACCATTTATTTTTTTACAACAGCTCTGAGGATCCTGGGCATTTTGTTAGTCCAGATTTTTAATACAGTCTTTCCTCCACATTTGTGGGTTTGACCTTCGCGAATTTAATTATTCACAAGATACGTGCTTGTCTCCCCACTCTCCCATTATCCTCCTTCCAATCCTTGCATTCCTCACCGCAGGCTTGAGAGCCTTGTGTTTAAAATGGAGTTGTTGTCTTTTTTCTTTTTCTTTTTGGGTGAGCAAAGCCCCCTCCCATTGCTAAATGTGCCATGTGGTTGCACATTCTGCTGTGTATTGGTTGCTGATGGGTGAGGTGCTACTTTCTCAAGATGACCACTGGAAGTAATTAGAGCTCCAGAATTCCCCTCTTCTCTCTATGAGAGGAAAGTACTAGTAAGCGTTTTAGGTTGACTTTTTGTTGCCCTTCCCCACAACACCAGAGCCAGAGGCAAAGGAATGGGAGGGGAATGAGGGGAGTTATTTGTGTTTTTTCCACTGTCACAAGGGTTCTGTGCGCTGAGCCCTCATGAATATGGAGGGTCTACTGTAATTGCTTCATATACATTCCATCTGGGTCTTAATGGAGGACTGCATTATCGTCCCAAGGTAACAATCTGCTGATCAGGTAACTTGACATGTTCTTTTCCCCCCATATATTATCTGTCAAGTTAGCTTTGACTTAGGGTGACCTCCATGAGACCTCCATGAGTCCTAGACCTTAACAACCCAGTTCAGGTCTTTCAAACTCACATCTGTGGTTTCCTTGAGTGAAAGAATCCACCTGTAATGTGGTCTTTCTGTTTTCCCATTGCCTTCCAATTTACTAAGCATTTTTCTCTTTTGCATTGAGTCATGCCATCTCATGGAATTTGACAGTTTCATTTTAGTCATTTTGACTTTTAGGAAGAATCATGGCTGCTGGAACTTGTGTTGTGAGAATTCAGACTTGATTCGTTTGATTCATTTGTCTTTTTTCTCTCTTTGGTGACCATTACCAAGGCTATTTTGTGTGTGTGTGTGTATGCATGCATGTCTGTGTGCGTTTCCTTGATTATTTGCTCTTACATGTTTTCAAGTCAGTTCTGATTCATGGTGACTCAATCAAACAGTTTTCTTGGCAAGATTTATTCCCACCGCCACCTTCTAAGGCTGAGAGAGAGCAACTTGCCCAAGGTCATCCAGTAGGTTTCCATGGCCAAGTGGGGATTTGAACCCTGCTCTTCCAGAGCCCTGTTTGAACATTCAGCCCACTGTGCTATACTGGCCCTCCTATTTTCTTAATAAAGGTGGTTAATTGTGTTTTGAAACAAGGGATGGCAAATCAGTCAGAGGTAGTTTTGCTGAATGACTATCTGATTAATCACTACAGTGACAATTAACATTGCATTGTTCTATTACATTGGAATGTCTGGATGCAGATCACTTCAGATAATAACACCAATAAATTGCTCATTGTCTTCAAAATGTTTTTAAGTGCACTGGCCCTGAATTACAAGTAGTGTTGTGCTCAGCTACTGTGCTTGTATGGTCCCAGCCACGTAGCAGTGCTGATTACACAATAAAATAGTGCAGAGGGAAGGAGATTTTGGGAAGATCCCTTTTTAAAAAAATGGAATCCATTCCTGTTCGTCTTTATTTTGTAGCTGAAATGAATTGAAGCGATCCTTTGTTTCACATTGGAGTCTTTAAAAGGTGAATTGTTATATTGCTTGCTACTTTGGAGAGAAACCTTTAGAAATGATACACACTTGGTATAAAACTTGAAAAAAAATCTATTAAAATGCCCGTAGAAGTAATTAGAAAGCATTACTTGGCTACTCCAACAAACTTCTTGCATTACAACAAAGTTCTCAGGAAAAGGAAACTATTGTACAATACTTGTGATTTATGATTTCCAAGCTCTGGAGGAGAGATGTGGCTTTCACCTGTCTTAACCCATGATGGGTACCTCACAAACTGAGTATTCTACATAAGCATCCCAGTCCTTTTTGCCAAGCCAACAGAAACCATTATCTGAATCTTTTATGTGGCTCCACTGCAGCCAGTTGTAGTGTGGATGCATCAGTATTTATGCCTGCTGCAGATTTGGACTAAAACATCGTGTCTGAATTGTGATTTGTTTTAAAGCTTCCCTTCAAATTTACAAATATTATAGCTTCAAATTGGCAGTGATAAAAGGACTATGAACTCATTACTGAGCCTGTGAGCCGTCGAGTACAGCCCATAATATGAATTCTGAAGCTAGCACTTTAGTTGCATAAATGTTATTACTGATCATTAATTTTTAAACTGTCACAGTTATTCAATTTTTAAAAAATCAAATTAGTTTTATATAAGCCTGCAGAAGATAAAAATGAACATTCATCTTCCCAAAACTTTGTTCACAATGGATGGCCTTTAATATACTCAGCAAGTATGCTGGCAGTCCCTGCAGATAGCACAGTGGACAAAAGTTCTTACTAAGACCTTTTAGTTGAAATGGAAGTGATTAAGGGGCAATATTTACCTTAATAGCCATGCTCACTGTTAGGAAAAGTCACTTTTTGAAGTACAAAACTCCCCTTTCCAAAGCTCTGTCTGAACATCTTTGAGTCCACTATGCAAATGCAGTTTTCTGCTTGTAGCAGGATATGATGTCTTGTGCCTAATCTTTCCCCAACGAAATTTCTAGCTGTGATTATTTTAGAAAATGTCTTTTTAAAGTAAAGTTTCTGAATCCTTGTAGGGTGGAAAAACACACTTGCAGCATCAGATCCAGAAGAAGAGTGATTCCTCCACTTCTTGAAACTCCCTCATGTGTTCAGTTAATGCTTTCTGCCCAAAATTCTGCCGCTACTTATGACAGAATTATGGCTCAGTGTGTGTTAGTAAGGTGCTTTAAGCCCATACCACAGATCTTCTGATGTGAGCTGTACATCTTATCTAATACGGTTGTGCCAGAACTGAGGCCATTTCCTCACTACACTGTTATAGTGCTATTATTCCTCTTTCAACATCCTGTGGAATTCTGTAGGGTTTATAGTTTACTGAGGCCAAAGAGCAATCTGGCTGAGATTTTTTTTTCCTTTATTTTAATTATTCTAATTCTGAAGGCCCCTTCCTAAACTGCAAACCCCAGGATTCCATAGGACGTTGAAAGTGGAATAATAGCACTATGATAGTATAGTGTGGAAATGGCCTGAGTATTGGAGTCACCAGGAGATATACCTGTCCAGTAATGGGCAAAGAATAGGTTATAAAAGTATCCACTGAGTAAATGTGTTTGGAGTTATAATGCCTTTAAAAAAAAAAAGGGTCGCCATTTCTTATCCCCAACAATGTAGCGAATCCCAATTAAAGATGAACCAAAATCTAAGTTTGCATTTGTGGCTGCATACTAGCACCCCCAAATGTTTTTCTCCACCTCTTCTCTCTATACTTCCATTCCTTGCCCCTTTGAGGCAGAATTTGAGACTGTGGGGGGGGGTCTACAGTGGGAAGAAGGAGTTTCTCTCTCCCAGTTCAGCTATTGGAAGCAGGCCTGGCAGCAATATAACATTGTTGGATCTAATCTCATCTTCAGAAGTTTCCGCCTATCAGTTAAAAAGTGACTTGACCTAGATAGGCATTACTGAGCAACCACATTTCTTCCTGCACAGGGAATAGATGTCAAAGACGTTTCTCAGGTGACAAAGTCTTGGGACTCCCAATTCTCTCAAAAGCTTGGTGACTAACTGTTCCTCTCTGTTTTCATTCTGGTGGGTGGGTATCAAAAGTAAATGTTTTGACAGGTTCAGTAAGCAAATACAGTGTATATTTATGCAGTGTTATTAAACACAGAATGAAGTTACTTCAGGAAGAGATTTTGGTGTCCTTCTGAAGTATAGTGCTTGCCTGCTACCCAAAAGAAAATATGGAACTCTGCCTATAAGGAGACAGTAATAAATGCCAGCCCAAAAAAAAGACAAAGAGAAAAACTTCAGTGTTTTTTTAGAGCAGTCATTTTCAGAAGGTCAGAGAAATTGTTTCAAAAGAATGTTATTTTGCTTTTCCTTCCTATACTTAGAATTTTTCAAAAAATCTCCCTCCCTTCAGCTGTTTCCCAACTTGGAGAGTTGGACTTGAGTGAAGATTTTGTCAGCAATTAGTCAGTTCATTCGTACTCAACCTGCAAGGCTTCAAAAAGATCTCTTGGTTCTTGTGTATGTTAAGTATGTGTATGTGTGTATGTGTATGTGAGTATTCAGACACACTGGGTTTAGAAATGTCTGCAAGAGCTATACCATACCCAGAGTAGATGGAGCCTTGCTGCTCACTCCAATCTGTGAAAGGCAAAAACCTTGTCCAGGGAGGAGCCTCACATTCAGACCTAGGCCTATACTCTCCTAAATGGTTACTGTTTTTCACTACAATTTTTTTAGACTACCATTGGACATTTTGGGCGAAGATTCAACCCAAGAATGGGGAGAGGGGAACAAAGAGGAAAAACAGAAACAAACAAAAAAACAACAACCAGCAATACTGTGAACTAAGGATCACAACATTTGCTGAGATCCTGCATCTAAAGATGTACATCTAGCACAAAGCTACATCTCTGAAGCTATACTTCCTGGCGTTACCCCTCCTTTTAAGCAATGCACACTCCCCCAACATGGCCATTCTCATGTAATGGGAGAGTGGGGAGGGGCAGTGCAGATGCACCCAGCTATTTTCTTCCAGCTAGATGTGCTGCAGCAGGCATCTGCAGGCATCTCTGGGTGTCCTTGGGAGGTCTCAGATGATACTCTTGCAGTGTGTCCAAGTACAGGAAAGAAATTGCATACATCTGTGCTGATCTCTTTGGTCTCCAAGCAACACAGAAATGACCATGTTGGTGCCCTGCATCACTCAGAAAGTGGGTTTAGGGTAGGGGACTTTGGCCATTACATAGTCAATAAAGAATTCCAGCCACTGCAATGACCAAAAAATGGGTTATAATAAAGTTCTACTTACGGTATCATAACTCACTAACAGGATGCTGGCTGTTGTTTTAACTCTGTCCCAGTATCTCTTTAGTTTACTCACGCTGTATTAAAAAGCCAAAGCCCCAAATGTTTGCCGATGTGATGGTGAGCCACATGACAGTTCTTGGGGATTCTTGGAGCTATAAGCTCTGCCTAAGCTGAGCCCTTCAAAGTTGACACAAATTTTAGTCCTTTGGAGAAATGTAATCTCATGGTTGTATCAGTTGTTCTGATATGAAACAATAAGATTGATTAACAGAGGTCGATATCTGTAATGTATACATTTTGAACATCCAGACATTGTATTGGTAACATGGGCGCTACCTCACGGTGGTCGCTGTCTTCAGGGGGCGCATGTCAATGAACGAGGTGGACGAGCAGATGCTGAACGTGCAGAACAAGAACAGCAGCTACTTTGCTGCTGTTGTTCTGATATGTTGTTTGGTTATTTCTCCTGCTGGAATATTCATATACATGTGATTGTATCATTTCAGAAGGTTGCTGTATGCTTTGTTAAAATCATGCAGCCCTTATCTTTGTAACACCACATAACATGATTCAGTTGTACAGAAACACACTCTCTGTCACAGCATATTGGTAAAATACTAGAGAAATATGCAACCTGTTGTGTCACTTTGCTTAAATTATTAATCTTACACTTGTTTTATCCTCAATACCACATTTATTTCTCAGATCACTGTGTAATTCAAGTTTAGTTGTACAAGAACTAGAGATTTCAGTATATTTTAGAAATAGAAATTGAGGAATATGCAGTGTGTACTTATGCTGATGAAATAATAATTTGACTTCTACTTTTTTAAAAAAATTATCTCTTTACTTAGCATAAATCATCAAAACAAACAAATTGAGACAGCTTTCAAGGTTGAAAGCTAAATAAAAAAGTATTTAGCAAGGTGTTGCCATTAAGCATTCAGTGTTAATGGGAATAAATTTAATACTGCTGTATCTTTTTTTTATCATAGGTCAGGAATTGCCTTCTGCTAATGTCTGCAAAGGCTAAAGCAGAGCTTTCCAAACTGTGTGTTGGCTGCAGTATGTAGGTGTGCTGCATGCAGCCACTGTGGGCCAGGCCCAGGTGAAGGGGTTGCCTCTTCTGCTGTGGCTGCCCTGGGCCAAGGAAGACCCCAGTGAGGGCCATGGTGGCAGGCCAAGTCCGGGTGGAAGGGCTGCCTCTCCTGCCACCACCACTGCCCCAGGCCAGGGAAGACCCCAGTGAGGGCAGTGGTGGGCCAGGTCTGGGTAGAAGGGCTGCCTCTCCTGCCACTGCCACCACTGCCGCCCTGGGCTGGGGAAGATCCAGGTGAGGGTGGCGGCAGGCCAGGTGAGGGTGAAGGGGCTGCCTCCACTTACTGAATTACTTACTGAATTACTGTGTCACAAAATGATGCATGTCTAAAAAGTGTGTCACCAACATGAAAAGTTTGGCAAGCTCTGGGCTAAAGCTACACTTTCTGCTCAAAGGAGGTCCCACTGGACTGATTGGGGTGAGGTGGATACTTCCCCTCTCACCACCACTGATGCTGTTCCACAAGGTCTATTTTTCAGTGATTGGGTCTGTTTACGGAAAGGAGAGCCATGGAAGTCTACTTCTGCCAACCCAGTTCTGTGTGTCTAAATCTGGATCCAATCTAAACTTGGAAACATTGGATGGTATTCAGTAGTGCAGTTACAGATTCATAAGCTAGAGTTACAGATATGGAACAGGGCTGCATTCAGTGACATTGTGTATTCTAACTGGAAGCCTACGTAAATGCCACCTCAGTCCACCTTAAGAGCCAGTCACCACATTGGGCAAAGGCAGTCCATTTAAATTCTGATTAGGGTACAAAGAGGACAATTTTTCCATATCTCTATCGCCAGCCAGCAAGACTACAAAAATTAGAAGCTGGACCCTGTCACAAGTTCTTGTTGTGAGTTTGTTTGCTGGGAGGAGAGGGGTGGAAACATTGTCCTCTTTGCACCTCCGATCAGGTGGTTGATTCTTAAGGGCTAGAGGAGTTGAGCCAGAAGACGTACTTAGTTATACAGATGTAACTCAGTAGCCAATCTAGGTTTTCAGCTATTGTTTTTAAAGCTGATGCTTTAGCATTGCTGCACACAAAGTGAATGAATGAAAAATACCCAAAAATACCCATAGTGGAAAAAACAATTCTTGAATTGCCCCCTCCCAATCATGTGTCAAAGTAATAATAAATAATTCATTATAGAAAACATTAATATCCTTGTCATTATATTGCTGAAAGAAATCATGTTGACACTCATCACTATATACGTATCAAGTAATTTTGTCACTTTCAGCAGCTTACTTCCAGCTCTGGAAGTTCCTAATATTCTTTTCAACTAATCCCAGAAATGTCCTATGAAGTGGCAAAATTGTTGAGCCCTGCTGTCCATATATAAGCTGTCTTTCTTGAGAGCCAGTGCTGAAGCTGAAGTGTCAGTCAATGTTGACAGGTGACACTTGGCCACATCTCATGTTCATCTTGAACTTTATGATGCCATGGGAGAGTAGCCCTTTAGCCTCTTTCCTGTAGCAGCAGAAGCCTCTGGCAATTTGGCTACAGGAAACTCTTCCTCAGCTGTTATTGCGAGAAGCCCCACAACACAAGTCCCAGCAGCCATGATTATATTGAGCATTCTAATCACCGCGCTGATTATGCCAATTATACGGTAGGGTACTGATTATATCATACTGAGCAGGGACTGTGGCTCACATACTAGTCATTTCATTACAAGGTTTGCCTGGTACTGCGGCCAAGTAGGAAAATAAGCTATTAATTCCTGACTCTCTCTCCACATAACATTTCCACTTTTTAGGGAGAGAGGGCAAACTGGAACCAAGAAAAACATTTCAAGTGAGCTCCATGGAGAGCCAAGCTAGGCAGTTCAAATTTATAGCCAAGCAGCTCCTTGCAACTTTCAGCCTCTAATGGGATTTTTCAAAACAACCCTGAAACACGCATGTATTTGAAGGAAGCAGCTCATTTGCGTGTCTTGCTTACAAACGACAGCTTTTCCACATCATTAACTTGAACGGCGGATGCCAAGGCACAACTGAGAATTGTGTTTCATTTGCCCTGGCAACGTTCTGAAATTGTTAATGTCAAATAAAAAAAAAAGGTATTTGAGTCAGTCTTCAAAAAGTCATGAAATAGGAGAGTAAAATCATGAAGAGCAATGACTTAAGGTTAGGGAAGGATGAATGATAAAATTGGTGTCCTTGTCATTACATTATTGCAGTCCTAAAGACAAAGAGAGGTTGGGAATTACAGATTTATTGGATATTCAGATGTCTTCTCCCAATCCTCTTTATTGCTGCCATCTTTGATTGGTTTCACTTACGGTTTTTATTTTTAAATCAATCTGTGATAAACATCTAGAAACAATTTAAAACTATCCATAGCCTCATGCTCAAGACAGAATCCAGGAAACTAACACATATTCTGTTCCAAATTTGGAAGAAATGGAGCAGATACAAACTTTATAAAAATTATCTCCAAAGAATGTATATGTTGATTAGCATCAGCAGATAAGATTCTGTTTATGTGCCAGCTTAAGAAGAGATGTCCTATCTCTTGGCAATCTTCTAGAGCCAGTCTAGTAGCTGGAAGCAAGCCTTTGCTGTGATGGCACTCTCTTCTGTTCTTCAGGCCCTTTGTTGAGCATGCAACCTTTCTTTTGCTTTTTCATTCAACTTAAAACCCTTTTTGGACATTAGGGAACTGAAACCAAGGAAGAAATGTGGAAATATGCAATCCATTCTTGACTTCCATATGTTGACAGGCAAGGTTTGAATACAGGTGATAACTGTGTTCAGTGGAATGAGATTACAGTGCTCCCTAAGATCAAGAATCCTGATTGCACAGAGGTGCTGATCTCTCAGAGGTCTGTACTTACTTTCAGCTGGACATGAGAACACATTCTTCAGATCTTTCTGTCAACATGGGATGGAGGGTGTGAGTGCCAGCATATGTACCTCTGGGTTCTCTTTACAGTTTGTTTCTAATGTCTTAATATGGCTTCCAGATGACTTATCTAATCGCCTGAACGGTCCAGCGCAGCTCCAGGATTCTTTCACATTGAGCAATTATGATGTTACTTCAACTGCTATGGCTGCATCCTGTGGAAGCCTGAGGTTTACAGGAATTTAGAATTCTCTGCCAGAGCCCTTTAGTGCCTCCTCAAACTACAAACTCCAGGATTCCATAGGACATACGCATGTTTCTTACAGTGGAATCATAGTACTGTAATTGTGTAGTGTGAAAGAGCCATAGATCTGTGCTGAGCTAATTGAATTTCCTAGCTCACATCAGGAATAACCAGTAGTCTAAACTTGTTTTCAGCCTCTTCAGTGTTACCTAGTTTCTGAGTTTTTTATACTGCATTTTAATAGCAGGTAAACTGTACTAAACAGTAAAACAAATCAAGCAATAGCATTTAAAAGCTAAAAAGGGTAAAAACTCCATACAAAAGAGTGACTAATAAGAAGTGTCCAATAATATAAATGCACACAGTTAAAAGACCTGGGAGATTTTTTTTTTTTTTAGATGTATACCTTCTTCCTAAATGACAGCAAAGTTGGTATCAGGCATACTTTCTTGGGAACAGAATTCCACATTAGGATAATACAGCTGAGAATCTGCCACTATGTTACCTCAGATGATAGAGGCTTTTAGAAAGAGGCCCTCAGTGCACAACTTCAGCTACCTGGATAAATTGGCAAATGAAAGACATTCCATTCAGAGCTTTATAGAAGAACACCACTCACTTCAAATTGCGTCTGGAAACACAGTGGCAGTTTCAAAATTCCCAGAGTAACTCTGCTGTTTGCTAAACCAGATCACAATTCTTCCTGCTGCTTTCAGTACAACCTGTAGTTTCTGGGCTGTCCCATGAAAAATGCATTGCCATTGTCTGAATGGGAGGTTAGCAGAGAATAGATAGTCCTGTCCAAGAGAGACTGGAGCAAGCACACCAGTCTGAGCTGTTTAAAAAACCAAACAACCCAGCACTGAGGTCAGTTGGACCTTGTGCCAAAGCTGTATCTTGTAAGTACAGCTATACTGTGAGCTGGACTTGGACCTCACCCAGAACAAGTTGAATGTCATCTCCCTGAATCCAGGATCCCTTCACTGACAGAACTGCCATCCTGCTAGGGTTGAAATTCAATCTAATGGGTCTCATTCACCCCATTACTGACTGTAGGAACCAGTTTAGGAGTTTCTCTGCTACACCTTATGCAAAAAAAGACCATCTAACATGGTGATATTTTTTGGCAGTAGGCAAAGACCCTGTCACTTCCCTATTTTCCATTTTAAAAACAGAATAGTGATTTTTAGATCTTAACAACAAAAACCCAACAATCAACACCAATAATGCCTAATTTTTTTCATATTTTAACATATTTTAATGCTGTGTTTGTTTTATATGTACTTAATGATATAGTCTTAAATTTTTAAAGCAAATTTAGTTTTAATAGCCAAAGAGAGAAATGAATTCAAAAGATGGAACTCTGTAGGACTTCATAGCAGAGCTGCCATTGGTATCTGTGTGTGCATATGCATTCAAGTTGCCTGTTGACCTTTGGTGGCCCCATGAATTTCATAGGGTTCTCTTCGGCAAAGAATACTGAGAGGTGGCTTTGGAAATTCCTCCCTCTGAAATACAGCCTACAGCACCTAGTATGTGTTGGCAATCTCCTACCAGGGCTGGCCATGCTTAGCTTCCAAGGTCAGACAGGGTCTCGTGCCTTCAAGGTATTTAGGGTCCGCTGCTCTTAAAATGGTTTAGCACAGTGGTTTTTAAGCTATCTGATGTGGTAGACTAGCAGGGGTTTTTCCTCCAGTGTACCAGGGACAGGCGCTCTGTTTGTGCCCATTGATTGCAACAGTTTATTTCTTTTCTGAAAGTTTTCTGCAGACCACAGATTGACACTGGTCTGCTGACCACCATTTTGAGTAGAGTGGATCTAGAAAAACATCTTTGTTGATTATATGAAAAACTACTTTGAGATCCAAGAGAATTATCTGGGTTGCACAAGTTAACTAGTACTGTGAATAAATTCAACTTGTTATTACCAATTGTATGTTTAGTTGAGACATGGAAGACATGGTCATGTTAAGTTACCTTGAATGATAACTTTTCAGCTCTCTCTTTATTTGCAAAGCCATGCAAAAATAAATAAAATAAAGTAAAATAAACTGCTAATTTTGCTTTTTGCTTCACAAAGCTGACATTCTTTTTTATACATTATTAATATCCCCTTTCCACACTAATGAACTCATACTGTCCTCTAGTGGATGTCTTGAGAAATTGTTAGAGGAATGTTAACTTAAATCTCACATTCATCTGAAAGTGGTGCAGAGACTGTTTTTAACAAGTTTTTTTTTTAATGAAGAAATCAATAGGCAGACCAGATTCTAGCATTGTTGAGGCTGATGAAAAAAGCCACAATGCTGAAACACTCCAAAATATTAATGAGTTCCTGTGTTAATTTGACTGTTTTGTCTCTGGGAGCACATCACTAATAACATCTTTATGAAAGATATGGACAGGAAACCTTTTTATAATTTTTTTTAAGAATAGGACCTCAGGTACCAGTGAAGGGTTAAGCCATGCTTGTTTGCCTTGGGAAAGGAGGAGTGTTCAACCGATTCATTGAGACACCTGGAGGTGTAAAAAGGTTTTGTCAGATTTCAATCACAGCAGGCTTGAGGCAAGTTCTCTCCAATATGTAGCTTTTAATTCACTGCAGACAGGGCTTTGCTGACAGTTGCTGAGCAGCTTGTTTCAGCTAAAATAAATGGATCAAGCAGCAGAGCAACAGATTACAGCAAGGTCAGACACGCGATATCAGTAATTTTCGAATATTGTTTATAACAGATTGTTTTGTTTTGTTTCCATCTTGTGCTGTTGTTTTTTAATGGAGACATCTGACTCCAGCAGCAGATGAAAAACTAACCCAGAAGATTAGCTTTTCCTATTGCTGCAAGATTAGATAACATTTAATTTGTCTTCAAGAGAAGCATCTCATACAGAGAACATTAGCAGCAGCTTTGATTCTTGGGATCTAAGCACTCTTGTTAATTAGCCCCTTCAATTACTCATGTGTGTGTTGAGAGAGAGAGAGAGAGAAAGATAGGGAGAGATTATTATTTCACCACTTACTTTGAGAAAACCCATTTTGTTTTTAGAGAAGCCTTTATTTTGCATTAACTTTTTCCTATACAAGCAGCAAAGATTGTATCGAGGCTTGCAGTTTCTCATTTATTACTTTTAACTCATTGTTTATGCCATTGTATGAGTTAATCAGCGTGTCTGACTTTGTGGTCCAGAAACAGCTGGGGTTGTTTTCCTCTGGGCAGTGCTGATTCTGCTCTTCACCCCATGCTGCTGAGACTAAATGTATGTTGAGCCTGTGAAGGGATAATGCGTGCCATTGTGGTGTTTGATGTTTTCTAGGAGAGCTCCATATGAGACAAATCCTTTTGAAAACCCATGCATTCCATCTGCCTTGACATATACAAATGCTTTTATCTGTTGTATACGGTATCCATTTTGCTGAAATTCAAAGGATACCTCATAGACAAAATAGCTGCTGCATCAGACAGCCAGACATCCACTGTATAGATTTCTAAATGAGTTCTCTGTCTATGGCTTTCTGGGGGTTTTTTTTCCCTTTTAAAAACGCATGCTGTTAAGATACTTTAGTAGATCTGACAGGCTCAAAGTGTGTGAGTGTGTTTTTGTATGTGTGCATTTATAGTGATAATTTATACGTAGATGCACATGAAGATACACACCGGAGTAGCCATCATGTATGCCAACAGCTTCTAATGCAAGGTAGAAGCACAGAGCATGAGATCAAAAAGTTCTACTGGGTAGAATGAACACCTGTTTGAATAGACATAGCTGTGTACATGCAAAAAAAATTGCTACCTCTGTTCTGATAATTCCTTCGTTGTTCCCATTTTTGCATATAGCACATTACCTGTGTGCCCAAAAGAGACCTCTTTAAAGAGTAACATATTTCTAGTAGCCATGTCATCCAACTACAGCAAAAATGCAGGAGTCATATGCAACACTCTCAAGACTTCCACATTAATTATGGCCATTTCCACACAACATTGCTGTCCCACAACAGCAGTGGGTTGTTTCTGGTCCAAGAGTTGTGCTACTGCACATCATCGCTGTCCAGCTGCTATCCTGTCCCCAAGCATTGCAGAACCACCTTATACCATTTCCAGAAAAAATCCATTAAGAGCCTCCTTTAGCACCTCCATCCTATCAGCTGGCTCAGTGCAGTACTGTAATAGCACTTGATAGTGCTTCCTGTCCTTCCAGATCCAGGAGTGGGTGGGGTGGGGGGGGTACCCAGTTTGTCTCTCCCCCAGCTACTCCTATGGCATAGTAACTTCACCTCTCCCTGTTTATTTTAAATTTCTCCTTTGAGTTAAAACTTTTTATTTGCTGCTACGGGATAAGCTTGGCAAGCTTAATGTAGATCCTCGTTTGTTGTATCTACTATGCCAACTTCACTCAAATAACCAGTGCAGAGTGAAATTCTCTGAAACCAGTCTATTAACAGACCCTATTCGCTCTGATGTAAGGGTCAGACAGGGATGTGTGTTGGCTCCCCATCTGTTTAACTTGTTTGTCGCAGATTTACCTGCTTTTATGACTTCAATAGACTCTCACCCACCTTCTTGGGGTAATCGGCCACTTTTTGTCCTACAATGTGCTGATGACACATTGTTACTCTCATTATCTCAGGTGGGCTTGACAAGAGCGTTAAAAAGATTTTTTGAATACTGTGACAAATATCATCTGCGGGTAAACTATGATAAATCTAAGATACTGGTATTCTGCAAGCGATTTGTCCCAAGGACGTGGAAGTTCGGCAACCAGACAATTGAGCAGGTCAAGAGTTACGTATACCTTGGCATACTTTTCCACTTTAATGGACATTGGTGTAAACAGAGGGATAAGGTAATTCAGGCCGGGAAAAGATCCCTGGCTGCTATACAGTCTCTTTATTATAAAAATGGGAACCAGGATATTTTGGCGGCCTTAAAAATCTATAAAGCCAAATTAAGACCTTTACTACTTTATAGTATACCTACCTGGATTCCAGTTTTTAATAAAGAGATTGAAAGAGTGCAGGCATTTTTTTTTAGGAGAATACTATCTGTTCCCCTATGTATTTACCATCTGACACTTTATGCTGAATTGGGCCTGAACTCTCTCGAAGTTAGTGCCTGGCTGATGACCTTTAAATTTTGGTTTAAGATCCATTTTAGGCCTAATAGGTCTGGCCTCTTATGCTTCCTATTATCCGATGCCTATTATACTAGATGGGCTTCACTGTATGAAAACAAAGTAATGTCCCTGGGCCCAAGATTAGATTCTCTCCTTTTACTAACTGAAACGGAGTGCTTTAAAACTGTTAGGGCCTGTCTCTTGGAGAGGGAATACCACCTTTCATATCCATCACCCCCTAGGGTCTGTTCCCCATTGATGCTTGGTGTGTCTCCCCAGCCGGGTAGAATCCCAGATTATTTTCAAACTCTTACGTTGCTGGTGTCAAGAAAGGCCTTTCTACTTGCAAGGCTGCATGTACATCCTTTGAATGTGACCAAAGGCAGATATTTACAGATTCCCCTTCTTAAAGCGTACGTGCCATTGTGCACAAACTCCCGATGATCTCTCTCATATTATATTGAGCTGTCTATTATATTCAAATTCAAGGGAAAAGCTGTTAAGGAAACTATTGGAAATGAATATCTGCCTAGATAGGCTATCTGTAGAATACTTATTGGATGACCGAAACCTGCAGGTTACTAGATTAATGGCTAATTTCCTGGTCGAGGCAGCAAATTTATGGTTCAAACTGTCAAGCAAGGATCTTTGATGTCTTATTGATAGGTATGTGTTTATGTTATAGTATGCCTAATAAAGGTCAATTGAATTGAATTGAAATTGAACGTTTTATTTTTTTAAATACATTTTTAAGCATTATGGCACAAAATGGTGCAATGATGTGCCATGCCATTACAACATTGCTGCGCTAGTATGGCTTAGAAGAAGAAAAAACCAATCAGGGGCAGTGGGGGGGTGAAGGCGGGGGAAGGGGAGTAGCCGAGGACACTGTAGTGCAGAGGGAACACTGGTGGCAATACCGCTACTCATCCGCTTGAGGCAGAAAGGTGTAGAAGAGAGCCTTTCTGACCTACCATTGTGTGAATGTCAATGCTGGGATTGAAATGGAAAAATGTGCTAATGAGGTACGGTGCAGAAAGGGCCTACATCTTAAGCTTTCATAGACTTCGGTCCGTTTCATCAAATGGATGAAGTGTATCCTGTATAATGGGATAATTCAGCTGGTGGAAGGGAGAGTATATAAACAGGGAGACAGAAGGGAAAGTGAGATGCAGAAAGTGACAATTGTGGTCATTTACAAATGGGTGATTGATGATAACATGTTCTGGAATTAGTAATTAATAAAACAGGCTGGTATCCTGTTGGTTAGGTCAAACTAGTGTAGACACTTTTGCTGAATAGCCGAATAGTGAATCAACACATGGGTAAATCCTGTTGATTTAAAGGATTGATTCTACTTGAGATTAACAATAGGATTTAGGCCATGGTATACTTAAAAAAATGTTCAATTCATAACATAGTTGATATAACTAGACTTCTTGCTTGTTGTAATCCAGTCATTTCACATTGCAGTCTCTCTTGGAAGTTCCTTTGCTTAAGAAGCTATTGTGTGGAGTGATCTGGAAGGTTGACATGTCCTCTCCCCCCCCCCCGCTTTTTTTGTGTTGCCCACTTCCATCCATTTATTCTTTTGCACAGGAACTGACTGGTTTGCCTTATGTAAAATGTGGAAGGCATTGCTGGTAGGCAGTGGCAAAGATCCAGCTGAAAGATGAACAGATGAATACATCCCTGATGAGGTTCTTAAAAATGTGTTTGGAGCGGGGGAAGGGGATCAAGGCATGGTAGGGAGAACAGGCACTTAGGGTCCAAACCAAGCCAGGGAAAAGAGAGGGAAGGTGGGGGTCAGTATGGTGGCCCTATACTTCCTCTTTCTCGCCCATCTCCTTCCTTGGATGTTAAGGGGGGCATTGGGAGATGGTTTGTGGTGTTGAGAAATCAGGCTGTGAGCTGTCCTTAGCTGGCTAGGCAGCAAATGGTGGTGGAGAAGGAGGAGCAGAGGCAGGCTTGCACAACCTGATCGGAGCTGCCAAGAGGGAATGTTCCCCTGGAAAAGAAGCCCTTGAGGTGGGGGCGAGCAGGGGTTGGAGAAACTCATAAATAATCAAATCTGTGAAAGTTAAACTCACAAATGTGAGTGGAGGGTCGACTATACTGCAAAAGAGCTGACTGCACTGCAAATAAATAATATACAATAAATAATGTAATAATAATCAGCCGTTTCACAGCCATTGGTCGTGATGGCTTACATCCAGGTTGTCTGACGGACTGTATCTCTCTGTATGAGCCTACCCAGGAACTGAGATGCTCAGGAAAGAATTCACCACCCTCACTGCAGGATTGGTGGGTTGGTGCAACAGAGCCTTCTCTGGCTGCCCTTGGGCTCTGAAATTCCTTTCATAGGAAAGGTGGAATAGTTCTCTCCTCGCAGTTCTTCTGTTGGCAGGCAAAGACTAATGATGATGATCACGATCATGATGCCGATGACGACGACAGGCTTTTGGGAACTAAAGGTTTTTAAGAAAGGGGTTTTAATGTGGGTATTTTACTATATTTATTGCTTTAATTGGACTAGTTTTTTTTTTAAAAAAATTGCAGTGAAGCATTTTTCACTGTATGCTTCAATTTTTTTTTATTTTTTCATAGCTTAATTCCATTTTAATATTGATCTTTTATATATTTTAATTGTATTGACTTTTACTTTGTCATCTACCTTGAGTCCCTATTTGGGGGGGAAAAGGGATATAAATAAAGTTAATAATTATTATAAGGAAATGGAGAGGGAGGAGGGGGTTGGCTAATGAGCATGGTTGTCAGTGGGATGGATTGTGGATTAGTACATAGAAGACAGCTTGAAATGTTACTCCTTAAACTAGAACTCTCCAACCAGCTACTTTAAAAAAAAAAGGAATGAATCCAAATTCTAACATCAGAATCACTATTCTGAGCAGCCACGGAGATCACTGGGTTCTCTCCCAAGCCATTGTGATTGTAGCTGCCAAACTCCCTTCTAGATTGGCTGTTCCTGAAGGTACGTAGCCTTTGCAGGGAGGCGGACAAGGCCTGAGGTAAAATACTGATAGGAAGCGCCTCTTTCCCAGTGGAAACCCTTCGTGTTGATGAGCCAATGTGTTAAGCAGTAGCATTTTGCCGTCAGACCATGGATTCATTTTGATGGATATGTCATGTCTGCTCTGTCAGGAAAAGCAAACCACTATCCGATGAAGAAGCCGGCCTCTGTACTTCCGACTAAAAGGCGACTTGAAACATAAAGCCCAGTCTTGCAAGTCATGATGTTTTGGTGGAAGTGTTAATCATTAATATGCTATTCAGGGCATTCTCTGCTGTCTGCAGGCAAGAAGCTCTGTTCTCAATGCCGATTTTAGGTTTAGGGTGCCTGTGATGCACAGAGTATGTTAATGAGGGCTTGTTTGCAATATGCAGTGGGTGGTTTTCTTTTTCCCCACTGAGCACTTTTTTCAGCTGTCGTCTTCTGTGCACACAAAAATGCCAGAATAAAAGCTCTTCATTGGCATACATCACCCGACTGTTAAGACTGTTCTAAGGAAAAAGTAAAATCCATTTAGGGCAGCAGAGGAACAATAAACTGTGTTCACCAATTTTTAGCTGAGTTTATAACTGAATCTCTTTACTGTTTGAACTGGTCTTTTGGCTTATTTATACGATTACACTAAGGCCCAGGATTAAATTCCCTGCCTGATTCGCTTTCTTATTGATTGAACTCATTCAAGCTCCTCTCCAGTTTAACTTATTTTATTTATATTAGTGTTATTATTATTAAAGCCAGGTGCACAAATGTCAATTATCCAGCAGTGAATCTTATTTTCCCCCTCCCTGACTCCCTCCCTCTTTCTCTCTGTGTGTGTGTGTGTGTGTGTGTGTGTGTGTGTATTTTTTTTCCTGGGAATGGATTAGGGAAACTGATTAGAATTTAACTTGAAAACTGAAAACCATGTCTTTAAATGAGAGTGCCTGCATTAAGAATTAAAGTGTCTTTATTTGGGCATAAAATCCTCTTTAATGATGTAAGTACATTTTTTTCAAAATCCCATGGCTGGTATGTTGGCCATACACATTAGGCATTTTTCAAGAGGTAGCTGTGTTAGTCTGTCTCTGATTAAAAGGCAAAATGGAGGTGGTGGGCTAAGAAGATAAAGTGGGATCAAACTGTTATAATTGTGCTATCTGGATATAGTTAGACACTCCTCTGAAGAAATGGGTTAATATCCACAAAAGCTTATGCTGAAATAAACCAGCTAGCCTCAAAGGTGCTGCTGGATCTCCACCACCCCCATTTTCCTTTACATTCTATGTTAGGAACTCTTTTTGACCAAATTGATTTTCTCTTGTATTAGCCAGATAATTCCTTTCAGTGACTGCCTTCAGATGCCATGTATTCCATGTCTTAGAAACCATTTTTGGGGATCAAATATGAACCTAATGAGCCTGAGGACTTCTTCTGCCCCACTCTTCTTCATCTGCCACCGTGAGGGGAATACTTCCTGATCATGGTTGCAGCTATGAAGGATTTCCTCAAACCAAATTGCTGGCTCAGATGTCATAGCAACCTGCAGTCTAATGACAAGGCCGGGTGTCTTCTGTTGATTTGAACGTGTGAAGTTATTTGTATAAAGCACGGATGGGCAACTTCAGGGAGTTTAGAATCTAATTTTGAGCACCTGGAGCTTTCCAAAGGTGACACAGACAGCTCTAAATAGCGAGAAAAGAAAATTTAGAAGGCATCTCATAAAATGGTGATAAATTTTTAAGAGCACTAAGTGTCAAAGCAGCATAGGCAACCCCACAACTTATTTAAAAAGTGACCCGCTGTTGCTGGAGGCTTCTAGAAGAGCCAGTCCACCTTTTATTTATTTATTGGAGATCAGGAAAAGGGTGATCTGGGAAATCTGGGGGAGAATCACAGGCTACTGGGGAAGAGCAGAAGACAATACAAGTAGCTTTGTGGCTGATGATGCAGCTGGACTCAAGCCAAAATGATGTTCAGCTGTTAAAATGCTCAGAAGTGAGAGGAAAGTCTGAAGCTGCACAACACAGATTATAGGAACATGGAATGTGAGAATCATAAAGCAGGGAAAGCAGTGTTCCACTCAGGTAATGAAAATCTAAGAAGAAATGTTATGTGCCTTTAAGTCATTTCCATCTTATGGTGGTCCTTAGATGAACCTATCACAGGGTTTTCTTAGCAAGATTTGTTCAGAGGGGGATTGCTTTTGGCTTCTTCTGAAGCTGAGAGAAAGTGTAACTTCCCAACGATCACCCAGTGGGTTTCCATGGCTCAGTGGGATTTCAAACTCTTCACTCCATAGTTCAGTGCTCAAATCAGTACACCATGCTGCCTCTCAAGAAGAAATGGGATGACATTAATTAAGAAAGTTATAGAGAAAACAGTCACGGGATATAATGCAAAGTGGGATTGAGTAATATCAATAGGACTTCATGGAATACCCATTAATATAACCATAATCCAAGTTGATGCTCCAACTACAGATGCAGAAGAGGAACAAACTGAAGGACTCTGTGCTGGAGTCCAGGACAAAACAGGACATTTTGATAATCATATGTGATCAAATGCAGAAGTAACTGTCCCTAGAAGCCAAGATGATTAAGCTAAGACTGTCATACTTTGGACCCACCAGGCTTTTAGGGTAAGGCTGAACTCTCCCTAGAAGTTGAAAACTCATAGGCAACATTTTGACTTGTTACTTGAATGTAGCAATCAGGTCCACCTTCGCCTCCAGCACATGCTTCATGTTGTTTTACGTATTTCCCTTCCCACTTGAGCACACAACACTTTACGTTACCAAGCCATCAGCATTTTCACGAATGTACCAGTCACTAATCACACCCAAGTGGTTCTAGCTTTTCCTGTCAACAGTTCCTCTAGAAATATTTGCCTCTAATTCACACACCTTTCCAGTTTCCTAACAGCAGCTGTACTGACTGTCAGTATTCCTTTAGTTTTTTTCATAAGAAGTTAGAATGTTAATGCATTTTCCATATCCTCATATTTCATCAGCACCAATTTCTAAGTGGTTATTAATGAGTAGCAAACTATTTGTAGTGGGCAAGTTTCACTGTGATGCAGCTTAACAGGAAGCCTGATTCACATATAGATCTGATGCACTCAGAACAGCTCACTTCGTAGTAGTGGGGATTATGCAGAGTGATTTAAGGCAATTTAGAGAGGTGATCACAGGCAGCAGAGTAATGCATGTGTGCATATGTGTAAGTAGATAACCTCTTTTCTAGAGCTACATTTTGAATGACCTGAAATCAAACAGGAGGAAAACAGGGTAACTGAATTGTGAGTTTGGTGCAGGGAATCCAGTCTTTTGGAAGGTGATGGATGGCCCCTTTCCTGGTGAGACTTATCAGTTAATCTGTTGTAATAAATTCTTTATGGCTCAACTCTCATTGTTAATTAGATAGGATTTCTTGCCCCTATTTATCAAGTTAGGACAAGTATATTACCTCTGTGCCCATGCTGCTTAGAACAGGAAATATGTGCCAGTGGTTAGAACCCACATGCTAAATGTTTTGGCTCAGAAGATGCCGATGAACTTCTAACTGAAAGATAACCAAAAAAAAAAAAAATCTAGTTTTTCTACTCCCCCTTCAGACTGGCTACATTTAAATAATGCATATGGCTCTTTTCACTAAAAACAGTGCTAATCAGATAGCATGATTTTGCATCTCACATGTTAAATTCACTCATATGAGAGAACACATTGGCAGCTATTACAGCTCAGCAGGTTTAGAAAGTGTTAAACCAGGCCAGTGTATTTTAGTATCAGAGAAATAAAGGAACGGTTAAAAGAAAATAAATAATCAGGTAAATACTCAACCTGATGATTGATAAAGTATAATATAGTTAGCACCAAGACAGATTAAGAGATCTCTAAGTGCTCACTAACAGAAATACACCTATGTGAATATAGGCAAAGTTATAGATATGTGTTGTTGTACATGCAAACATGCATATATATGATCGTGTATATATGAGTGTATTAATGTATGTACACATGTATATGTATGTGTAGATATATATATACACACATACACACACTCATCTGAAATGCATGTGGACAAACTATGCAATATTCAGTCTGACAATGTGATTTTCTGTTATGCTTTAGGAGAAACAGAAAGAATATAGTTTTATATAGTTAGGTAGAAGTACATGAACAAAGCTACTAGTATATATTACTTTCGACCCCAAAAAAGATTCTAAGAAGGACTGAAGAAATCCCTTTTAAAAAAAAATGACATGTTGTACATAGACATTCATTCATTGGTGTTATACCATTATTCTGATATAATACAAATGATATCTATGTTTAATGGAATATCACTACAAGATTGGAGTATGTAGATATAATATCTTGTATTTTACGTCCTCTTGTATTTTGTTTCTTCGTTTTTCTTTTTCTTCTGCTTTTTTTCTCTGACTCAATAAAAATATATATTTAAAAGACAAACAAACAGCCCAGTGATTAAGAAACACACTTCCTCTCCCTGAATAGCTAAAGTGTAGGATTGCATCTGACTTTCTGGCATGACCAGTCAGTGTGGTATGTTTATGCCTAAGCAAAAGCTTCCTCACCAATGAGTTTGGACTTTCTTGTGGGCATTTTCTTTTCACTGTTAAGGATACAAACTAGTAGTCTTTGGATGAACCTTTTTCATGAACAAGCAGCACATTCCCCAGACTCACAGTAGCCTTTGCACAATAGCCTTGTGACCCCCACCTTAATGGCAATAGCAGTCTATTTTGTCTACCTATTACCATAGAGTAGGGAAAGAGTCACATGTTCTCATTGGTTGGGGCCATAGCCATTATTTCCCTGTTTATCATTCTGAAGGTTCCTAACTCCAGGGGCTGTCCTACACAGGAGAGTTGGTACCAAAGTACTGCAAAACAAAACAAAAATCTATATACTGCAAAATGCTCATATTTTTTCCCCCTGAAACTTTCCCTTAGTCTTTCCTGTTCGTAAGAAAACATGTCTATGCTCTTTCTCCCACACCCAAATTATATAGTGGAAAATCTTGAAAGTATTTGGTGGCAGTAGTTGGGAGAATAAAGTTATGTGTGTTGTTGTTGGAGCTAGTCAGGAGAGATTATTCCTAGTCATGAATTATGTTGTACATTACCTAATAGATGTCCTTATAACTCTTGCCCAATCCCATTCCATGCAGCAATCTCAATAAGCGATAAATGCACAATCTAGAGGAAAGTATCACTTTTGCAAAGATACAAAATACGGTGCTTCTTAATGTTGGAAATGCAAATCTCGCCATCAGAAAGTGCATCCAATATATACATATTCAGCAACAAATGAGAATGAATTCACATTATCTAAACTGATTGAACCAGAGGCATCTTAAGAACCCATTTCCCCTGAGCACTCTTAAGTCAGAAAGTATAGATTTTTCACTAATCATCATCCTAAAGCCCAGTCCATATATTGCATGTTTGAAAATGTTTTAAATGCACCCTGTGAATCTTCCCAGTTTATTGAGGTTCATCATTGTTACCATCATTTTGTGGAGGTAGAAACTACCTGATTTTCTCAAGACTACTCAATTTGTTTACTTGTGAGAACTGCACTCCTGATTCAAGTAAATGTTTTAGGCCTAATCAACCCCAAGAGCCCACCAGTCATCTGGCTGACAGTGTATTAATTTTTCTCCCCTAGGTTGAAGCAATTCTGGTCAATATTTTTGGTGGAATTGTCAACTGTGCCATTATAGCCAATGGCATCACCAAAGCCTGCCGAGAACTTGAACTGAAAGTGCCTCTGGTGGTCAGACTTGAAGGTGAGTTCATGAGTTTCATTTTGGCTCTTTGGTGTGGACTTCCCTGCCTCTGTGGAAGATGAGGGATGATGGGAGAAAAACAATAAACAAATTATGTTTGCCATGGTTCCTTCTGCAGGATAGAAGTGCAAAGGCAGCATCCACAGCACATTTTCATAACTGAGTTCAAGTAATTGTTGGCATTGGATAACCTTTGCAAAAGTGACACAAAGGTATGCTGGGCAGTAGGCAGTTTGATGTTGTTGTATGCCTTGTAGTCATTTCTGACTTATGGCAAGCCTAAGGTAAACCTATCACAGCGGTTTCTTGGCAGCATTTCTTCAGAGCAAGTTTGCCACCATTGCCTTCCCCTTAGACTAAGAAAGTGTGACTTGCCCAGTGTCACCCAGTGGGTTTCCATGGCTGAGTGGGGATTTGAACTGTGGTCTTCAGAGTCATAGTCCAACACTCAAACCACATCTCTGTGTGCAACTGCTGGCTAACACAGAAAAAAGGGAATTTCTTCCGTACTTTCCTTCACTGGAAGATGTTTCCCATTCTCTGTGGGCCACTGTAAACAGTCTTTCAGGTTCCTGGCACTTTCTGCAATCTTTGCATCATCATATGATACATCATGTGATGCATTGTGTGATACAGTCAGCTGCCTCCAAGCTTATGGACCATAAGCCAAAATAAATCTATACATTCATACACATACATATGCATACATGTGTATATATGTACATTCTTTATTTAATCTTCTTTTAAAGTTGGCCATCCATCCTAGCCTCTTAATCATATTTGCTTGGAATTCCCATGTTAATTTCAACTAATGCCATTTTTTAAAAAAGAAGGAAAGGAAACCAACAATACTGTAAAAAAAATACATCTGGAATAATATGTTTCAGAAGATAGGGAAGAGGAATCCAGTATGTTTCGTATTTTCCATTTGGTACATTGCTCCAACAAAAAGGTCATGATTATTCCTATAAATCTTGACAGATTTATGCCCTGGACCCTACATGCAATATATTACAAATGTCTTGATGAGTAAAGTTTTAATCAGTCAGATCTGTCTTGATTTAGCAGGATTTTGTGGACAAATCTTTTCTTTTCAGCTGTATAATAATTACAAGCTGTTTTACCAGTGGATGAAGGAAGGATTATTCTCGTGTTTGAAAATGGTAACTTTATAATTGCATGTATTTACTTGCTTGATGGAGAGGAAGAGAATGAGTACTTGCTTATTGAGAAGCAAGTTAATTTGTTAAGGAGCTCAAAGTGGACAGAAAAACCATTTATTCTGTATTTTAATTTCAACAGTAAAGTAACTGTTTGCACTGGGAAAGTGCAACCCTTCTTTTAAGTCAATATTCTGTTTTGGAAGATTTTGTAAACTATAGTTTAAAAAGTACTGCATTAAAACCAGATATGCATTGATTACAGAAAGTCTAGGTTGAGTTAATAAATGATTTTATTTCTTCCCAGTTTGTTACTAGCTCTCCAAAAATCTGCATGGTAGTTCAACTCCATATCTGTTTAAGTGTGCATGCACACATTGTACTTAGCATGCTAGTTGTAGGGCCTCTGCATTCATTTTTGTGAAGGGAGCAATTCTACTTCCATATTTTTTAATGTGTGCACATATAGGTTCTCTTCATTTAAATTGATATCATAGATAGGAGAGTTGTACAAAGAAATTGAGGCTCCCTTCCTTACAATACACCACGGTTTGGTCATATCTGACTTCAAGAGTAGATAGTGAGCCCATTTATATTATCCAAATGCAACTTGGCACGAGAGGATCAAGTTCTTCTACTTCTGGTGGGCAAATTTCTGCCTCTTCTCCATACATTGACATAGCATGTACGTGTATCAAACATGCATTGATTACAAGACAGTTGTATATCAGATACCCAAAAAATTATTAAATAATGATTTTGAGAAATGACATGCAAAAAATTAAAACCCATAGCCATTCAACTCCAGAAAATAAATTACTGAGTAAAAGCATAGATAACCTACAAAGAAATACTTTTGAATATATGTTTTTTCCTGCTGCTTCACCCTGTGTTCTTTTCATTGACTTGAGCTGTTTTCTTAAGTATTTGAGTGCTCTCCCATTGATTAATTCTGGACTTATATGCCATGCTGCCTCCTTTCCAATCTTCATGGAGTAGGGTTTGCCAACTCAGGAATGCTCCTGAATATATGCCAAGGAAGGTCACTAGCTGGCCCATTTACTCAGCTGAGAGTCATAGCATTGTGTTTAGTTTCCATACCAGCAAGATGCAAGATAGAGGTAGAAGGACCCCAGTGCTAGTTGCTAAGCAATCAAATGTTAACTCATGTATAGAAATATTATGTCTGTGCTGTTCCCTGCACACACGCACACACACGTACACACACAATTGCTGTTCTCTTCACAAAACAACCACGTACAACTTTTGTGCAAAATAAGTCCCAAACTGGAAATAGGCTTCAAAAAACTGTGTGGTTTTCTAAGATTTTCTTGCAGCAATAAGAAAATTGTTAAAATTACTTGTTGGTTCTTCCGGCAAGAAACTTAGTGAAGACTGACATCTCTATTCCCTGTTTCTTCCCAATACTACAGAGTAGGAGCCAGGCATATTTCTGCTGTTTCCACTGAAGTCATAATCTGACTTCTTGTCATGTCTTATTCAGTTCTGCCTGTTATCTTTTGTTCATTTAACCAGTGTTTGTTGCATTATCTTCTTACAGCAAATAGCTATTAGTCATAGGTATATCTCATCTATCCTGCGCCCTTCCCTCATTTAATATAACTGTTAAATACACAGCATCTTGCATAAAAGATTGACACATTTTTCTTTCAGTTTTTGTCCCATACATCTGCAATAAATATTTGGGAATGTGTTTATATAATTTGGGTACTTCTTTGAATACAGCAAAAGATGATTTGATAGGAATTGCTGCATCTTTAATCCATTCCAAGTGTCCAGCACACCCTTGCCTTCTAAAAGTTATGAGGCAAATAGTTCTTTCATATTGTTTGCAAACTGCTGGTGGCCCAAATTTGTTTGGAACTCAGATCCTTAGTGCATTTAGCAAAATGAATAGTCTGGTTTCCCCTTTGTATTTGAGCAAAATCTTTCCTATTACTTGAATGGGATCGAGTAAAATAGGGCAAACTTCTCTTCAGTTCTCTTGCATTTTCTCTTTTTAAGACTTGTAGCAGTGCAAGCGAAGCGCCAGCTATTTTGATAGCTGGGCACTGTAACTCTGTTTACAGTTCTCTAACACCATCCAGTGGTAGGAGGTTAATGTTGGTTTAGTTCAGTAAGGGATATGGGGGAAAAAATAAAACAGTTTTTTGAGCTAAGTAAAAAATGTCCCAAAATTTCCGGCGCTTTGCTCATTCAACTATAGAAATAAGCAGTGTTTATTAAGTTTGGTGGTTGGTTGACTTGATGATGGAGAACACAATTATTTTTCAATAGAATGCCTGTTTTCATTCGGGGGTTTTTTCACAGAACCTTGTAAAAACATTTGTAATTTTTTTGTATCTTTAAAAGAGCTTGTTTGACTTGTAACAAAAATCAAGATATCGGATGCTGTATGTAGCTTCTCTACTGACAATTCATAATGTGCCCATTTCTTTTCACTACAGCAAGAAAGTTAATTTAAGGTTTTGCTTAACTTTAAAAATTAGTGTTACTATTGCTCATGAGAACATCTGACTTTTCAAGTCTTTCTTTTCCATGTCTTTTTTTTTTTTGCTTTTATTTTTCTCATACTGATTCGATCAGCAAACATTCTTTTGCAGAGATGCATGTCACCTTTTTGCTTAAAAACTGCCACAAAGAAAGGAATGTAAAGCTGTTTTTTAAATGCTTTAAATGATTACTCCTTGCCATTTAATCTTTCCTAATTGATCTTTTCATTTATTTTTATTTTTTTAATGGTTCTATAGAAATCTAAACACACACTGTATTCAGCTTGCCCCTTAATTCTAAACCATTCCGGTTTTTATCTGCACGTAACTCTTCTACAGTGAATGTTGAACCATGAATTTCAGTTTGAGAGAAAGAACATCTGCTTCCTACAAAAAATAACATCCATATTTAGACCAGCCTTCCAGAACCGTGAACCCTCTAGACGGTCTGGGTTTTAGGTCCCACCCTCTCCAGTCAGTATTAGTCTTGCTGGTTGGGGATGAAGGGAGTTGTCATCTAATACATCTGGAGGAGGCCAGATGGTTGAATGCTTTTCAATGGATAGAACATTCTAGAACAGTGGTTGACAACTGTGAAAGACTAGGGGCCTGTATTAGTCCCTCAGGAGACCTTGGAAGACTACACCCCCCCCCACTGCACAAGTTTCCACAAAAAGAGTCAATAATGTGTTCCCAAATGCCCCCGAACACCCCCTAGGGGATATTTTCAACCATGTTTTGGAGCCCTGGAGGGCATTTGGAGTCATTTTGAGGTTAAAAAAAAATCAAAAATTTTGCAAAAATTTATTTTGACGCCTGGGGGCCACAAATGGGCTGTATTTGACCCACATTTGACCTAGAATAACACAAAAGAAACCATCATCAGTCTTCCAGCATATTGAAGAAAAGATACATGCAAATGCTCCTATTCCAAAGGAAAGGGTGAGATTCCCTGACTCTTTGCACTTTTTGAAATACACTCTTATTTCTGCTGGGTCGGAACTATTGTTTAATCTCTGCACTACCTGCTGTTTTAGTTGTAACTAGTTGTCTCCTCTTCACTGAATACTGACCGTGCAGTCCTGCACATTCGAGAGACAGCACTTACATGGCAGGAAGCCTTCATCCTTTGTAATTAAGAGATGTAATTAGAGGAACACTGCAAATATAATTAGCGTTCTTCTGAAAGGATCTCAACAATGGTCATCTAATTAAACATTTTGACATGGTAAATGAAAATGGCAATTCTTTCAAGGGAGGCTGCTGAGCAGAGATGAAGCAGGCCAGTCCTGTGGTTTTATAGTTCTCATTTGACATTTTTGTGGTTTAGGACCGCATATTAAGAAGCACCATTTGGGTCATACACCAGCCTGATCTCTCCCTGATAACCTCCCTGAAATACCACTCTCTGATATTTTCAGCTTTCCTCTCATAGGGCACAGAGCATGGTAGTATCTCTCAGGCTAAAGGCCTGATTTCATCGGGAAATGAGTGCTCAGAGAATGCTTATCACTGTTGTCAGCACCCTCCCCCCAACTCCCGAAACAGGGCCAGATTGTAGAAATGTAACTTTGATATCGTAATAGAGGTGGGATCCAAGTACAACATGTAGATGTTCCATTACAAAATTGACTTAGAAACATGGGAGCCAGTTCACATACGATGTATTGAATGTATTTGGAAAGAATTTCCCTGCACCCTCCCTCCAACACACACTCAAAGCAATTTTTCACTCAAAACAAGGTACAAGATACATTTTGTGGGTCTTCTCCTCTGATGTCCAATCATCTCAACATAAGCAGGGTGGAAGGTTTTAGAATATTTGTGCCTGAGAGCTAATTAATGGCTCTTTTGCAAGGGTGAGTGCATGGTCCTGCTAAGAGAAAATGTCCCCCAAGTTCAGAGCTTGGAAATGCTGCTTTACTACTCTTAGAATCCCTCATTCTGACTGTGGGATTCTGAGAGCCCTAGGACCTTTCTGCATTACACTGTTATAGTGCTATTATTCCACTTCCAACCTCCTGTGGAATTCCGGGATTTGTAGTTTCCTGAGGCCAAAGAGCTCTCTGGCTGAGAATTCTAAATATTCTTCCCTAACCTGCAAAGCCCAGATTTCCATAGGAGGTTGAAAGTGGAACAATAGCACTATAACAGTGTAGTTCAGAAAGGCCCCTAGTTAGTGTTGTCAGATGAAATAAGGACAGGGCTCCTGTCCCTTTAATGGCTGCCTAGAAGAGGATGTTTCAGCAGGTGTTGTTTGTCATGCAGGAAACACCAGCTGAAATTCCCTCTTCTATGCAGCCATTAAAGAGACAGGAGCCCTGTCTCTTATTCCACATGGTAACCCTAATCCTAGTCCAAGCTCTCTCTAAGACTGTCTTTGAATTTAAGATTGCTTTCAGTAAATACAAAATGGGAGGAATGATGTAATTTTTATTTGGCAAGCAGAAAAACAGGAGAAAGAAATGAAAAATAGGTACTCCTCTGTAAAGATTTGAAAAGCATTCCACACAGGCACACACCCTCAAACATCCTCATATTCAAACACTCTTGGAAATTTAAATTGGGTCAGAATGTTATTTTTCGTTATTTAAAAAAATTACCTGTTTCATCCTGAAGCAACCTGATTATAATTTATGTGCATATTCTGTGGAAAATGTATTGGCATATTCATGAGCCTGTGTTGTAGTCTCCAGAATGGCTCACATCTTTGTGCTCTTATTTGGGATTATCTCTGATTAAAGGACTGAAGCAGCACAAATTGTTAAATATTGAGATGACATTAATTACATTCTAGTGAAAAGAAAGAAGAGGAGTTAAGGTCAAATCTATGTTTGTCTTTTGGAAGTTGCAGTGGGGCTCCATTATGTGTCTAGAAAGAAAATGGCACATAAAGAATATCTAAGCATAGGGAAATGCTAGTTACTTTGGGGATCTTTTTTTCTAGCAGGTTCCTGGTTATCAACTATAGCAGCCAAGATCTATAAATAGATTCCTTGGCAATATTCCTTTGTGGTGCTTCACTCTCTGGATTATAGGTATAGCTAGTTAAATTTAGCAATTGATGTGCTAGTTAGTTACCCCCTCTCCAGATCATACTTAATGAATGATATGTTAGCCAAAAACATTCACTGTCTCCAGGGATTCTGGAGGCAGCTGCTGTCTACTTTCCCTGTTGTAGCCAGACACACACAGCCATGGTGGAATCAGCTACAGTGGGGTCCCACTCTTTTCCAACTCAAGACTTAGTTGATGGTATTATTTACTGTTTCTCTAGCTTTCTTTCACTATCCGTCCATTGCTTGTTTTTAAAGCAAAGTCCAACTAGACAAAAAGAAGAAGGAAGAGGTGGGCTGGGCAAGTGTAAGAAGGAGCTTCACTGTCGGAGATTTGGTTAACTCAGGTATGCCAGTACCAGTAACATGGGGTTCCAGAAATCTACACACAAACAGCTTTTTTTGTACAAGGCCCCTCTCTGGAAACATCTCTACATTCTAAGGCTTGCTAACATAATGCACACAGCATTGAGTAGCAGGACAACATAGCATAGCCCTGTTCCCTGCACATTTGCTATGGTGAAATGGTTTTTCAGTGCTCAAATATAGCTAAGTTTGACAGTGTTTCTACATTTAAACCACTTCTTTATGATAACAAGTGCTCATTTCTCCATTCTTGAAGCAGTATACAGACTCAGTGTCTTCAATTTTTACACTAATTAAATTAATTACATAGATGAAGCAATGGAAGAATGCCTTTGTTCCATTAGACATTTTTTCCTCTCTCCTTTTGTGCATCATATCCAAGCTGTTTTGATTGGAAATAAATTCTTTGTGCTAAAGTTGCCACCTTATACCTGTGTAGATTGGCTGAGGGCAAAGTGATATTATTTTGAATAAAGAAATGGTACCTACGCCTATCACAGGCAGAGACAGTGGGTTGTAATGACAAATGGAAGTGCCCTTTAGTGGCTTTGTTGCTTATAGTTAGAAGGTTGGTAAACACTATTGAACCAGCCTTTCTACAATTGAGATGGAGAGGTTTTACCTGCTGTTAGAACTGTGGAACCATTGAATCTTAAAGTTAAAAATCAATGTTCTCCCTCGAAGGCAGTTTGGGGAAAAGATCTTGTCAGACCTTTCCATCTAAAACAATTAACACAATTCTGTAGCTCTCTGGTTAATGATGACTTAGCCATCCTTTTGTGAGGTACATAAAAAAATCTTACTGTCATCCAGTCTAGTAAGAGATGTTCAGAATGCAGTTGCTTAACTGGTGGGAAGAGTTCTGCATATTGTGTAACCTATACAGTTGTTACAGGCTTGGTCCTGTCTGTTGCTCTTGAGTAGGAAAGGTGACTCCATAATTCCGTCAACTGCCACCACCCACTGTTTTGCTCTCCACTTAGTAGAAAGTCACTAAGGGTTTTAATTTGCCTTTTTTCCACCTGCAACTCTGCAGAGACTTTCCCTCCCCTTCTCATGGGAGAAGAGAATCTTATATAGAGGAATGCATGCACACCAAGCAAAGGTACATGAAAAGAGAGTGGAAAAGAGGCAGTCTTTTAAGGAAAGCTTTTTATTCTAAGCAAGCATCCTTACATTAGCAAAGGTGTATATTGTACATGAAAGCACTTTTCTTCATGCATCACTTAGGAATGGTAACAAAATTACAAATAGTAAGTCACATTCAGCCGAAGTTAGAAAGAAAACATAAGCTCTCATTCAGCTAAGTAAACATTCCACTTCTGTTCATAATAGTGCTAGTATTTTGGGTGTTCAGATGTTCGTGGGAAGCTGGACACCTTGTACAACCTATGACCAAGCTTCCCTAGGGCTGGTGAGGCAGGTAGCACCTCTCCTACTTTTCCCTCACTCCCAAAGTCTTTCAAAGTCTCAAAGTTTCTCTTTGCACCTCATAGCATCATGTTTTGTAACTTCTCATATTGGAAGCATCTGGAAGCTTTCACTCTTCTCCCAAGCTGGTCATCACCCCTGGGCAATTGTCTCTTATGATCTCTGTTGCTCTTATATGATGCTGACCCTAATAAATGTAACCCAGCCCATCACGGCATTAAGCCTTTGTTTACCTGGAGGAGCACCCTTATCTTTCAGCCTTGTTGCCCAGGTAATGGGAGATCCCATTAATCACAACAGTATAAAAATGATAACCTCATAGAGAACTAGAGTTCTTGCAATATTATTCTGGCTAAAATTAGTCTCTATTCTCTATTGAAGATGAGGATGATTAGACTCTAGAGCTAGGCTTGTTATATTTTTTCTAAGAATTTACAAACTTCTTTATAAATGTGTTAGAGTGAGCAGAGTAAAAGAAAGACAGCATGCTTATTCCAGCACATTTTCTGGTATGTATTTTGTGATGTTTTTGTTCTGAAGTAATGCATTGACTATAGAAATATTTCTTTGTTATGAAATGTAATAAACTTTATTAGATTTTGAGTCTGGAAAAAAATTAGTCTCTAGAATTCATTTTAAAATAAAGTTAAAATATATAGGCCATTTCATGAGGAATTTAGTAAGATGACAATTAATCATTGCCTGGGGCAGGCTGGTTCAAAACAGGGTTAAAGAAACTCATGTTCCATATGTTGCTGGATCCCATTATCCTTAACTACTGGAGTTAGAGCCAAGCTTATTTGGAAGGCTCACTGTAGACCAAGGTATCTTTATACTCCACAGTTATAGCATTGTGATTCCGCTGTAACTATCATGGCCGCATCCTATGGAATCCTGGGATTTGTAGATCACTGAATCACTAGTGCTCTCAGAGAATTATAAATACCCCTCCCTAAACCATAAATCTTATGAATTCATGGGATGTTTTCAAGGCAGTAAAGTGGAATCATAGTGTTATAATTGTGTGGCACGAATGGGCCCCGGGTTACCCATAACCTGATATATATGAAATTAGCATACTGTTGATAATAAAAAGCAACGGGCTGATAGAGACCAGGGAAAATGTAACATTTCAGAATATCACCAGTTTCTATGAAATTAAATTTTGCATAGGTGGTTATGTTGTGCAGTGATTGGGAAAACTGAGTTGTGAATCAACAAGTCTCTGGTTTAAGTCATTTGTCGTTGTTAGTTTCTGTCAAGTTAACTTAGACTTATCAGCATGGTGTAGTGGTTTGAGCATTGAACTATGACTGTGGAGACCAGGGTTCAGATCTCCACTCAGCCATGGAAACCCACTGGGATACCTTGGGCAAGTCACACTCTCTGAGCCTCAGAGGAAGGCAAAAACAAACCACTTCTGAACAGATCTTGCCAAGAAAACCCCATAATAGGTTTGCTTTAGAATCACCATGAGTCAAAAAGGACTTGAAGGCATGCAACTATAATGAATGAGACAGTTCTAAGTCAACCTGTTATCAGTAGCCTTGCTCAAGTCTTGCAGACTCAGAGCTGTGTCTTCCTTGATTGAGTCTATCTACCTGTAACATGGCCTTCCTCTTTTTCTGCTGCAATGTACCTTACCAAACATTATTGTCTTTTCCAGGAAGTCAGTCTTCTCAATGATACGTTCAAAGTATAACAGCCTCAGTTTAGTCATCTTGGCTTCTAGGAAAAGTTCAGATTTCGTTTGCTCTGGAACCCATTTATTTCTGTTTTTGACCATCTATGGTATTTGCAGAACTTTCATCCATTATCACATTTCAAATGAGCTGTTTCTCTTCCTATCATCTTTCTTTACTGTTCAACTTTCACAACCATGCATAGAAATTGAAAATACAGTGGCATGGACAATCCTGATGTTTGTATTCAGCAATATATCTTTACACTGAAATAGGCATGGTTCCCTACATCTGCCTCTTTACACTGAGGGAATGAGGGACATTTGACATTTGTCAGCTAATCTGTATCGGTGAGGGGGGGGTCCTCTTTGTCAACTTCTGGCCACAATAAAATCCAAACAGGCAGAATTAACATTAGCTTTCCACTTAAGCTTCCTTAAGGACTGGAATCTGAGGATATTTATAAGAGAGAATGAGCAGGCTCTTTGTTAATCTGTTAGGCTATTTATTATATGCAGTCATAAATATACAAACACGCACACTCCCTTTAGGGGAAACATTGACATTTCCATGTCTAGATACATTGCTTTTGTTGTATTGCATGTAAAGCATCATACATCCATTACATTACAGTACATGGCAGGTCAGGTGTGACACTTTCATAAAGACTGAACCTTTTTACTACCTGCATCCTTATAGCAGGCTTCTCTCTAGTTAATATGTAGAGGAGCATCATCATCTTAAACATTGTAAGTTAGCCATTTATCCATTAAGGAATACCAACTCATCTGTTGAGAAACTATACATTCCTAAACAGACATCAGTGAACACACAGGCTTCCACATATTAATATCCATGGACATTACTATACCCAGCAATGTCCACTACCATGTATTTCAGAATGGGAAATGTATCTATTTAGCATAACCTAGTTGAGAGCAAATTATTTTTCTCCCTTTCCAGCAGTATCTTACCAGTGGTATATATTTCTTCCAGTATGCCTGCATTATCAGCTCAGAACACCAGAGCGGTTACCAACAGCTTGCTTCATATGGTAGAGACTGCTAAGTAGTCTTGACTTCTCTCTCCCGTCAGCTTGTTTTATATCTTTAGCCTATCAGTGACATATCTGGTCCAGTTAAAATAAGAGGCTCCTGCTGTTCCTCATTTATATAAACAGTATTCTCCTCCAATCAGATTCTTAGAGATAACGTAAACATACCAGGTATATTTCCCTTACAGGGATTACACCAGACAGCTGATTATATCATCCATAGCTGTCTGTGTAGTACTTGCTATGAGTTTATTATTGGTTAAGTCAAACTATTTATGTTCTCATATCTTTGTTTATGCTTGTGCTTGTCTTCTGCATGGAACTGAACTGTTCCCGCAATATCTGTTGTGGAATTTCATCCTTTCTTTTCATCTCTGGGCATGTCAACAGCTGAACTTCCTTTCGGCTTCAGTCCAGTTACCCATACTTGTCCTCCGCTCTCCTCTAGTAGCTCACTGAATTCCTTCTGACCTGGGAGTCTCATCTTATCGCGCTATCTCTCGTTTCATTTTGGATTGTCTCGTCATAGAGTTTTCTTGATAAAAGACATTTAAAAGTGGTTTACCAGCACCTCATTTAAGGAATACCACTTTCATGAACTCATTCAGTAGGCTTAACAAACCTGCTCTCCCCTATTCTTCTCTCTTAACTGCGCGCGCACACGCACACACACACACACACACACCACACCGTTCTAGTTCAAGATGCTCCATTGGCACCAATATTAAAATCATTTTGACCCCAAGTTAAAACAGGGGTTTGTATTAAAACATTTGGGCCAAACTGATTTTACATCCAGGCTGCACGTGTTTTATGGTTATATCATTCAAAATTGTTTTAACTGGTTTTAAACTGTCTGGTTTTAAATTGAAAAAAAGTGTTTAGTATATTTTTAATCTTTTAAACTTTGTAATTAGTTATTGTTTTAAGTCGATTTATTGTAAGCAGCTCTGAAATGCTTAGATAAATTTTTAATAAATAAAAATAAATATGGAGATAAGAATAGTGAGTGTAATCATTATAGTAATGTTTAGTGAGTGAGGGCACAGCAGGGGCAAGTATGGTCATCTGGATCTTGTTGGACTGCACCTCCTAGTGGACCTAGCCAGCAAAGCCAGTGGTGAGACATGGTGGGAGTTGACTCATGGAGAGCCATGCATCCCCAGTGCCAAAACGACTGTGTGCAGTTTCTGATGTATTGCCTGCAGGGTAATACTTAGCCTTTTGAATCAAACTTCATGCAAACTCGCAAGCAGTTTTGAAGCTTTTGGGGGTTTTTTAAATGAATTTTTTTGGTGTTAGGTGCTTCTGACTCAGCCAGACATTTCAACTTACCTGCCACCCTGATTTACTAGGGAAAATCCTTCTGTTCTCTGTTATGCAGTAAGGAACTGAACATCTTCCACTTGATTTCCTTCAGCAGATCAGCACTTCCAGAATGGAAGATAAGGCAATTGTCCCCTCTCCAGTGATCATCTCAATATATGTGTAAAATATTTCACCCATGGCCTCAGTGAGAGCTCCCTGCTCAGGAGCATTTAGCTCTCTACATCTTCAACACACACAGACATACACACAGACATGTGTGATCTTTATTGGCATTCTGTGTTCATGGTCATTAAAGCTTCCAGAGTGTGACTGGCAAGGAACAGGGGAACTGTCTTGATTTTTGATAGACATTTGCTTGCATGTCGCCCCATCTCCTGCCAAGTGAAAGGTGCCATCATTGTCAGGTGGTGCTGAAATGCACAGCATCAAAAACACAGAGGGAGGTTTCTGAGCAAAGACTAAATTTTTGAGATCACTCTGTCAGAACATTTCAACTGGGCCTGCTTTTTTTGTAGTGTTAATGAACAAAGAACTACAGGATGTGAGCAACAATCAGTCATCTCTTTTAATTAATCTCCTCTCATTTAGCTACCCATGTGCCTTTTGAGAGAGCTTGACAGAGTGTAACACACACTTCCCTGAAATGTCTCTTTTAATTTATAGCTTTTTTAGAAAGACAGAGCAGCTACAATTGTTCTACTGAGTTACCTCAGGGTTTGTGACATTGAATGCTACTCCTACAGCTCAGTACTATCCACATTTACTCAGAAGTAAATGAGGTGTTAATTAAGACTTACCCTAGACAAATGTGTACAGGATTGCAACCTCAGTCTCAAAAGATGTGGTGTTCCCTTTCAAGAAAAAATATTGTACATTGTAGTTATTTTCTCAAGAGGCACATGAAAATCTTTAGATTTCCTTGAGTTACTTCAAACCCTTCCTGCATTTCCTCTCTATTGTTTCTTGCAAAACTGTGTGTTTTCTTTCCATATTGAAATTGTTGACAATGTGGGGTATTTTTTCAGTTTTTCCTGATTTGTGCATTTATTTGTACTGTATGCCTAATTTCCACAACTTTTCACCATTGACTAAAGTCTGTTTGTGTGTTATTTATTTAAATATTCTCTCCTGCATTGTATCAAAGGATTTTCAGATAGCATACTAGTAAAATCAATGTAAACGAGTTAAAAACAATTTGAAACAGTAGGCATAATTGAAATAGATTTAAAGTATGTTAAATAAAATCAACCCGTTAAAACAGGTTTACAGGTTTAAAACCACTTGCATTAGCATTTTGAGATAAATTGTTGGGGCCCAAAAGCTTTAATAAATGACCATGAATAAATACCAATTTTTTAATCTTATTGGTGGGACTTACAGAAGGACCCTTCTTCCTTTGAGATCTCTGTCCTTGGGCAGCCACATTTCTTTTAGCAATTCATGTTTTGAAATATGAGAACTGTTTTTCCTGCACCTTTTTTATCAGAAGCACCCTGTAAACCTTAAATGATTTACTGATGAACACATCATAGGCTATTCAGAAGGTACACTAGAAAACTGTTGCTCTAGGATGGACAATATATACTTTGCCTACCAAGGCTCCAGTGTTCACTCATTGGCCCATCTAACTGAAAGCATCTCTCAGGAACATAGAGAATGGCCTAATACTGAATCCGTCCATGGATCCATCTGGCTCAGAGGTAGACTGTTGTGCCCCTCCAGTCTTTGCCTGCACGTCCCATAAAGCTCTCCATTAGCTATGCCGACTAGGCCACATGAACTGTCCCTCATTGTATTGATTCTTCTGTTTATTATTTACCTTTTTAGCAAATCTTGAGTCCCTGGGCACAAGTAATTTATATTTTTGGACATCGGAAAAGATCAAATAATGAAAATTTGTGTTCTTTACCTTATATCAGTGCTAATATTTCTTCTCCTGGTTTAATTCCACCACAAAACAAACTGCTTCTATTTTTCCAAGAATGAACTGGTTGTACAGAACCTATAATTGGTTGTGACTGTACAACAGTCATTTTCTTCCTCAGCCTAACACAGCTGAAGTTATTGTTATTTTGCAAAGTATCTTCTAGTGATCTAAGTTGCATTTTGCTTCAGAGTGTTTAGGTTTAATACTATTTTTTTTAAAAAAGAATGCCTCGGTAATGAATAATATAGAATAGAATAGTTTAGCTGACAATTTTCCATGTCTTTCCAATATTGTTGTCTCTTTTCGTGGTGCCATCGGTCATGCCTAAGATGTGCCTGATCCTTATGACACCTTTCAACATTATCCTGAAACAAGACCCCAATTCTTCCTCTTCCAGGCTTTCAGAAACTGAAAAGTGTATATTTGATAACATTTTTTCACCTTTCCCTCCCTAGGGACAAACGTTCATGAAGCCCAGCGAATTCTAAATGAAAGTGGACTCCCAATCACCTCTGCAAGTGACCTTGAAGATGCTGCCAAGAAGGCAGTGGCTAGTGTGACAAAGAAATAAAGACACAACCAATGAAGAAATGTGTACAATAGATGACATTCCTGAAATTGCCTCAGAATATATATTTAGGATTATTTTAACCAGCCTAGGCCTGACCTCTATCAGTGAGAAATCATGAAACATCAAACAAACAAACTAAACTGGGAACTACACCAATTTCACAGAGTCTGTATTTTTTCCGTATTATATCAGAATGGTAAATGTCATGAGTAACCACACTCTGTTGCTATTCAGGTGTCTTTGTTGTGAAATACGTCCTTATTAGTGATGACTAGTTTTGGTAAGACATTTATTACTTATTTAATAATTTGGAGGGATGATTGCTAATTGTTTGGCCTTTATTGGTAATCCTGGCCAGGATCCAAAACCCATCAGAGTGCCTTCCATCCACCTGAAAAGGTTTAGGATTTGGATCTCTTATAACAGTCCCCTTCCCTTCACACATGGCAAAATGCTTTTGAAATGAATGAAACTGCCCAAAGATGTTTGCGATAAGGCATGGGGCCTTCTGTCTGATTGGGAAAAAAAGGGTGAAAAACTCAAATGTGTCCCGAAGACTTCAGTGTGCCTGAAATAGCTCTCTGAATTTCAACCCGTATATTTTATTTTGTTTTTGAATTTTTTCCAGTTAGGGCAAGAAAAAATAGCACATTTCTTCTCAATGTCATCTGAGCCAAATGAGTTGGAATTGGAGGAAGGCAAATCCCTTTGACTTGTTTCACAACTGCCTTAAAATTGCATGTACTTTGATACTCAGCATATACCTCACATCAGATAAAAATTCAAAAGTGAATTTGTAAGAACCCTATTTTGTATCACACCATGAACACATTTCTTATGTGAATGTTTTTAAGCACTGAAGTAAAAATACAACACACCAGAATGTCATCCTGCATGCATTTATCTCTAAACATATCCGTCCAATTAATACTATGATCTTCCCCAATCAGTGTGCATCTGCCATTCACAGCATACTGGGGGAAAAGATGGCAGCTTGTTAAGGCTTAAGAATGAATCCTGTTACTCTGACAATCTCAGTCAGGCCAGAGATGTGTTTAATGAGATGTTCTATCATTCCTGCATGGTCCTTGGCTGAGGATGGTGAGATTTTCAGTTCAACACATCCAGGGAGCATCAATTAGACCATAAGTGCCAAGAAACCTATCATTGATGAAAATAATGCAGCAGAAATAAACTAAATGCCTTTCCACCCTACACTGTTATAGTGCTATTATTTCACTTTCAACATCCTGTGGAATTCTGGGGTTTGTATTTTACTGAGGCCAAAGAGCTCTCTGGCTGAGAATCCTAAATGCCCCTCCCTAAACTGCAAACCCCGTGATTCCGTAGGGTACTGAATGTGGAATAATAAAGCACTATAACAGTGTAGTTTGGAAATGCCCTAAAGCTGTGATGGAAAATACTGGAGCATGATCCAGCCTAAGAAAAGCCCTTGTAAGTTCTTACCGGAAAGTACTCATTATGTGCTTCGTTCTTGTTTTAAGGAGGAAAATTGAACTTTCAAGTACGTAACTTTGACTTACCATGCCTTTGATTTATGGAAAATAATGCATGTTAACATTTTTGAATTGACTTCACAACCACTTCCCTGTGCTTGTTTCATAATGGAAAGAGTTGTGTAAACCAGAATCTTAACTGTTGAAATCCACTTTGCTTTTAATGTCAGTTATTTACATGGGTGATTATCTAATCAAGAAATAGGGATGTAAACAACATTGTTCAACTGACAAGCCACAGATTTATATTCTGGAATTTTTTTAGTACTATTCATTAAGAAATATGAAAACTTTGTAATTTAATAAAAAGTGAAACTTGCCTAATAAATTTCTCAGTGCCAATTCATACTGTCTTGTTGTTTGTCTGACATTTTGTGAAATGGTTAAATATAAATTTTGTGTTTTTCTTTAAATGTCAATGCACCCATTCCTTTTATAAATAAATGTAGGAGTGAGGAGCCAATGTGGTGTAGTGGTTTGAGTGTTAGACTCTGGAAGACCAGAGTTTGAATCCTTGCCCAGCCAGGGAAAGCAGCTGGGTGACTCTGCATTAGCCAGAGTCTCTCAGCCCCAGAGAAAGGTGATGGTAAGTGTTTCTGAACAAATTTTGCTAAGAAAATACCAGGATATAATCATCTTGGGATCACCATAAGTTGGAAATGACTTAAAGGCACAGAATAACAAAAGGGTAGGTGAGTCTATAAAACAAGGGTGGCCCACAGTCTGATTAGGAGGAGGGCATCCTTCTGTCATTCAGTGAGGTAAGACAGACACTCCCACACCCCAGTTCGGACTGGTAATACAATAATGCACTGTATGTTCCACACTGTTGTGTTAATCCTGTAAAGTTATCAAATGGATAATAAGTATACAGCCATCAGATTAGATACTAAAGACGTATTATCATGTTGCTCAACTGATAGGCAGACAACTTACTCCCCCATTCCTCTTTCTTGACACCTCTCCCTTGTTTTCCAGCGGTTGCTTGAGTAAAGTGGGGTGCAGAGTGAAGATGGCAGGTTAAATACCTGCCCTTCCTTGTCCATGTGATTCAGCTGGTCACCAAAAAATGTCTGACCCATACAAAGGAGTAGGTATGGATGTGTTTGGAGAGAAGGAATTTACTGTGTACAGGAGTGTATTTTTGGCTTTGTCCAAGTTGTCACCAGTATATGGCCCCTGAGCAGATTCTCCCAGTGGAATGTGACCTATTGAGTGTAAGTCTGTGCCTGAATAAGAAAGGTGCCCTGAAAACTGCAGAATAAGTAACACACGATGACAGTAGTTCTGTGACAATGTAAACAGGAATCTGAGCCTGTCATTTCTCTTATAGTGTTCAGGCCCTCTTATCTCTTGGTAGGACTAGGAAAGACATCTGATTGAGAGAGTGACAGCCAGCGTATATCAAACTGAGTTATGTGGGCCAATGGAGAGCTTCCCATGTTCATTCCTTTTTGTGGTATTATCATTGCTTTTGATAGAGCTTTCCAGTAAGTGTGCTTCTGGGCCAGAACTTGAAAAAAATCATTCATCAGACTACCACTCCCAGAATCCCCTAGCCCCTGTGGTTGCAGTGACTTTTCAAAAGGTGATCATGCCCTTAGATTTAACCCTAACCCTGACTCTTTGGGACTTCAAAGTCAGAGTAGCCCCTCTACCTCAATATTAGCTCTGACCCAGTGGGCTCTGATGCGTTGTGTCATATCTGCGCAGTTGACGCGTGTGCCTTCCATTTAAAGCTTGCCCAGCTCTGTGGGGCTATTGTCAGGCTTTTCCACTGGTCTTTTTTACAGGAGAAAGAAAGTGGAGCCAACAGATTTCCCCAGGGCAGATGTACTGGAACAGAATTGGGAAATAGATGGATAATCTGACACTAAATTCCTATTGAAATCGAGACTAATTTGTTCTGAAAACTAATGGGGCTAGGCGGTGACAGAAGTAGGTTACTCTGTGAATGAGCTGCTGTTTAGGGAGATGACATGATGGGGTTTTGAGACAGGATTCTTTACATTTCCTAAACTGACTCTTCTGAGCGCATGCAGAGCAGAAAGAGGTCATTGCAGGGAAGGCTGACAGTGACAAAGTATCTGTAAACACTTCTGGGAGAGGAAAGCTCAGAGGGCTTTCCGCATAAGACAGACTGCCTTGTGCAAACTTCACAAGCAGAGAAATTAGAGATGTGATCTTTCTATTAGAACAGACTCTCGAGGTTCCTGAGCAAAACGATCAGACAGCCAGATAAACCAATTTGGCATACTTTATAGCCTCCCCTAATACTTCCCTCTGCACACCCTGATAGAGCTTCAAACCAAACTTTTCTGCTTCTGGATGCTGGACAAGCTTCTCCTTCTTCCAAAGACCTCTGTCTCTTGCTGAGACAGCGCTAATTCTGATGTGGCTCAATGGTGCCCTCTAGAGTGTCTGGTAGGTTAGCATCTTGCCACACAACCTCAGGAGGTCAAACGTCCCTTCTTGTTCTACAATTGCACATCGAAAATTTTCTTGATAGTAGTCTGCCTGTTTAGAACAGTAATAGTCTATACAAGTTGATAATTGTAAAAAAGGTAGGTCCAACCCCTAGGTAATTTTCATTTTAGTTGGCTGCATTGCTCACATTAGAAATGGACTGAACTCCGCTACTGGACACAACAACCTGCAGTCTCCGTTAAGGGGCTCAATTTTACTAAAATTAGGATCCCATAAAAATGAAAATATATTTCCTCCTTATTTCTCTAATAATTTCAAGAAGTTATTTCTCAGAGCACTCATTCTGCATGAACTTTTACAGGCCCTCTGAATCCCAAGACTACTCAAGTAACCAATACACAATTAGTAAAGTAAGACTGCCTTTATTTAGATTTTGTGTGTGATTGTTACCTTCTCTTATCCCTCCCCCACAATAAATACCCTCTGTAACAAGCCATTATTATTCCCCCACCAAAAAAAAAAAAAAAAAAAAACTTCCCCATGACTGCAGAGTTATCCAAATATTCTTTGTGTTCTTAGAAAGTTTACCTCCCCCCCTCCGCCGCCTTTAACCTCAAAATCTTTCTTTGGATTTCTCTCTCACAGCTCACAAACAAAGCACCTTTAAAATCCCTGACCCTGGGCTGAAGGGCTGAAAACCACCCAGCTTAATCAACTAGAATGTATGGGGCAGTTCACTCTGATGCGTAGCAGTATATCAGTTAATATTTGGAGGAAGAGGAACCTATCAAAGAAGGGTCACTTTGTAAAGAATGGACATATCAATAGAAATTTATACATATGACTCTAAGCTCTCATTTCTCTGTATGGTTGTGGAAGCTGGACAGAGGAGAAAGCTGACAGAAGTCAATTCATTTGAAATGTGGTGCTAAGTTCTACTGATGCTATGGACTGCTAAAAAGATGAATGGGTGGTCACAGAGCTAATCAAGCCTGAACTCTCACTAGAAGTGAGACTAAACTAAGACTATTGTATTTTGGATATATCATGGAATCATGGAGTTGGAAGTTGCCCTATGGACCATGGGGTCCAATTCCCTGCCCAATACGGGATCATGAGATAATGTATCTCATTGTTACAGAGGATAATGTTTAGGAATGTGGAGGACAATAGGAAAAGAGAGGCACCACACTACTGGTGGATTGACTAAAGGAAGCTACAGCCCTAAGTTTGCAAGACCTGAGCAGGCCAGTTGTTAACCAGTTTTCTTGGTGATCTTGCACTCATAGGATCACCGTAAGTCAACATCAGTCAGTTTGATGGCAAATAGCAACAACAAATCAATAGGAAGCCCACATTTGTTCCCAGATCTGTTGACACTTGGATTCCTTAACTTTGCATTCACTTTATACTGAACTGGCCTGATGATCTGTTGAATTTAGGATTTTATTGTAGAAGTTACTACCCACCTTTAAGTAAAGGCCAACTTATGGCCAGCATGGTATAGTGGTTTGAATATTACACTACAATCCTGGAGACCAGGGTTCAATTCCCCACTTGGCCATGGTGACCTGAATGCATCACACACTCTCAGCCCCAGAAAACCTTGTGATAGCTTTAGGATCACCATCAGTCAGAGATAAAGGCACACAACAACAACTATCCTAGGGTTCTTTTTGTGAGATTAATCCAGAGGAGGTTTGCCATTGCCTTCTGCTTAGGCTGAAAGGATGTAACTTGCCCAGTGGGTTTCCATGGCTGAGTGGGGATTTGAACTCTGGTCTTCCATAATCTTAGTCCAACAGTCAAAGCACTGTACCATGCTTTGTCTCAGATGTAGAATCTGGACCTGCAATAAAATGTATTGTATTGCATTGCATTGCATTGCATTGCATTGCATTGCATTGCATTGCATTGCATTGCATTTATATCCCACTTTTCTCCCAACATGGGAACCAAGGCACCGTGCAACCTTTTAAAAACACAACACAATTACAAAGCTTTTAGTACAAAAGTTAAAACACAATTAAATCACATTCAATTCAAATGTTTCAGCATGGAGAGTGCCTGTTCAGAGCTCCCGCACACATGCTACATTCTAAGCATTCCACTCAGTTCCACTCTCCTCCAGTTGTCTGTTTCTTCTCCCATAGAAAAACCAGCTATCCAGAGCCACTGGTCTGGCTCAGTCCTTACTGAGATAGTGAAGTCATCTTCAACAAGGGAGATCATTTGTTCCTTGTGTCTCTGTTCTTGAGGACTGGGCTAGACATCTATCATATTCTTTGTACCCAGGTTCTGGGATTTTAAACTTATTTTTATTACATAGAATGTGATGGGAATAAAGGGATAGCTACAGGCATCCTTTGGAATCAACTGTCCACATCCGTGCCAGTTCTAGAACATTGCCTGTGATCTCATTCCTCCTCTCTTCAGCAAGGAGTTCAAATTCATTGTAGCACTATAGGGTATTTATTTCTTGGTCTCCTCTAATCTAGTTCAACATCCTGTTTTCAGCAGGAAATGTGTTTCAGTTTGCTCAGTTGTTTATCCCTGTTGAAATGAAGCTCAAAATTTATAGGAACACAATGAATTAGTATTTCAGTCTGTCAAATGTCAATAGGCAGCACAAAGTGCTTTATGCTGTAGTTATTGCATACAACAATTACAGCAGTTGATGAAAGTATTTTTATTGGAATATACATCACTATTTGTTCCAATTATTCTGCCATTAAACATTAAGAATAATTGAACAAACGGCACCCAGTAGCAGGAACACATCTGCTCCAATAAATTCTAACTAGAAATCAGTGGGGGTATTTTTTTTTCTCAAAATGTATTTCAACATTACTCACTGTAACTAAGAAAGTTTTTGAAGCTCATTATAACAGATTTGTCTGCTCAAAGCTAGGAACAAATTTGATTAATATTGGATTGTGTGTTTTCAAGAATGAGAGAATCAGTGATTAAAATGTGGAATATGCTGCCTTGGAGTGTGGTGGAGTCTCCTTCTTTGGAGGTTTTTAAGCAGAGGCTGGATGACCATCTGTTGGAAATGCTTTGATGGGTGTTCCTGCATAGCAGGGGGTTGGACTTGATGGCCCCTGGGGTCTCTTCCAACTCTATGATTCTGTGATTCTATGTGTTCATTGTAACAGCCTTAGGAATAACTCAAAACCTGCTGTTCTTGGACTAATACATAGTGGAGGCTAGTCCACTGACGTCTGAGACCCTTCCTCCACTGTACTTTTAGATTGACCACGTGGACATCAACATCCTGATCCACATTTTCACAAGAGCTTAAGGATTAGGTGAGAGGCCTTCCATCCTTTCACAGGTCGGTAAAATGAGTAACCAGCTTGTTGGGGGCATGTATAGAAATGTTTCGAAATACATGCTATTTGTAAGTTGTTCACCGCCTCGATCCATATGGAGAGGCGGGATACAAACAAACAAACAAACAAACAAACAAACAAATAAATAAATAAATAAATAAAAGAGGCAGCATGGTGTAGCACTTTGAGAGTTTGACTATGACCCTAGAAGCCAGGGTTCAATTCCCTACTTGGCCATGGAATCCCACTTGGTGACCTTAGGCATTTCACACACACTCAGCTCCCTAGAAAACTCCATGATAGGGTCATCGCAGGGTTGCCATAAATCAGAAGGCACACAACAACAATAACAACAACAACAACAAGTCTGTAAGATTTCCAACTATTAGATGATACTATATGCTATCAGAAAGCATACCAATACAGGTCGGCCAAAAGAATGGTCAAACAGATGAAATCGAGTGCCTTCTGCCATGCAAATAAAAGGATCCAGGATCTCCATTTAGCAATGTCTCAGAAGCCTTTCTGAAATGTGTTGTAATAATATAGCTTTCAGAAAGAACTTAATTATTTAAATATCATGTGATATCACTATATGAAATCAAATTGGATGACCTTTAATCATTACAACTGAAACACAGTGATGAGCTGTTATATGTTCTCTCTCTGTCCCTTACAACTAAAGCTGAACCAAAACTGTGTTGTAAACTTTTCCTCTTCCTTGTGCCCCTCATTTCATTATTTTCCAATTGGTATACTAAATGAAGAATGAATGTTTATAAATTCAATGCAAGACACCCTAGTGAAGATTTAGGAAAAATCTGTCCTGAGTAAATTTAGTAATATGGTTAACTTACTAGTCCCTGGTCTTGCATTCATCACATCAAAGCAAAGCATACTAAAGAGACTATAGTACTATGAAACACCAGTTCCATTGCATTTCAGAGCCTCTCCCAATCTACGTCTGCCATCAAGTTAACAGCATGGCTATCTGAGAATACCTTCATCACATTTTTGTGATGTACAAATCCTTTGTGATGTACAAATAAACAATACCTTCATCACATTTTTGCAGACATGTTCCCCCAAGTGTCTTAGGAAAGATTTTATTAAACTTCCAAAGTATATGTGGATGGTTATAGTATGTGTATGGCCCTTCAAGTCACCTGTTGACTTACAGCAACCACATGAATCTTAGCTGGTTTTCTTAGGCAAGGAATACTCAAGAGTTGGTTTTGCCAGTTCCTTCCTCTAAAATACAGGCCATAGCACTTGGTATTTGTTGGCAGTCTCCCAACCAACTACTAAGTAGAGCTGACCCTGCTTAGCTTCCAAGATCAGACAGGATCTGGTGCCTCTAGCATTATAGTACTGCACTGGAAATCCTGGTCTAATTTCATAATTCAGAGATTTGTTGTTAACTGCTATCAAGTTGGCTTCAACTTATGGTGATCCTATGAAAGAGAGACTTTCAAGTCACACTACCATCCACAGCCCTACTCAAGTCTTGCAGATTCAGCGATGTGTCTTCTTTGATTGAATGTGTAATGCAGTCTTCCTCTTTTCCTACTACCTTCTACCTTACCAAGCATTGTTGTCTTTTCTAGTGAGTCAGGTCTTCTCATGATATGTCTGAAGTATGACACACTTGGGTTAGTCATCTTGGCTTCTAGAGAGAGTTTAGGCTTGATTTGCTTTAGGACTTATTCATTTCATTCATTCAACAGTCCAAGGTTTCTGTAGAACTCTTCCCCAGCTACAAATTAGCTGATTTTCTTCCTATCAGCTTTCTTCACTGTCCAACATCCACGACCATACATAGAAATTGGAAACACAGTGGCATGGACAATTCTAACTTTAATATTCAGTAATGTATTTTCACACTTCAGGATCTTGTCTAGCTCTTTCATACCTGCCCTTCTAAGTCATAGCTTTCTTCTTACTTCTTGACTGCAGCCTCCCTTCTGATTAATGACTGAGCCAAGGTATGGAAGATCTTGAGCTATTTCAATGTCTTCATCATCTACTTTAAGGTTATGTAAATCATCTGTGGTCATTATTTTTGTTTTCTGAATGTTCAACTGTAAACTGCCTTTGCACTTTCTGCTTTTGAATTTTTTCAGTAAACATTCCAAGTCTCTGCTGTTTTCTGCTAGTAGTGTGGTGTCATCTGCATATCTTAAAAGCTTGAGGGTTCCTCCTCTAATTTTAATGCCTACTTCCTCCGAGTCTAAACCCACTTTACAATATGCTCAGCACAGAAATTAAATAGATATGGTGATAAAATGCAGCCTTGCTTTAGTCTGGCTTCTCAGCAAAAGCTTGTCTGACATGGGAAACTCTACTAGCAGCACTGCTAGCTGCTTGCCTGAAAGGAATATGCAATCCCACCATTGCAGAAAGCTAGTGCCATGGTGAGAGTTCAGAGATAGTCTAACCAAATCGGGGAAGCAATGCTAGCGGAAAAATGAACACACCAATATAGGTTGGCTGGTAGAACGGTGAAAAAGACGTATAGCATGCCTTTTCTTCTCCCACATAAACAAGAGGATCCAGGATCTCTGCTTAACAAAATCTCAGAAGTCTTTCTGAAATATGCTGTCATAGTATAGCTTTCAGAAGAAACATAATTCTTTAAATGTTATGTGATATAGCTGTATGAAATCATGTTTTAATTAAAGAGCCCCACAACCTGTCTTTAGTATATTGGCTTCTAGTGCCCTTCAAACTGAGGTTAGGTTATGTACCTACCCTTCTGTGTTTGCAGCCTCTGTTAATTATGTTTCTTAGCATGTTCTGACCTGCCACTTGTTACCCTGTTCTCTGGGGGGTCCCGGGAGGGGTGCCCAAATAACCAAAACACAAACACAATTCTGGGGAGAATTAGCTGGAGCACTCACTTAAGCTAGCGAGAGGCAGGGTAACTTAGCAGGGATCTTGCAACCCAGCGTCTACGGTGTCAGGTCAGTCAAGCAGTCAGACAGTTTTAAAATAGCAAAAATGATGTTTTATTGAAAGACAAACAAACAGAGAAGACACCACAATCACACACACCTAACGGAAGAATTGGACATAGGGATTTTCGGGGAAAATGGGTGATACAACACCTTTCTCGTAGTCCTGAAGAAGTTGAAGATTGAGTTCGTTGGGGTGCAGGAAAGAAAGCTCAGTGCGGTTCGCTGAGGGGAGCTCGCCAAACAAAACGGCAGCAAGGCGGTCTGAAACTCGGGAGCGATCCGGGGTTAAGCGGACTCAGTTACTGGAACTGAGGGGATGGCTCGCCAGACACAGCGGCAGCAAGGTGGGATGGAATTCCCGAGCGATCCGAGGTGTTCTCGGAATCGGGGGGTTTATATAGGGTGAATTGTGACTGCAGGCCATACCTTACTCGGTGAGAACAATGCGAGTTTGGAGGGGGACAAAGCTTTGGAACAGGTCAAGTTTACCATGATCAGCTTAGTGCTGAATCAGCAATAGTGTAGCCAGTATGCAAATACACAGTACTTAGTTCGGCTTTGTAAGACTATCGGCTCAGAGTCAGGCGCCTTTGTTAGTGTTGCGCTTAAGCAAAAGGGTGTTTGCAGGAGAGGTCCCTGAAGCAACACATTGGCTCTGTTCCGCCTGCCTAGGTGGAGAATGGAATGTCCAACAATTACCGGCCGCGCCTGTTCACGTGCTTGTCTGGAGGCCTCGCAAACACGTGGAGCAGGGTGGCAGAGGAAGGCCGAATAGTTTTGATATCAAAAGAGATATCTAGTGCCATCACCGAGTAGGCCTGGGCTGAAGTAACGCACTATTTTATTAATGTGTTTGTTCTTATTGTAACTTCTTGCATTTGCTTGTTTGAAGCTATTGTACAGCAGTTTATAAATTCAGTCTGCCAATCAATAGACTGCACTCAATATTTTTAGTGTCTGCTGTATTGTTTATGTCCTGAAAATGCAACCAATCAAGCAAGACAGAGAAGAAACACCCCACCACCCTTCTCATGTTGAAATTCAAATTAATTATTTGAAATTCAAATAATCAGTGCAACATTGCTTGGATGGACAACCCAGAAGAGTGTTGCACTTTTTCACAAGTGGACGAAAAATAAAGTGAAAAGGATTTCATGGACAGAAGATGGTGGAAGAAAATTGGTCTTAAAACAAAAACAGTAATCATGTCATTGTAATTTCCTTTCTAAGATGACAACTAATCTTTGTTCATGAAGGCTGTCAAAACAGAATGAAGTTGGACCCTGCAGTTTCTATAAATTTCTCACATATGAACAGAAGCGTTGAGAAACCAGCAGAGGAGACTATTATTACTCTGAGTCCCTCTGTTCGCAAAATCTGACTGTCTCAACTCAAATTATCTTGGGGCTGAGCCGGTATTTTCTTGTACTTTGGACCTGGTCATGATTGCATGAAATAGCTGTTTATGAGAATCCATCTCCATGTATACCCTCTGACATTTCACAGATGAAAACCAGGACTCATGAAGCTCAGCAACACTAGAGTGTGTTAAAGATAGCAAAAGTTATTCATGAGGAAGAACACATAAGCTAGGAGAGGCTGCAGCAGTTTGCTTTTGCCAAAGCTTACTGGGAAAGACAAAACTTCACTTCCTCTTGTCCTCTCCCCGCTGCAGAGTTAACTGAGTGCAAACTACTTTTGTACTTTGAACTCAGTTTGCAGCAATGGAAGTAAGCTGAGCACAAAGAGGGAAAGTACAAGAAGGGGAGAGAAACTGGGCATTTAAAAAGCAGTTGGAAAAGTGGGACAACAGAGGATTATTCAGGACTGTCTGCTAAATCAGGATACTTCGAGAGTGTGATGCTATATGTCCAACTACTATGATTTCTGCAATGATGGAAATTTTGTTTTCTTTTTTAAGCTTGTCAGCGTAAACACTTAAGTGCTATATGGATTTCCCTACTGAAACGCACTCTAACAAAAGCATTGCTTCCACATGAGCAAAGCTTAGCCAAACTGAACCCAACATTCCCCAATCTGGTGTCTTCTAGGTGCATTGGACCACCACCTCATTCTTTACACACTGAAGAAGATGGCCTGCTTATGATACCTTGGTCTGGTGGAGTGTTTAGGAAGAGGATAGTTGTGGTACCCATCATGTGGAATCCCACTGAAATCAGGTAGTATCCTAGCAAAGGAGTGCTTCTTCTGTCAACTGAAAACTCTTCCCCCCACCAAGTATTTTCATTGTTGTCAACCTTGCCAGTTACCTTGGTAATTTTAATAAAATATTTTATCATTTTATTATTTTGTTGATGGCCTGCTGATCATATCATGGTCTCTATTGTATTGTACTTTGTAGTATATTTTTACTATAATTGCTTTCAATTTTTTTTCAAATGAGGTAAAAGAGCAGGTTTTTTTTCCTCAAGTGAATAAATAAATTTTCCATCATCCCCAGATCAACTAAGGATGATGGGAGTGGAGGCTACCACAACTGGAAGGCTCCAGGTTGGAAAAGGCTAGCTTAAACAACCAAGAGACTCCTGCAATCCTGCAGTCATTATGCATCAGTTCTTGCGATGGGTGAACTGGTCCATAGTCCTGCTGAAGTGAAGAGGAATATCTGCAGGGTTTCCCATTTCCTTACTCTCAGAAGAGGAAGTCTTAGGAGCAGAGGGTAAATGTGTATAAAAGAACATGGCTGGCATTTTTTTTATGATTCTGAAGTTGGAATCTTCTTGTTTTCCTGCTTTCCTTCTTGGGCTGTTCTTTGTTGCACACAAAGTGTTGAGTTCCCTACTGTTTGTCTTTTTGGCTGGCAATGGCAATAGGAGAAGGAAGTTGGAACTCATTAAAAAAAATCTTGAGAGCAGTTGTAAAGTCCCAGGAGACTATAAGGGCAGGAAACATGGACTGGGCCAGATAATGGGAAGGAATAGACAAGTAGAGCTGTGCATTAGCTATGTAAACATTTTGAAGCAGTGATGAATTTTTTACACAGTCTTTTAAGTTCTGCAGGAGGGAAGGTGGTAACTTGATACGAACCCTGGATGTTCTCAAATATTCAGTGTTCACTAAGAATATATTCTTTTTCATCCATTTTCTCTGGCCTGCCACAGTAATGTTGGGCAGACTTACTAATAATCATAAAATGACAAAATTCTGTCTTAAACAACAACAAAGTTATTGCACAAACCCTGGTGGAACTGAAGAATGGCCAATATTTCTGACTTTTAAAAGCTTCCTACAGGCATTTTGCACCCTTCTTTTCATGGAAACCACAATGTAATTCATTTGTGTGTCCCAGGAAACTATGAATTCTTTTGAGTATCTCTCTTATCTCTGAGCTTTGAAAAATACATATGCATGATCATCAGTAACAAAAATGAAGTTGCTGCCATGACTAACTGATGGCTGAAGGGCTGACGATCAAATTTGATTAATAAACCCCTTTTGGAAAGTCAGCATGGTATAGTGATTTGAGCATTACACTATGACCATGGAGGCCAGGGTTTGATTCCCCACTCAGCTATAGAAACCCTCTCTGTAACCTTGGGTGCATCACACATTCTCAGCCCCCAGAAAACCCTGTGATAGATTCACCTTAGGGTCACCATAAGTTGGAAACAACAAATTCATTTTGGATCCACAGGTGCTCAAAATGTCAACCCCCATAGCCACACATCCCCCGAAATAATCCAAAATGCCTACAGTTGTGTTCATTCCCACTGACAAGCCAGTTCTGGCTGTTGTCATTTCCGTCATGAGCAGATAGAACTTTTGTAAAACCAATGAGTCTTAACCGTTCAGAACCAAGTCACTCAAAAATACCCCTCTACAATTCTATGATAAAATACTGATGATCTTAAGTGGGAACGAGAGGGATTGGTGTAAATCTTGCTGCTATTGTTGTTGTTGTTGTTAATTGCTGTCAAGCTGACTTAAGCTTATGGCAACAGTATGGAGGAACCACTCTAGCTCCATATTTTTGCTGGCATGAGACCCCTGACACATTACACTAATGTAATGTGTCAGAGGTCTCATGATTTTCAAGCCCAAGTCTACCCTAAGGCTTAGTTGCTGAAGATACTATCTTTTAAGCTAAAATGTGCTGGTAATTTTGGTCCCACACTTTTACCTTTGGCTCTGGTCACCACTGGGAATCTGGCCCCAAAAGTGTATCTGAAACTGAATTTGGCCCTTGAACTAGAAGAGGTTCCCGACCTTTGCTCCAAAGAAATGCAAAGAAAGGAAAACACAAGGAAAAATTCTCCGTCTCTTGACTGCAAGATCAGTAACAGCTGACAACCTTCCCTCAACACGTACACACACAACATAGTATTGCTAGTATACTGTGTAGCCATAGAGATGTGTTGGGTATGTGCTCAGTCACTGCTTCTCAAGCTTTTAAGATTTGAGGGGTCGACATTCTCCCCTCCCCATGTGCCAGGGATCAGTGTCATATTTATGCCCATCAACTGAAATTTTTTCTTTCAAGGAAACTTGCCAGGGAGCAACAACCAATGGCTTGTGGGTCAACATCTGTTGATAGACCACCACTTTAAGTAGCACTGTTCTGTGGGATGTTCTCTGTTCACACAGGGTAACTAAGGCTAGAATCTAGTTACTATCTGAGACAAGGGTAAGTTCCCCTGCAGAATTGATTGAACATTTTTCTCCAAAACAGCTGTCCGTATTCAGTTCAAGAACACAGAAGTGAAGTAGTGCATGCAGTGCTGTTCTATATGCAAATACACATTCTTGACGAATGCATATCTGTCTGTCCCTGCTGAAACGAGCGGTATTGATCCATTGACTGTGCATTCAGTTGCACATTTGGTTGCACAATGGGTTATTGAACTTAAGAGTCATGTGGCACAATCAGCACATAATTCATTTTCAGTAAGCAAATAAATAACTCTGCTTGTGATGACTGCAGTATCTCAGCTGTTATGCTCAATATGTCTGACTAGTTTTCCTATGCAAACTATTGATACATTCTAGATGCTAGAAGGTAGAAGGTGCTCCAGAACCCTTTGTAATATACATGTTCTGCCTAAAGAAAGTCCAGGTATCCAGAGTCTGTGAGCTGTGGTCAGAGGGAAGTCAAGTTAAAAAAGATGCATTACCAGTAGCAAGAGGTAAAGCCAGTCAAGAATGTCATTGAACAGATTCAGAAATTCAGAGGCTATCTGTAGACAAGTCATAAATCTGTCAGGAACAAGGGAATTATGCCAAGAAGTGAGAGCCAGGATGGTGTTGCTTTCAATAATAAACTGGTGTTCTTATCTGCCTTTTATAGGTAGGGACATCCAACCAATTCTGGCTGTATTTAGTGATGGCTTGCTTCAGCTGTGCTTTTGTTGGGACCTTGACTGCAGACTCATACTGCATCTGAGGGGAAGAGTCAGGGCCAGATGCCTCAGCCTTCACCTCTCCCTGGGATTGGGAGGCCTCTACTCTTCCTCCTCTTCCTCCTCCTCTGATCCTAAATTGACCTTCTGAATAGAAGAAGGGCTTGGCTGGTCTTCAGGCATCTGCTGAGTCTCTTCAACTGGTAAGCCTGCTATTCCTTCTTCAGAAGAACTTTCAGGGAGAAGGAGCATGAGGGTGCAAGACTTCCATGACTGACATGAAGAAGGTTGCTCAGTGAATGAGACAACCTGGAAAGGGTTCCTGGGAAACATGGAAAATGTCCCGACCATTGGATGGCTCAACATCCATTAGAATTTGAGAGGAGAGACACAGTTGCTGCATGTTCACCTTTGAAAAACCACAGCCAAAACTCTTGGGATCAGTGTGCTAAATTCTAAGTGGGAAATGATTTCCTAATCCACAATTTGCAACTTCTCCTTGATTCCAGATCAGATGACATGTTAATGCTCTCATCCTTAAGGGCAATGCAAAGATATATGCTGGATTTGCTCAAGCACTAATCAAGACTTCAACAGCTCTCTGTTTCACAACTAGTTGCTTTAGAACTGAAATACATCAGATGCAGGGTAGGAATGGCATTTCTCAGCAGTGTGTCATAATGATTGGTTGCATGGGTGTCTGACGTGGGGAAGAAATGTGCTGCACTCTTCGTTCTACCGTCAGGTCTGCCTCTCATTGGGAAACATTTGTAACTAAAACTGTTGTTCATTTGCAGAATGTGTGAGAAGAATGAAGTCTTGACTGAAAATATGCTGAAGAGCTGCCGTAATAAATTTGATATTATATGCATGACGTGGATGGATAGACCATTGTTCCGAAGGCCTGGCGAATAAAACTGGTGCTGTGGAGTGAGAATTACTGAAAAGGAGAGAAACATTGTTCAACAAGGCATGCTTGAAATAGAAACCAAGTCTGAAATACCCATATATTATTTCACTGCTTTTTAAAAAAGAAAGAACCTGAATAATGAGGAAGGCTCTCTCTCAAAAAGATATTGTGCCTTGATTGATTGCTGTTAAGTAAACTTCTAAGAAACTTTCTTAGTAGTAAACACAAACTTCAGCACTTTTTTTTTATTTGCTGTTGAATGCTCCAGGCATATAATCCAATTTATCTATGTTCTCTAAATCTGAAGAAGTAGAATATTATTGTCTCAGTTCACCATGCACTTTGAAGCAAAGTGTTCAGCATATATGAATAAGTCCAGTTCACACAAAGAGCAGATCAGGAGACAAAGTAGTTCATGGATGAAGAAGCTGTGCTCAGGGGCACTGCTCAGTGGCAGAATGTACGCTTTATGAGTAGGAAGCCTGAGAACAATCCCTACCATCTGTAGTGAAGGCCAGCCCTACCATGAGGCAGAGCGAGACAATTGCCTCAGGTGACAGATGTGGTTGTGTAGTAGGTATAATAGCAACAGCCCTCTGTCCATTTTCCTTTGTTAGAGGAAGGAACTGTGTCTTCCAAGAAAGCCATCCTACATCCACCCTGGGCTAGCTTGCTGCTCTCAGGTGAGATTGTACAGGCTTTCTTACTGGTTATGTGCTGGTTATGACTTTTAAAGCACTATGCAGTTGAGACTCAAGCTATCTAACAGACCATATCTTCCCCTTTGAGCCTGCTTGGACCTAAGAGCCTGAGGAGAGATCCTTCTTTCAGTCTCACTACCTTTACAGGTACAGTTGGTGGGAACATGGGAGAGGGCCTAAGGGCAGTGTTTCTAACCCATAGTAATTATGACTATCTGTTAGCTTCAAGTCTGGATGTAATATACCTCTGAATACAAGCCACCGGGAACAACACAGGGAGAGGGCTATTGCATACAAGTCCAGCCTGCAGGGAATCTAGTTTTCCCCTGCAGATTCAGGATGGTTCTTCTTACATATATCTGCTGTAGGCAACTCAGGCAGCAAAATTGGTCAAAATAAGAGGAACAACCAGGCCTTTCTCTTTTATATTTCACATCCTTGCAAAGTGGTCTGTCAGAGTTACCACAGCTTTTAGCAGCAGCTGGTGACAGATTAATGGGGCATTTGTCTTTTAAAAACTCATAACTCAGCCATGTGGCGTCCAGCAGTAACTGCACCAAGGATAGGAAATCATTTGGATGCATTTACACTGTGCTTTCTCTATATATAGCAGAAACTGCTACCCTCTCCATTCCATGATAAGAGAAAAGAAGGGGTTCTTACAAATGCCATGGCTACACAAAGACTATCTTGGAAAATCTCTGCCCCAAGTCTAAGAAAAAGAGGAGAAAAAAAGCAAAAGAAGAAAAGTTTCTCTCCTCCTCCCTCTGATGGGACACGAACATTTTGACCAGCCAAGGGAAGGAGAACAAGGATGGGGTCATCTTGGCCTCTTTAGTGCGGGAGTTCCAAAACCTGTGAGCAGCCACTGAGAAGGCCTTACTACTTCATTTCCACCAAATGAGCCTGAGAGGGTGGTGGGACAGAGAGAAGGGCCTCTCCAAATGATATTAGAACTCTACTGGGTTCATAAAGGAAAATACAGTCCTTCAAATAACCTGGGCCCAAACCATACAGGGCTTCATATGTCAGAACCAGCACTTTGAATTGTGCCTGGCATCACTCCACTGACAGAAGTATCATTGGGCCTGATTAGACTTCCATCAGCTGAATGGAAATGTGGATTTTGTTAATTCCCCTTTCACCTTGCAACTCTCCATACGAATACATCCCCAGCATTTCACAGATCAAAACTGGAACTCATGTGGCCAAGCAATTTCAGTGCATCATCAAGATGGCAAAAAAAAATTAATGAGGAAGAACAGACAAACTACAAAAGGCTGCAGCAATTTGCTTTCGCCTGAGCCCACTGTGCAGGGCAAGCCAGCATATTGTAGTTGTTTGCAAGGGGACCTAGGACTCTGGGAAATTAGGAGAAATCACACTCTCTCAGCTTCAGAGGAAGGCAATGGCAAGCGCTCACTGAATAAATCTGGCCAAAAAAACCCCATGATAACTTTGCCGTTGGGTCACCATAAGTTAGAAACAACATGGAAACAACAACTGGAAAGGGCAACATTTCACTTCTAACTTGTTTGCAGCAGTGGAAGTAAGCTGAGAGCAAAAGAGGAATGTAGGCAAAGGAGAGAGAGAAAGAAACTCAGACAGTTCAAAAACAGCTGAAAAAAGTACAACAGAGGATTGATTGGGAATATTTCTGACAAAATAGGACAGTTGGAGAGTATGTCTCATCATCTCCCATGCTGTTATGAAGGGTCACCAAACACTTTAGAGCAGTTCATGTAAAATCAGAATATGGAAACAAAAACGGCTGTAATTTCCTGTTCCTGTTGACAGAAGCTTCAGTAAGACACAGGAGATTTCTGACATATGTGGACAGAGATTGGAAATTTACTTTTAAAGTTGCAGTTATATGTCTAAGACCAAAATAATTTCATTGATATCATTCCAAGGACCAAAATTAGCATCATAGTTATAACTTTTTACTTTCATGTTTCTCAGAAGTCATTAAGCAGTTATTAATACTGTGGTAAACCAGCCTTGCTTCTTATATGGGAAGGCTTCCTGATAATGGCACTGAAAGGGAGCCTAGGCCATTTGTTCCCTACACTGGTATAGTGCTATTATATTCCACTTTCAACATCCTGTGGAATTCTGTGGTTTGCCGTTTCCTGAGGCCAAAGAGTTCTCTGACTGAGAATTCTAAATGCCCTTCCCTAAGCTACAAATCCCAGGATTCCATAAGAGGTTGAAAAAGGAAATAACAGCACTGTAATATGTAGTGTGGAAATGGCCCTAGACTTTTGCCCCAAGGTCCCACCCAGATAGCATCACGCCTAGACAGAGCATCATAATTCCTAGGAAGAGTATTGTAGACAGATTCTGGGGAAGATACTTTTTCAGAGAACAACTTTCAGTATCCCTGAGTTGTTATCTACAGAAGTAACTTAAAGGGTTTGCGTCTCCTTGATACATAACCAAAGGTAAAGTTGGCTGGGTTGACAATAAGTTACCCTTGGACATTTTGTGGTGTTGGTACTGGGAAAAAAAAGTCCCCTGAGTGAAACAACACACCAAGCCTATTTTTCATCATCTCACTGTTTTGAAAAATACAGACATTTGACAAGGGACTCAGGGCCTCCAGAACTTTCCAATCCTTCAGACAGAACATTACTCATGTTCTCTCTTCTGTGGCACTGCAGTTGTTTTCAAACCCAGTAAAATGATGCAGTAAAACAGTAAGCTGTAGGGATTTTTATTTATTTATTTATTTTATTGTGTTTGTTTCTACCCTTGAGAACAGCGCATGGAAAGTATTTTCCACCTTTAGCAAAATATCAGGGAAATGAGCTGCCAATAATTTTTGCTAAAGGTACTGGATTTTCATTATTCTGAGCTTAGATGTCTTCAGTCAGCGGCTACTGAACAAGCTAGTTCTGGGCTATGATATGAAGCCAAAAGTGTTCCATGTGGCCCTTTCTGCACCTTACCTTCTTCTGGTGCTGGAGTGTGGGGATCGCGTGAGCAGCCTCTGGCAAGAGGCTCTCACTTCTGGGGTCCTTTAGCTCCGCACGAGCTGCCTGCTCGCGCAAGAGCCCCACCTCTTCTTTCCGCAGCGCAGCCTGGGAATTTGCTGGGGCAGGAAGCGTGACCGGTGCGACTCTGGAGGCTCCGCATGCCAGGTAAGTGCATGCGGGGCCCGGGAGCAATGCGCGATTGCGCACCATTTTAGGCTTCTAGCCGAAAATGAAAAGGTGCACGATTGCGCCTGCCGGCCCCTGGAGCATCACGCGATTGTGAGTGTGTTGTGCAGATCGCTCCTCACAATCACGCGATGCTCCAGGCCCTCTTTCGCACGGAAAATACCGTGCGAAAAGGGTCTGTGTCTTTATATCATAAAGTTCCATGACCATGTTTAGTCCAAGATCAAACATGGTCTTCTCTTAGAGAACGAACTTCTATTGTTTGGAGACTGTTTCTTTGCCTAAATCTGGTTATTAGTCCCAACTTGAGTAGACCCACTGAATCAACAGAATCATTGGCCATTTCTGCCCTACACTGTTATAGTGCTACTATTACACTTTCAACATCCTGTGGAATTCTGGAGTTTGTAGTTTGCTGAGGCCAAATTGCTCTCTGGCTGAGAATTCTAAAGACTCTTCCCTAAACTGCAAACCCCAGGATTGCACAGGATGTTGAAAGTGGAATAAGAGCACTGTAACAATGTAGGGCAGAAATATTTATAAGTTAATTTACATACATTCCATTGATTCAGTAGGTCTATACTATAGTTGGGACTGCCAACTGGATTTCTATACCTTGAAGTAGTCATCAGTCAAAAGGGAGACTAATTGAGAAAAAAGAAGATTATAACATGGAACAGCAGCTATGAATGAAGTAGATAATCATAGAATCACAGAGTAGGAAGAGACTACAGGAGCCATCCAGTCCAACCCCTTGCTATGCAGAACTCCCATCAAAGCATTCCCAACAGATGACCATCCAGTCTCTGTTTTAAAACCTCCAAAGAAGGAGATTCTACCACACTGCAAGGCAGCATATTCCACTGCCAGACAGCTCTGACTGTCAGGAAGTTCTTCCTGAGGTTCAGGTGGAATCTCCTTTCCTGCAGCTTGAATCCATTGCCCCTTGTCCTAGTCTCTGGAGCAGCAGAAAACAAGTCCGCTCCCTCCTTGACATGACATCCCTTCAAATATTTAAACATGGCTATCATGTCCCCCCTTAACCTTCTCTTCTGCAGACTAAACATACCCAGCTCCCTAAGCTGTTCCTCACACGGTATGGCTTCCAGACCCTTCACCATTTTGGTCACCCTCCTCTGGACATGTTCCAACTTGTTGATATCCTTGAATTGCGGTGCAGAGAACTGGACACAGTATTCCAAATGAGGTCTAACCAAAGCAGAATAGAGTGGTACCATTACCTCCCTTGATCTAGACACCATACTCTTATTGTTGCAACCAAGAATCGCGTTGGCTTTCTTGTTTGCCTCATTACACTGCTGACTCATGTTCAGCTTGTGATCTACCAAGCCTCTTAGATCCCTTTCACATGTACTGCTATCCAGCCATGCGTTCCCCCATCCTATATTTGTGCATTCCATTTTTTCTGCCTAAGTGTAGGACCTTACATTTCTCTCTGTTGAAATTCATTTTGTTAGCTTTGGCCCAGTCCTCCAATTTATCCAGGTCATTTTGAAATTTGATCCTGTCCTCTGGTGTATTAGCAACGCTCCCAATTTGGTGTCATCTGCAAATTTGATCAGCATGCCCTCCACTCCTTTATCCAAGTTGAATAGCTCTGGGCCCAGGACAGAACCCTGTGGCACCCCACTAGTCACTTCTCTCCAGGATGAAAAGCAGCCATTGGTGAGCACTCTTTGGGTTCGGTCGGTTAACCAATTAGCAATCCACCTAACAGTAGCCCTGTCCAGCCCGCATTTTACTAGCTTCTTTGCAAGAATGTCATGGGGAACTTTGTCAAAGGCCTTACTGAAGTCAAGATAAGATCCTCAAGTGTGAAAGCATTTCATTAAATACCAAATTCAGGATTATGCATACCATAATATTTCTGATTTTTATGTATGGATGTGAAAGCTTCTCATACCTCTGTCAGCTGAATACGACTGTACTGCCTTGCCCAAAAAAGTCATTACACATGGAGAGTGCAACTTATACTACTTATCCATATGTATCTAATAGGATGCTGACCAATGAAAGTTGCTTGCTATGTCCCTGGGTCCTCACTTATATCTGCCATTAATTCACATTTGCCAGATTACTTGCTGAGAGGTTTGCTGATATTTGTGTACATGCGAGAGAATATGGGGGAAGCTGAATGGCAGTTTCCATGTTCTCTTTGGACCAGAGTTTGGAAAAATTGCCCTTTCTGGTTAGAACTCCCAGAATTCTCTGAGTAGTATAGTCTGTGTTTCTGCACGCACTGACTATCCCCATTATAAATTTATTGGATATATCTTCCCTTTGCAGAAAGACAAATCTGAAGTATTTTTAGAGGAGGAAATCAGACTTTTGAATTTGTAAACACATAATTATACAGATGTTCCATTTTCATATTCTCACCAGCTCATGCTCAAGTTTTTATATCACTGTAGTATATGTTAATCTGTTTTTGAAAATGTGCTAGTTTTGTGGGTCACAATGGAACACCAATGTATATGATGTGACTAGGGCACCTCAAAGGGTAAATCAAAACACTGAGATGGGAGAGTACAGGCAGAAAAAATCAAAAGGGCCTGTCACTTAAAATACGAAATAAAAACAAAAATACAACATAAAACATTAAAATAAGACAGAGAGATCCTATGATCAGAGTCTCAATTGTTTGATAATAGATATGATTTCCTCAAACTGAATATCACATTTGTTTTTAAAAAGCAAGGTTCTAGCCTTCATGACTTCAGAGAATCAAAGAATCATAGAACTGGAAGGGACCCCATGGGCCATCAGGTCCAATCCCAGGCTCAGTGCAGGATCTCCAGCTAAAGCATCCCCAGCAGATAGCTGTCTAGCCAATTCTCTGAGCAATTGGTTCCATTGCTAAGCCATTTTTAATGTCAAAGAGTTTATTCTAATGTTCAGTCCGCATCTATTCTCAGACTTGGTCCTATCTTCCAGGGCAGCAGTGAACAGGCCTGCTACCTCCTCTCTGTGAGAGCCTTTGAAGTATTTAAAGAGTGCAATCATGTCAGTCTTCTTTTCACCAAGCTAAACATGCTCAGATCCTTCAACTTTTACTCCTATCTTTTGTTCCTACCTCGTATCATCCTTGTTGCCCTTCTCTGACCCTATTCCAACTTGCCTATATTAAAATGAGGCACCCAGAACAGAATTCCTGTGGAATTCTGGGGTTTGTAGTTCACTGAGGCCAAAGAGCTCTTTGGCTGAAATTCTAAAGGCCCCTCCCTAAACTGCAAACCCCAGGATTCCATAGGAGGTTGAAAGTGGAATAATAGCTCTACAACACTGTAGTGCGGAAATGGCCAATATCTTTGCCCTGCTGTTTATTATTATTTGTGTATTTATACCTGCAGCATTAAACAAATCCTACCCAAGACAGTATTTAGGAACAGAGATGGGAATTATCCCTGCAGAACCCACACAGCAAAGTGAGGAACGTTGGAAGCTAGAATTGAAAATCATCTGGAGGACCACATGAATTCTACCCCTGGTTTCAAAGATGGCCCTACATAGTATCTGTACAGCCTCCCTGAAAAGGACACATTCTGGTTTCACAATTGCTTCCTCTTTGTAGCATCTGATGAGTTTCCAACAGCAGGAGCCATACGAGGGAGAGGGACTGTGGATGTGCTGTGTTACATGCTCTACCCAATATGTTGCCTGTGTGGGAGAGAAAAGGGAAGGTCACCTTGCAACAGCTAAGAGCAATTATCTGAAGGAGTTTAGCTCTGTGCCCTCTTTCTTTATATTATTCTCATAAGCTGCATTCTGTGGCATCTCTTAGAAGCGGGGAACATATCAAGCCTGCATATGTCAAATGCTATTGACATCAAATACCTTTCATCCAGCCCCAGGGCTCCCCAATGTCTTTTGAGCACTTCACCCACGAAAGTGGCTTGTCACAGCTGATTTTTCCAAGTGAGGAAGCACGTGGCATAATGAGACGATGTCGTTCTGGCGCATACCTTCGAGCTCGTTCCCCCCACAGTTCAGGCTCCAAACATGAGGCTGCATAGCAATTAGACTCAGTCTCTCTTTCTCAAAAAATAACATAAAATAAAAAAAGAAACACTGCCAGACTTCATATTATGCTCCATTTTTAGTCCCTTCATGCAATTTTTCAAATACATCTCCTACACTGCAGGAAAAATTTGGAGGCTTTTGTCATTGGACTTAAAAAAACAACAACCTATGTTGTTTGAGAAGAGAGTGAGGGAGAGATTACATTACACATATGAACATCCTGTAACAGATTGAGGCGGGCTCTTATATTATGATGGCCAAAATAACCAAACTGGGCATGGGATCTGGAGACTGGTTTCAAGAATCTCCCCATGCAGCTTCCTTTGTCATGACTTTGGACAGATAATGCTTCTCAGCTTTCTGTCCCATAAAATAGGAAAATATATCTCACACTACCAAGTTGGCATTTTGAAAACATTAAAAAAGTCTGTAAGAACCAGGACAACTGTTATTGATATCAGCAAAAGAATACTGATGTTTAAGTTCTGGCACCCATCAGCCCTATTCAGGGATTCAGGAATAAAGTTAAAAATTAATACATGATAAATGAAAGTGTGCTAGCCCTGTCTCCTACATCTGGAAACTAACAGCCTGAAGAAGAGAGCCACCTCAATGCATGAAGGCTTTCCATGCCATGAAGAACCCTAAAAAACCTGGGGGCACTTTCACTCTGTATAATTATAGCATTATGATTTCCACTTTAACGGCCACTGCAACATCCTTATGGAATTCTGGGACTTGCAGTTCAGGGAGATGCCTGTTGATTTCTCAGCCAGAGGGTTCTAGTGCCTCACCAAACTACTTACAAAACCCTGATGACCTGCTCTCAGATTTCCTTCCTTGTACATAAAAATGATGGCTGTGTGTGGTAGCAGTTAGTGCTTTAGATTTGGCTCAATTCAGAACCAGATCTGTCTGGTTAGTAAAGATACAGGATTTGAGTCAGTCATACAGGACCAAATCCAAAAGGAAGGACCAAATCCCATGGCAGCACCCATGGCAGGACGGGTGTGTGCCTGCTGCATCCATTGGCAATAATGGATGTGACACTTTGTACTACCTCAGATCATTTCTGCACTACACTGTTATGGTGCTATTATTCCACTTTCAACCTCCTATGGAATCCTGGGGTTTGCAGTTTAGGGAGGGGCCTTTGGAATTCTCAGCCAGATTGCTCTTTGGCCTCAGGAAACTACAAATCCCAGAATGTAGTGCAGAAAGGCCTTCAGATTCCTTGTGCCAAGACCACAAGATGGCACATGGTATAACAGGAGAGAGATGATTGGTTGTTGATTTGTTTTGTGACTGATGTTCTCCCTAGCATCTCCTTAGGTCAGAAAGGACTTGAAGGCACACAACAACAAAGAGTGGAAGCCTACTGTACCACCATGAGAGACTATTCTGAATTCCATTAAATATTTAGAACATGTACTGTGATGCCATTGCTATTAAGGAGGAAAGGGACAAAATCAGAATTAGTTGACTCTAATCTGCTCACTGTTGACTGTGCCTTCACCTCACCAGTCCTGATTGGCATCTGCTCATGGACATTCAATTGACTTTTAAAGGCTCTTTTGCCCACCTTCTGATCCAGGCCTCAAACAGCCTTTTTAAAAAAGGGGAATAACCCCCACATTAATTCTAGTTTTGAAAACTGGGTTCTCTAGACCAATTGATTGGAAAGTAGGCAGGCTTTAGAAAGGACAGGTACACTTGAAATATTCACCCAGTTATATAAAGAAATTAAAAAGTACCAGTATTTTCCTTAAAAATATAATTAAGTGAGCATTACACACACACACACACACACACACACACACACACACGTTGCACATATTTGTTGAAAGTGACATCCAGAAACAAATGGGGTAGAATTTAATAAAGATAACATCTTTGGGTAGCATATTTGGCATGTTCTTGAATTATTAACCAATAAGGCAGCAATCTTTGGTGGACTGGGTATGTTTAAAATATTAAAAATATATATCACCAAATTTAGTAAGGAATATAGGAACACTGAATCAAACAGAGGGAAATGAAACAAAATCAAATAAAAAGCCAAAATGCAAATAATGCAAAACAATGAGGGAAGAGGGAAAGTCCAAAATCTGATCAGGGATAAGAATACAAATGCCTGTATTTTATCATTATTGTTCCAGTAATGAGCAAACAGTGGCTGGTAAATTTGTCAGATATAGAACTGCAGTCTTAGAATGGCAAAATCTTTCAGCTGTAGCATCCCTACTCATTCTGAGATGCTAGTATATCAGAGATATGGTGCTAAAACAGACAAACTTTCAGCTAGACAGAGAGCAAGGAGGAAAAAGGGGGCTGGGCAGATGTAAAAAGGCTTTGTAATAAAGAGTTTCTTTGTCAGAGGCTTTGTGAACTGAGGTATACCTGTGGAAGGTAACATGGGATAATACAGATGTTACTGCCTCCTAGATACTCAGTAAGAACTGATGCCACTTCACCTCCCTTGAGAGGGAATTCCGCAACTGAGAGGCTGCTACAGAGAAAGCCTTGTCTTTTGTACTCACCAATCAAGGTTTTTAAGGTTGTAGGATGCATAACTGGAATTTGATCTCAAAGATCTCAAATTCCAGGCAGGCTTATTTTGGAGAAGGCAGTCTTTCACCTCTCCCAGCCCCAAGCCAACTCCTATCCAAATAAGGGATCCACCAAAGGTTCTCAGTGTTCTGATGTCCTGGTTGAATGAAACAGCGCACTGAGATCTGCCCCCTGCAAATGTGCAGAGGTGATTCCTTAACCTGGAAATGCACTTGAAATATTGGTGTCATGTTTATTTCCTCCTTCTCTTTGACAGCACCCTGGGCAATGGTGCTTTAAAAGCTGTTTTTGTGTGTCAAGGACTTGTCGGATCATTTATTATTAAAAAGCGAAGAACAATCATTCTGTGTAATAGAGTGCTGATGCTCCAGCGAGCGCCGTTCCTTTAATGTATTCATAAAAGGCTACAGTTGTAGATTTCTCTTTTATGCAGGTCAAGCGAGGGCAATGAGTGCTGAATCGATGTCTCTGCCTCCTTGAATGTCCAAATTTACAAAGAATACATTCCTGCAAAGATTTCAAACAGCTCTTTCTTATTATTGTGTCTCATCAAAAGAAAATCCACATCAGGTGAGCTTTTAAAAACCGAGGGGAGGGGAGGGGAGGATGGATGATTTTTCTCCTGCCCAAGAGATGTTCACAAATTAATGAATAAAAAGCAAGCCATGCCAGCCTGGAACATCAGCATTACAGCTTTCTCACTGAATAAATTCTCCCAGGTCAATTTGAAAACAGTTCAGGGTCAAACTCTCATCCAGTCACCTAGATTAAAAACTAATTTAGCCAAAGTATATGCTACCTCAAAGCTTTTTCATGTAAATAAATAGCCAGGGGTCTTATGCTCTTGAGCTTTATTAGTTGTGCATGTCATGAATTTGAACAGGGCATATTTTTCTTTGCTCAGGTTCCATGAATTATTTTGGAAGTACAGGGTGAGGAAAGGTAACTTGTCTTGGGTATCTTGAGGAAACACTTTTGTTGTTAAAGGTTTGTTGGAGGGTTTTTTTTGGTTATGAGAGATGAGAACAGAAGTTAGAACAGTTTCCTTTTTGGACTACCTGATGTGGTCCATGCTGATGATTCTGGAGGTTGTAGTCCGACAAAATACCTTTCCAAGTTCTGGATAAGACTATATCAGTCATTCCTTCCACCAGACCAGAAGCAAATCTAATTTCAGTCAAGCCATGTCTAAATTGCATTTCTTGCCAAAACAAAAACAAAATCATCTGCAATATAGCCAGGGGTGAGGAGATTAGCATGCTAAAAACACACCCAGATGCTGACTACAGAAAGAATGTACTGCTGCTTCCTCTCCCCCCACCAAATACAGCTATTAGAAGCTCTGTATTATATTACCATTGTCGGATATGTCTGAAATCTTAAAATTGCTTTTTAAAAATGTAGTTTTAAGTTGTTTTTAATGATTTAATAGTTAATGTATTAACAGTTCGATTACATTTTAATGATAATATTGTGTATTTTTCATATCATATTGTATTTCATCCTACTTGTAAGCCATTGTGATTTGTGGAGCAAAGACAGATGATAATACTAATAACCACTAGCCCCACCCCTACTCCCACCCCGGCCCTGCACAATCTAAACACTTCTGTGTTGCTACAACATATTTTAAGATGGAAGTCACAATGCCATAGAATGAGACATAGGCCATTTATGTACTACACTGTTATAGTGTTATTATTCCACTTTCAACTTCCTGTGGAATTCTGGGATTTGTAGTTCACTGATGCTAAAGAGCTCTCTGGCTGAGGATTCTGAAGGCCCCTCCCTAAACTGCAAACCCCAGGATTCCACAGGGCGTTGAAAGTGGAATAATAGCACCATTACAGTGTTTTGCAGAAATCGCCATAGAGAAATATAGGAAGCATCCTTGAATTAGGTTAGATGTGCCTAGTTTGCTAGTTAGTACATCTAGCTCACTGTAACCTACACTGACTAGTAGTGGCATCCCAAGCCAGTCCCGTCTCTGTCACAACATTTCATGCACAGTAGCCCACAATGAGTCTCTGTAATAGCCCTCTCCAGGTGTCACACACAGTGATGGAGAGAACAGACATAGCCAAGGTTCTAAATTACATGGGACCCCCTCCCCGCCCCCGCAAAAAAGGGACAACAGGGTCCTTGCAGCTTAGGTTCCTTGCCTAGCACAGAGAGATGGCAGGATCAGGGAAATTTTCACCCAGCACAAAAATAGCAATAGTATTCCACAGAGGTGCATCCTATGGCATCCTGGCAGTTTTTGCTCTCTGACAGAATTCTAAAGGCCTTTCTCTAAACCGCAGGTCCAGGATCCCATAAGACAGAACTATGGCACTTAAAGTGGAATCAAAGTGTTATAATTTTGGCCACAATCGAATGTTATAGCACTATTATACCACTTTCAACATCCGATGGAATCCTGGGTTTGCAGTTTAGGGAGGGGCCACCCGGAAATTAACCTTTTTTCTTATAGATAATGCTGAAATCCTGGGTAAAGGTGTAGATAACAGCCACCCAGAAATTAACCACTGCGGAAATGGCCTTTGTAATGTGAAAGAGCTCCATGTGACAGCAACAGGAAAGAAAAGCTGTAGTTAGCTAGCCCTTCCACACCTTCTCCCTTTGCTGTTATCTGCACCTTTACCCAGGATTTCAGCATTATCTATAAGAAAGAAGGTTAATTTCATCCCGAATGTCATCACTGCTGAAACAAATTTATTCTGACTGAAATAATTCCAGCTTTAATCTTTCATTTGGCTAGAACTGGCCATTGGTCTCTCTGTGTTTCCACATTCCTCTCAGAGAAGAAGAGCTATTAAGGAATAAAAGTGAGATTCTGTCTTTGCTCCGCAAGATGTTTTGCTATTGAATAAATAAACTATGATTGGGGAATTGTGGGGTAGAAGACACACAGCTGAGGACCAGTCACTTCTTGACTAAACTTTCATAATAACAGAGCATCTCATCACCTTCCGTGAACAAATGCAGCTCCTTTTCTAAACAATAAAACGCCATTACTCAGATCAACAATGGGATTATGAACTTGGCACAAATATAGCTTAGTATTTTAAGACCTCTGCTCATGTCTTCTTGTTTGGCTCCCTTCCCTGCACCCCTCCTCCCACAAGTTCTAGAGAAGCTGCAAGACTTCCAGTTCATAGGTAACTAAAAAAAAAAAAAAAAAAGTCACTCTGGGCATTCAATTTTGCAGCCGTATTTCTAGAATTGGTACTTTTGCTGTTTAAAAAGCTATTATCCAATAATATTTAGGCATATCTTAGGCCCTTTCCACAACTCACCCATTTTCAGCACTGGGGTGCAGTGCTCGCACGAGCAGCCTCCGGACAGAGGCTCTCACTTCCTTGCTCCTTCAGCTCTGCACAAGCTTCCTGCTCATGCGAGAGCCCCGCCTCTTCCTTTCACATGCAGCCTTGTGTTACCCTGTATGTTGGGAGTCCCGGGAGGGGCACCCAAATAACCAAATAAAAGCACAAGTTGGGGACATTAAGTTTGAGCACTCTCTTAAGCTAACAAGATGCAGGGTAACTTTAGCTAGGATCTTTAACCCTATGTATACAGCGTCGGGTCAGAGAGTGGCTAGACAAGGTTTTAAAAGTAACAAATAATATTTTATTAAGAACGAGCAACACGAGAGACACGACAAATACTAACTAACTTAGAAATGGAAATAGAGAGTTTCAAGGGAGCAGGTAATATGACACCTGGTCTCGTAGTCCTGGAGAGAAAGATAGGGTTCCGGGAGAGAAAGCTCAGCATGGTTCGCTGAGGGGAGTTTCCTTAGACAACTGGCAGCAAGCTGGGATGGAAGTCCAAAGTAGTCCGAGGAGGTCCCAAAAGTGGGGACTTTTTATAGGGTGGAGTTTACCTACAGGCTATGTCATGCTCGGTGAGAACAAAGAAATTTTGGAGCTGGACAAAGGAGTTGGAAAAGGTCAAGTTTAGCATGACGAGCTTAGCGCTGGATGACAATAGTTTGGCCAGTATGCTGATGGCCCGACATAAAAGAATGGCTTGGCTCTTGGCTGTGTGGCTTTGTGTGTATATGTGCCGAGCAAAGCCGGTTTGCAGGGAGGTTTTTCCCTAAAGCAATGGAGAGGCTTAAGCTGTCTGCCTGAATGTGGTTTTGGAATGTACAACCATTAATGGCCGTGCCCCAGACGTGCTTGTCCAGTGGACCTCTGCAAACACGTGGAATAGGGTGGCAGAGAAAGGTCAAGCAAAGGCCAAATTATTTGATATCGAAAGGATATCTAGTGCTCTCACCCAACATATCATAACCGTGATAACACCTGGGACCTTCCCAGGCTGCACTGAGACAGTAAGTGCGACCAGCTCAGCTCCCAAGCCTCCGCATGCCAGGTAAGTGTACAGGGCCCCAGAGCGATGCGCAACTGCGCAGCATTTTCGGCTTCAAGCCAAAAATGAAAAAATGTGTGCGCTGTCTGCGTCATGCCCTTGAGTGTCGCGCAAATGTGAGTGCGTTGTGTGGACCGCTCCTCACATTTGCGCGACACTCAAGGGGCCCCTTTGCATTAGAAATGCCATGCGAAAAGGGCCTAAGTCCAACTGAAACAACTGAAATCAGTTGTACCATGTGTAGCTTGCCTTCAAGTTACTGACTATTTTGACAGAATTAGAGAGTTTGTAGCCATGTTAGCTGAGGCTTTCTGGCATTTATAGTCTAAATAGGAAATGCAGATTAGCCATGTATGTGCCCTGACCTGTATTGGCCACAACCTGTTCAGAACTCCACCAGTAGCAGATTTCTACAAAAAGGAAAAAGAAAGCATACTTTCCAGTATTTTGCAGATGAAAATTGGGACACATGTGGCCAAGCAACATGAGCATGTGGTCAAGAGGACAAAAAGGAAAGATTGCAAAAGTTTGCTTTTGCCTGAGAGTGCTGGGAACAGCAAGATTCTGTCCCCTCCCCTCCCCTTCTCTCCTCTCCTCTCCTCCCTGCTGAATTCATTTAAATGCAGACTACTTTTTTGCTTTGAACTCAGTTTCAAGCATTTGAAGTCAGCTGTAAAGGGAGAAGCTAGGAGGAGGAAAGAGAACTGGGACATTTTAAAAGCAATTGAAAAAGTGAGACAACACAGAATTAATTGAACAGTTGGACAGTATGAATATGGTATAGGGCCTCATATTTTTGGTGGGCATCTAAATGGTTCTTCTTCCCAAATCTGTGGGAATAACACACATTTCTTGGTAACGCTGTAAGATGCCTTAACTTAACTGAGTTTAGGGCCTCTGCATATTTTAAGCCAGCCTTGGCTCCATCCCCTTATCAGAGTACCATGACCTAAAGTGGCTTACACCACAAAGACTTTCCACAGTGCACAGAGCCATTTCTACCTACTTATTTTTTGAAGCAGTGTGTTACCACACCCAACACCCCCCACTTTGAGGAGTGTGCTATTTTTCATAAATTAGATATATTTATGGCTGAAAGCATACTTGGAGAATGTGGTGACTGTAAGCATGTTGCCTGGTCAGGAGACTTCAGCATGGCCTGGTCATAAGTTCATAGAGAATTAGGCAGGAAAGCCTGATGCTAATGGACTTGCGACAATCTTTCAAAAGTGCAGGCAACAAAGACAATGGAAGATGAAACTGCCCAGGTGAAACAATCTCTACAGTTAGTATTGGTAAACAGAGATGAACAGATCTTTGTGTCACGCTCTTCTTGCAAGCCTCCTTTAAGCTAATAATTCCCCAAAATTCTAAGGAGATGCTGGCATTGCAGGTGGACCCCAAAGTCTCCCACTTCTTAGGGTTACAAATAATAGTAGTTTAGCTGGTGTTGCAACAAGTTCCACCTGAGTCTTGTTGTTCCACATCCAACAAAACGAATTAATAGAAGATTGGATCCTCACATCTGCATTTTTTTTGCCTGAATCCTATGCTCTCCAAAAGTTCACAGATGAAAATTTGGGACATGTGTGGCCAAGCAACCTTACGGTATGATCAAGATGGCAGAAGTTATTAATGTGGAAGATTACTACAACTTTTAGCAGCAGCTGGTGGCAGATTAATGGGGCATCTGTCTTTTAAATACTCATAATTCAGCCTTGTGGCATCCACTAGTAACTGTACCAAGGACAAAAAATCATTTGGCTGCATTTACGCTGTACCTTCTCTCTATATATAGCAGAAATTGCTCCCCTCTCCTTTTTATGGGAAGAGAAAATACAGAGTTCTTAACAAAAGTTATGCCTGCACAAAGACTGACTTTGAGGATCCCTGTCCTGTTTCTAAGTGGAAGGAAGGGAGGGAGGGCTTCTAACAGTGTCACTCCATCATAGAGCCAGTGGAGGCTTCCTTCAACAAAATGGAGAGAAAGAAGAATTTTGCTGATTCTGCTTCCAGTTTGCAGTTCCTCACACCTGTACCCTCCACCATCTCATAGATGAAAATTGGGATATGTATGACCAAGAAACATCAGAAGATGGTCAAGATGGCAAAAATTCTTAATGAGAGAGAAAACACAAGTTAGCAGAGACTGCAGCAGTTTGCTTTGACCTGAGCCTACTGTGAAGAGAAAGATTCCTCTTCTCCTCTCCCTCAAGATAATATACTGCAAACTACTAATGCACTTTTGCAGCAACTGAAATAAGTTGAAAGCAAAGTGGGAAAGTGAGAGGAGGAGAAAATCTGGGACATTTTTAAAGCAGCTGAAAAGACAGGGGGAGCAGGTGAGAAAAAATTAACCTGGGCTGTCCCTGCCAAATCAAGACAGTTGAAGAGTATGGAATCCTATGTTGGTGCATCTCAGCTAGAGAAGGCTCATTAAATCATCTACGGAATCCCACTGCTTCAGGGGATGGAATTTGGGTCATTAATCTTTCTTTTTGAAAGAACTAACTAGGATGGAATTTGGGCCATTAATCTTTCTTTTTGAAATGGTGGCCCTTCATGACAAGTGAGTAAGCAATGGGTTAATTGGAATAAATAAATATTTCCTTTCTCTCTTGACCTTTACCCTCATTCCTGTGTTTCTAAATGATAACATTTCTTCTGAGATCAAAGCTGTGATAAGGATCAGCAAGTGGCAGTGTAGGTGTAGGAATGGGGCTAGAGATTAGATGAAATCAGTTGAACATAAACAGTGCCTGAGGGGAGAAAAACAACCAAACAGCCCCAACGAATGTTCAAGTCAAAAGGGCAGATTATTTATCACCACTGATTTAAACTCAAGATACCATCACTGTAAAATAAAATAATGGGATAAAATCTTGTCTGTTCTCTTGCAAATGGTCTTATTCCTGACTGTCCAGGAACCTGTATAATTTATATCTTACCCTAGTTAAACATTAAACCCTCTTGAAAAAAGAAATAGCTGCTCCACTATCGGCAAGCAACTTCTGGCCCTCCAGATGTTGTCAAAACTAGAAGTCCCATCATTCCTGATGGTGTTGCCCCATTGATCAGAGGGCTGTCTGAGATGTGAGCAATTGCTTATGGTCCTTTTCTGGTCTTCTGGAGATTAGATGAAGTCAGGTTCATCTTTGCATTTAATCTGCCGTGCCAATATTCTACATCAGCTGTTTAGGTATGTATGCATAACTAGTTAATATCTCTGGGCCCAACATCCCCACCCAGTTCACTCCAACAGCCAGCGACTGCATCCAGCAAAGGAGGTCTGTTCAGCTGCCAACTGGGGTTCAAGGAGGATACCGTTGTCCAGCCCCCTGCCATCAGAGAACAAGGCTGCAAAAAGGAATTGCAAAAGGGGTCCTGCTTCTGATTGTGGCAGCCAGCCCTGCAAATTGTAGCAATCTTGCATTCTGTTAGGTGAGCTGGAGATCTGCACACATATTTCACACTTCTGACCTAGAAGTAAACCCACTAGAGAAGTTGTACCCTTGTTTCCCACCTGGAAATGATCCACAGAATTTGGAGACTGAGGGTCAGGTCCTGTCAACCCCAAAGAAAACTGGGATTTTTTTTTGTCACTAAGGATTTGCAGGAAAGGTTTAAAACATTAAGTGGGGATTCCTTTACAAGTTCTTTTCAGCTACTCTTGCCACAATAGAGACTGCATCTCTTTTAAAAAAGCAACTAAACGCAAAAGTGATTAAATATTCTAATCATTTAATGATGCCCATGAAAAAACCCTGCTGCTCTTTTTATGGAACTGTGGCAAATTTTCCCATACCATGCTTTCCCCATGAGGCCTGCTAAGTAAAACCCCAGGCAGACAACATCTTTAGATCCATGAATGTACTTGCTGCCCATTTTATTTCAGAAGAAATTATTTCAAGAAGAATGCATAGCCCAAATGTCTTTTACACTACAATTTATCTGTCTAGATATTGTGTTAGTGTTTGATTGGCTTCCGCCATTCCTCGATTAAAGATGCTTTGGGCTGATAACGCCAGCCTGCCTAAGCCTCAGACCATTATGGAATCCCATTAGCTGAAGAAGCGAAATACATTCAAACCAGCCACCGTGTTTTATTTTTTGTTTACAGAGCTCTGCATCAAAGCCCCAGTGTTCTGCATCATGCATTTGTTTGCTTCAGAAAGAACAATTTATTTGGGTGAAAATTGCAATAGCCCATTCAGTTATATTGCTGGTATGAAATCCAGTCTCTAAGCTCCCATCACTCATCATTTGAGTTAGACCATTTGTCACTCCTTTAGAAAAATATGGTAGGATATTAGGATCCCATTACTATCTTTGTCGTGAAAATGAGATACCAGAGATTGAAGGCACTAAATACCAGAGGCAGTTATCAATGGGCCATTGCATTGGGGTGGCTGTTTTCCTCCTCTGCAGTTTGGTTGGCTGGTGCTTCCATTGCCCTTGTTTTTGAAGGACTGAGCTAATCAAACAGCAGAAGAAATCTCAACAAATCTTTACAAGAAATGCAGATTGAAATGCTCTAAACATATGCATCTTCTAAAGCTGATTTCCATTTGCCAAGAATTCCAAACAGCTGTATGTGAAACACTAGTGTTTTCTCCTTCTCTAAGTAGTTCAGGTTGGTATATGTGTATCCCCACTTTTGCTCTCCTAGCTAGGGATGTACAATAAGCCCTTCACTTTTGTAAGGGATAGGGAAAGAGAACTCCTACAAAAATGAAAAAACCACGAATAACCCCAGGACCCCCACCTGCGCAATCACAATCGTGTGGGTGGGGGCGGGCACAGGAGAGTGGGTGGGAAAGAGCGTCCTTGCTTGGCTTTCTCCTCACCCACACCCAATTGTGATCGCGCTGGTGAGGGGCGGCATAGGAGAGAGCCAGGGGGAAAGAGCTTCCCCAGTTGGCTTTCTCCTCGCCCCCACCCAATCATGATCACACTGGTGGGGGGGGGCAGGAGAGAGCCACTGGAGAAAGAGCTTCCCCGCCTGGCTTTCTCCTCACTCCCACCTGATCCTGATCACAATCACACTGGTAGGGGGGCACAGGAAAGAGCCAGCAGGGAAAGAGCTTCCCCACTTGGCTTTCTCCTTGCTCCCACCTGACCATGATCGTGCCAGGGGGGGTGCACCAGCAGGGAAAGAGCTTCCCTGCTTGACTGTTTCCTGCACCCCCCACCCACACCTTCTGCTGTCTACCTAGGGTGTGCCCACACGAGCAGTGGTGGTGGAATGAGGGTGGGGAACAGACGATTGCCCACCATACACCGTCCACCGTCCTTCCAAGATATGCCTGCATGGGCAGCAGTGGAAAGAATGCGGGGAAGGGGCAATCACCCACCTTGCACCCTCCTGCCACCCAGGGAATGAGAGGGGGAGAAGGGGGGCAAGCGGGCAGCTCACGGTCATATTCACAAAAGTGAAACCTGTGAATGTGGAGAGAGAACTGTAAATCTTTGTTCGTTTTGTTCTAGTCACAACAATGAATAATGTTACTATTTTAATCCTTGTGGTAAGAAATTCCTTGAGAGCTCTGGAACTTTTGAAGACTGTTTATAGATTGAGACATATTTGTCAGAGACCCCAATTCAGCTATCCCAGGAGGAGAGCACAACAGAAGCACTCCCCTCCACACTTGCTGCCTGCTGGAAGGGAGGAAGTGCGATGGCTCTGCTCCTCCCTTCTACAGCAGCATTGCGTGTCCTGACCCTCTGCACGGCAGGCCAGTGTGGGAGGGTGGTGGGAGGGCTGCACAATTGAGGTTCATTGACAGGAAAAACTCTATGATTCCAATGGGTGGCCACAGGAACATGATGGGATTGTTATGACATCATGCAGAACTGCTGTTGTGGTCCCACTGTGATCCCGTAGCCATTACAGGTAGGCAGCGGGCTGTGGGAAGGGTCTCAGCCTCCACCTGTGAAGATTCTTATCTCTCCAGGATTCTCCTCATCAGGGTTTCCTGGCAGAGAGGAAACTTTTTTTTTTTTTGCTATTATCTGAATATTTTTGAATATTCTTTTCACTCCCATTTACAGTCCTGAGAAGCAAGAGAGTTTGAGTGAAAGAGAAACTAATAGTCCCAGTGTCACCCCATAAGTTTCTGTATACCATGGACAAATTAGATAGCGCTGATTGTGGAGTCTTTTACTTGAGGTCATTATATTCTTCTTGTGACCAGAATTACAAGACTTGTCACTGAGCTAAGTAAGACCATAACTTTGTATAACTTAATGTAGAAAGGTAACATATAGCTGTTAACAATATAGCTGTTAACAATAGCTACAGCCTGAGTTGTATCCCAAACAGTGTTATGATTGTGGCAAAACCACCTCTGAATAGTTCTTGCCTAAGAAAACCCTATGAAGTTCATCGTAAGTCAACAAGCAACTTGAAGGAACACACACGTGCACACTGCCCAGCAGTTTGACACCACTTTAACTCCCATGGCTTCATCATACGGATTTCTGGAATACAGAGTTCGTTGAAGTACTTAGAATTCTTTGTTAGAGGGCTCTCATGCTATTGTTCAAGTGACTGGGCTACAGTTCTCTAGTGCAGAATTCAAGCATGGACTTCAGAAGTGATTTTGCAAGTTCAGAAGGATTTGGCAAGTTCCCACTCATTCACAGTAAGTTTAGGACCAGCAGTTAGACATAGACCTGGGTCCCTCACTAAGCTGCAAATCCCCATATTTTGTAGCATGGAGCTGTAGTCATAAAATACTATCAAACTGCTCTACCTATGTAGTTTAGATACAGGGTTATGAGCTAGTAGTGGTAGAACCACTATTTCCACATCACCATCCATATCTGTTGAGCCACTGCATAACCCACATAACTGTGACTAGATGAGACAGACTGGACCAATGGAGTCCAATGCTCTGTCTCACAAGTTACAAGGCACAAAGCCCAGAGTGACAGGTTTGAGTAAATCCTCATCAACTTAAAGATGCCTTAGAATGGACATTCATGTTCTTAAATGTATGTGTAGTCTTTTTCATATCTACTCCTCATGATGGTTAAACTGCTTAAAAAGATGTACATACTCTGACAATAACAGCTACAAGCCCACAGCTGGTAGTCACTAATGGCTCCGTGCATTTGTCTAATACCCTTTTGAAGCACTCCATGCCCTGGGGGACATCTCCACACTTTCTGGAAGCGAATGCATCCAGGTTTTGGTAACATAGTAGATAAAGAAAATGATGCCTTCCTGAAACAGATGATGAAACATGTCAGAGGGATGGTGGATGATGGGAGCTATACAAAACTCCCAATAGCACTTCCCTCTAGCACTGAGCTCTGGCAAAAAGACAGTTCATGGAGGTTTACATCTGCAAAGAAATCCATGACTTAAATCCTTCAAACCAGCTTGATAGCATCTGGGTAAAAATTAAGGGGGAGAAAAACAACAGTGATGTAATTGTGGGGGGTCTACAAAAGGCTCCCAAGTCTGACTGAGGATTTCTTTGCAGAAGTAAACCTCCATGACATATAGCACTTCCCTGTTTAGTCTATTTCTAAAATTATGCATAGTATGCACTATAGACAAATGGCTAGAGAAGTGATTTTTAAACACTTGACTCTGGTGAATTGTCTTTTTGCCAGAGCTCAGTGCTGGAGGGAAGTGCTATCGGGGGTTTTGTGTCGCTCCCATCATCCACCATCCCTCTGACATGTTTCATCATCTGTTTCAGGAAGGCATCATACAGCAGAGTTTACTCACACAGCTTGAAGCATATCAGCAGAGTGTTAACCATTAGCAGCAAATACCTTGAAGACAGGAAAAATACTCCCACACAAATGTTGTCTTCCAACAGGAGGCTTTTACTCTTGAGTTACAATACATACAGTATATACAAATCTCCAACAGAGTTTTCAGCATTCAACAGCATGCAGAATATAGCCTCCAGACATCAAAAGGGCCTAGTGCGCTAGAACTCACCCACTTACATATAGGCATTTCTGATGCAACTCTAGCACACCTGCTAGAGGTATGATGTAACCTTCCTGCCTTGGTTACACAACCCAATGACTCATGCAGGCATTACCTGGGATTGCATCATCTACCATCTTTCCAGGTGCAAACTTTAAAGATACATTATGTATATCTTCTTTGGACTTAGGTTCTGTCCAACCTTTCCTCACAAAACATTCAGAAAGGAGAGATGTAGTAGAGATTTCAACTATCCTGATGTTTGTTGGAAGCCAAATTCTGCCATGAGTATCAGGCCCTATAAACTCATCACTTGCCTTGCAGACAGTGTCATTGTCCAGAAGGTACAAAAGGTAAAGGAAACAGCTATTTTAGATCTGATCATAACCAACAATGAAGACCTGGTTAATGGGGTGGAAGTGATGGGATACCTAGGTGGAAGTGACCATGTTCTCCTGGAGTTTATCATACAGAAGAAAAGGGAAGCCAAGTGTAGTCAAGCACACATTCTAGATTTTAAGAAAGCTGACTTCAGCTTTATTGAGGCAACCTGAAAGAGGAACCAGCAACAAACTCTTTCTTGAGATTTCTCCCCTTGCCCTGAGTTCAAGACAAAGAGGGGCCAGGCCCTGAGATTTGGGAATCCTATGCACCTGCTCTTTAATGATATTCAAAGCTTTCTTGGCTTAAAGACAGGAGCCATATTTCTCTTCTCTGGGAATATTTCAGCTTCTTCCACTATATAGCATTCCTCAGAATCTGCCAATAACACATTCAGCTTTAATGTAGATATCTCCGCTCTGTTGTCACCAGAAGAAGATTGACAATGAAAAACTTATTTGGGAAATATGTTCTTTCTGTTGGATCCTGCACAGATATTGGCACATGCTTTGTACTGAAAGAGTATTTAAATTCCGTTGGGTTAAGACAGGATACTTACGTTACACAAAGCAGCAGCCAGGAGGTTATAGTCCTCACTAGACAATTTGCCAGCCAAGAAAGATGGACCAGTAATGATGTTGACAGCTTTATTGTCCTGATGCTGGCAGAAAAATAGGTAAAAAAGATTGCAGAGGCAGCAGGATGCAACACAACATGAACTTTGAGAAAAATATGAACTGGTTGTAAAAGGAGTGGGTGGATGCATTAGAGGCACTGGCACTTCAGTTCCATAACAACACTTATTACAAGATTTTTTCAACCAAATTTTATCCTTCCTCCCCACCCACTTTTGCTGTCTATAGTATTGTTGGGTCTGTGTCTTGGGGCTGGCAATAAAAAATTCTTGGGTGAGGTACAGAAGTTTTATTTGGCAAGGGAGAAGTACGATCACTGTGAACCACTCCAGGCTGAATTAGTCTATTGATCTCAGAAACAACCCCATGACAATTTTTCCTCATTTAAAAATATATTAGCTGTGGTACTTTTACAGGCCTGCCATAGCCTTTTATTCCCTAGCCAGACAGGTCTGGCCCAGGGCATTTTTTTTCTGCCTGAAGGAATGGACAAGATGACACAGTCTTCCCCATTTCATCCACAGAAGCCAACTAGACTAGTGTCTGAATCATAATTCACCAACTTCCACAGCGCCAACCCAAGATATTCTTCTGGCTCAGACTGAGCAGCAAATTCATTGTCCATCCAATTGAAGGCAGACATTACCCAAATCCAGCCACGTGAGACAGAACCCCTCAATGCTTCTTCCCTCTTCCAGGTGGTAAAAATCCAACATATTTGAATACAGATGAAAACAAGGGTCAGGCAAGACTGGCAGCCTTTGAGTGTGAAGCCTGGCATAGTCAGCCTTGTTAGTAGCACTGAATTAGGGGTGCCACCTCTTTATTCCCCCCCCCATAGGCTCTGCATCCTCAGCAGCCACAAGCTAGGCAGCTAAAACATGGTCCTCTCCATAGAGGGACAGCTGTGCACTATTTAATGCAATATATAAATGGAAATAAGTGGTGATTATTTTTTAAAAAGTAGTAGAAAATGAACTACTATATCTCTGTCCAATCTAAGTCTAAAAATACATACACCAGTGCTACTTAGTGGCTGTGGTCTGTGGACCAGTACTGGTCCCTGCACAAGCTGCTGCTGGCCCCTGAAGAGCTTTGAAGAAAGCAAGTAGCAACAATAGCCTACAGGTACAAATATGGTGCCAATCCCTGGCATATTTGGGGAAGGGAATTGCCAGTCCCCACAATAGATAGCTTAAGAAGCACTTGACACAAAGGGATCTGGTAGACTTTTGACTGGGAAGAAGAAATTTCTATCATAAACTTTCGTGGATGCACCTAATGAAGTGGACTGAGTCCACAAAACTTTTACTAGAAATTTCTTCTTCCCAGCTAGTGACAAAGATAGAATCTTTTATGTGTTTCTTTGTTAAAGCAGATTAACATGGCTAGTTTGCTCAATACAGCCAGGTTTATGTAACATCCACAATGTTTGTTTCAATTCTATTCTGCTAGAATCTGAAAAGTCACTTCTAGTTTTGTAAAAATGTTGTTTCAGGCCTTAAAAATGTCTGTGTGAAATAACATTTACATGGAGAGTTGCACACTCTGAAGGTCTCTGGTGATACAAATCTCCATTGCAGGGTCCAGGAGGGTGTCAGGGGTTAATGCAGAACCTTTTGAGGACTCCATGTAATCTACAGAACACACTGCTCTCATCTTTGCTTTACAGATTACCCAGACAATGGGTAGCTCAGATTACACAATGGAAGGAGGAAGATCCATAACTCCAAATTTGCAAGCAAATTTTACCGGAAACTGCATTATCCCAGATTTTCATGATTAGATCATGTTAGATTATTGTTGCCACTGACAGGAGTCTTTTTCAATCATACATGGAAATGCCAGAGATGGAAACTGGGATGTTTTTAATGAAAAGCATACACTCTATCACCAAGCTATATGCTATCTTCAAGTACCCAAGGCTAACAGTCTCACCTCCTTGTAAGTTCCCATATAAGTTCCTGAAAGACAGGATGAAGAATGCATCTGGATGACATCTAAGCCAGCATCCTCCCTCATGTAGTCCAAGGATAAAACTTTGCCTGCACAGTTCCACATCACTCCCACTGGAAAACCAGAAGGGCAATGTCAGCTCTCTTCTCCTGGCTACAGGTGGTACCTGGCTGCATTTCTCCATGAGTTGGCAGCATGGGTTGGCTTGGAAGCCATTGTGAGGCACTGTGCAAGGAGAAACTGAGTATCTCCTACTGCAGTGTCTGAGAAAGCACAGAAGGGAAAGAACAGGATAAAGAATGCCAGGTTACACATCCATAAGTCACCAACAGGATTCAGCCCCTAATGATGCTGGACTGTCTTGGAATTCTTTCTGGTTCTCAATTAGCCATGGATTAGACCTGTTTTACAATTTAGTCATTTTGTTGCTCTCAGACTTTTCTTAGAACAAAAACCATGGTTTCTCTGAGTTTTGGCTGTCTGGATACCTTATGCTGAATTTCTGTTACAACTAAGGCCATTTCCGCACTAGCCTGCTATAGTGTTCTGATTCCACTTTCAACATCCTGTGGAATCCTGGGGTTTGCAGTTTGAGGAGGGGCCGGCAAACCCCAGGATTCCAGAGGATGTTGAAAGTGGAATCATCGTGCTATAACAGGTTAGTGCAGGAATGGCCTAAGTCTCATCCAAGTGTGGTCTAAACTATACCCACCCATGGAGCTTACGATGTGCAGCATCCAAAGCCAGACAAGTTCTTTGGGCACTGTGATGTGCAGGATAGTTCCAAGTTCGAGGAACTGAGCTTAGACGTTTCGAAAGCTTTATTCAGGAACATCAAAGTAACAACAGTACACATTGACATTGACAAGACTAAAGGAATACTGGATTTGCAGTGCCATGTAAGCCCTTACATTTCAAAATTACATTTAATGGTTTACACAAACAACACATTTCTCTAGCTTCCTTTTCTCCACCCATTTTCCCACTCAGCTTGCCAGCAATCCAACCTTGAAGCCTTGCTTATTTACTCTCTTATAACAAGTTGTTATAACATTTCTGTGTTCCTAGCTCACCCAGCCATAAACAGATCTCATCATCCCTACCTACACTGCAAAGCACACAGACACTGTAATAAAGTCATTTACCTAAAAACATGGCAGGGATTGTTCACTTGACCTGACAGGCACAGAAGGAAGAGCATTCCTGTAGCATCTTCTCCACCATCTCTAGCTGTAACAAATTAAGTAGACCCAACATGATGTAGTGGTTTATGTGATGAACTTGCCAAGAAAACCATATGAGAGAGGTCATCATATGTCAGAGTTAAAAACACACAACAACAAAACAGCAACAACAAATTAAATTAACTGGGAATTTCCTGCCCTTTGATGGGCCCCAAAATCCACTGCCCAGGGTAGGTTTCTTACTCTGCCTAATGGCAGTACTTGCTCTAGGGTCTTCCAGATATTGATTATTATTTCATGGGCTCAAAGCCTTGCTTGATATGCCAATGGAGTTCTCACCAACCTGTATGATCAACTTCAAAGGTAGGGAATTGCGTGGCATGTAGAACTTATGCGGCACACTAGTTGCACACATTGATATATATAAGAGAGCCCATACACGTAGGCACTCTGTGTAGTCTCAGATAAGTGTTAAGTTGACTTAGAAGCAAGAATTGCCTTTTGTAAATGCCACAAATTTCTCAGAACTGTTCAGGAGTTTGTAATTCAACATTAGCAGCTTCCTGCAGTGTAACCAACCTACTGAACAAATGGAATTATAACAGAAGCAAGGCAGGCTTCAAAAAAACTAGAAGAAAAATGGCACATCCAAAGGAATTAAACTCAGTCACATGGTTACCTGCTCTGGAAGCCATTAAAGAACCTTGCTGACAAAGCAAAGGTATACCTCTAAAATGTGTTATTTGAGTTGATTTCCTTCTTTCTTTTTTAAGGAACAGGAAGTTGTGGAACCATATTGAATTTTCTGCAACAGTAGGCAAAGAACGGATAATAGGCTTGCTAAAGTACTGACTCTGTAATGCTTGAAAAATTACAGGTTGTATCCAAAAGTGTCTGTAAGAAAGTATCTACAAGCCAAGTAGTGGGGAGACAATTTGGGGTGATTTCACCTTTTCTTGCAGCTTCTGTGTCCATTTTCTCCCCCCCCTCCCCACACACACACTTGTTCCAAATGGTCCTAGACTCCTCAAAAAGATTTGGGCTAGGGCAGAGTTGGGGAAAATAACCAAAAATGATTCCTATCTTCATCCACTAATGGATTTTTCTTATCCACAGAGTGAACACAATTGGGTATAACTCTCTGACACTTTAACGAACAGATAAAATACTGAATGTTTTACAATGCTCTGAGACATACTTCCAAAGCAGTGGTAGTAATCAGTTCATGACAAGAGAACTACAGAAAGTTCCTTTGCTCCAGGATTGTCACCATCCCACTGAGCACAGAAAATGAAGTCTAGAATCTGCTCTGTAGCCCAGGTGAAGCCAGATACCACTTGAGATGGACCACACGTGGGATGATTCCATTTGTGCTTCCACCCTTTCCAATAGCCAGCAAAAAGTAGTGAAGGGAGAAAGTGTTCTCCACAGCCCCAAACCCACAGTAAAGTTTCCCATGAAAATAATGAATATGGTATCTCTCTGCTTCATTCTTGTTTCCTGATTATTGCCACATTAAATGCACATTGAAATGTGAAAGCATACTTGAATTATTTGTAGACTAAAGGTGTATTTGTTTTTTTAAAAATGTGGAGTTTTCTTATTTGTCATTTTTATTTGTAACATGTGATTTTCTTATTTTTTATAATTTATACTTATTTATTCCTTTATTTAATTTATATTTTCCCTTTCTCCTAGCATAGGACCCAAAGTAGCTTACAATGGTTTAAAACAAATTCCAGCTAAAATCCAATATGAACAAATAATTAAACAAGAATTCCATTTAAAAAGCAGATGGCTGAAAACTGTTTAAAATATATGTAAAACCTAATTGGAAAAACAAAAGCACAGCACACCACTTTCAACATCCTCTTTCTATGTGGTTACAAATCAAAGGCCAGCTTAAATAAAAAAGATCTTTGCCTGCCAGGAGAAAGAGAGCAGACCGGCCACGAAAAGGGAATTCCCCTAGCATGAGAGAAGCCACTGAGAAGGCTCTCTACCAAGTCTTCACCAAGCTTGCTTGGTGGTGGGTCCAAAAGAAGAGATTAATTTTCTGCTTAAAGCTCTATCTAATTAAAATTCTATTTAATTTTCTTTAATTGGTAGGATAGTCAAAAGACAAGGAGCTGAGGTACCCCTTGCCAACCATGACTTCAGGCTGCTACTGATCCTTACTTTTGTTCCATGACCTGTAAACTGACTTTAGGTTATTGATCACCTAAACAGCAAGAGCTGATACAGCTTCCCTCCCTCTGCCCACCCCCAGTGCATGCACACAGATGCACTGGTATTGACACTTGAGCACCCAGATGGCACTTTCATTAAGTGCATCTTCAGTCAATCACAAGATTTCAATTAGACCAACCTACTTTTTGTTCCTCTCAAATGTGATGAACAGGAAATATTCTAAGAGAAATTGACATCAGAAACAGAATGTTTTCCATCCAACAAGCTAAAAAATAAAAATTAGACTGATGCATCTGTGTGCACTATTCTGAATACCAGATAGCTGGGTTGCAAAGGCTATGGTTAAATAACCTCTGGTAACGTGACAATATGTGTGTATGTGCCTTCAAATCACCTGTTGAATCATGGTGACCCCATGAATTTCATAGAGTTTTCTTAGGCAAGGAATACTCAGAGGTGGCTTTGCCAGCTCCTTCCTCTGCAATACAGCCTACAGAACCTAGTATTTATTAGTGGTCTTGCATCCGAGTAATAGGCAGGGTTGATCTTGCTGAGCTTCCAAGATAAGATGGGATTTGGTGTCTTTACTATATTGAGGACAAAAAGTCATTTTTCTTCCTGCCCTTCCTCCTTCCTACCATGAATTCCTCCTTGTTAATTCTGTTGAAGCCATTTTAATTGCCAATGACTTTGAATCTTTCTCAGTCTATTCATCACAACAACCCTCTAAATAAGGCTATGGAACATTTTGGGCTAAATTCAGTGGTTGGATCCACATAGACTAGACTGATGGAATTAACAGAATTTATGTAAGTATTGACTTATGAAATTTCCATTGATTCAATGTATCTTCTATATTTACAGCCACTGGGCAGGAACAGTATTAGGGGATGGCACTAGAGGAGGATCGATCAGAGACAACAGCAGTGGCACTATATCTGACACTTGTTAGTACTGCACAGAAGTACATCTTTGGAATGACTTCTACCAGGAAAACCCTATGATCAGACAATCTAAAATGCAAGAAGAGATAGTGTCAGAAGATGAAACTCTCAAGTCAAATGGTACTCAAGAAGCTACTGGGGTACAGCAGAGAACAACTACAACTAGCACTGTAACTAATGATGCAACTGGACGCGGCACCACCACTTCCGGTCGCTCCTGCGTGGATTGGGGTATGGAACTACGCTAAAGTAGTCCACCCCAATCCACTCCACGGTGTAGACGACCTCCGTCAGAGGTCGCTCTACACCGTTTTATTACCCCCATGCGGAAAGGGCCTTAGGCCATTTCTACACTACACTGTTATAGTGCTATCATTCCACTTTCAATATTCTGTGGAATTCTGGGGTCTGTAGTTTACTGAGGCCAAAGAGTTCTCTGGCTGAAAATTCTAAATGCCCCTCCCTAAACTGCAAACCCCAGGATTCCATAGGATGTTGAAAGTGGAATAATAGTGCTATAACAGGTTAGTGTGGAAATGGCCTGAATCAAGGAAGCCATGGCCCTGAGTTTGCAAGACTTGAACCAAGCTGTTGATGATAGGGTGACTTGGGAATTTCATTCATAGGGTCGCCATAAGTCCAAGTTGACCTTATGGTAATTAGCAAAAACATCTATTCTGTTTGGGACCAAACAACTGAATTTAGGCCAGTGATGCCTGGGTTTAAACCCCAAAATGTGCAATGAATGACAAATGGTAAAATAAAGGGAGAGAGAGATCTACTTCCTATGAAGATTGCCACACTCTGCCTTATGATTGGGTTGGGACGAAATCCAGCTTTTATGTAGATTTGGCCTACTCAAGTTTACTCGCTTAGAATACGAGATTCCTAGAAATCAGATACAATAGATCAATAGATGGTTCAGTAACACTAGGAAAATTTCCTTTTATTGGCTCAAATTTACTTTGAAAAAGTGCAAAGTTATTGGAGGAAATGACAAGTCACTTCCCGTATGTATAGCTTACTTCAGAACTGCCACATATATTTTTATTAGCAGATGCAAAATGCTTCACATAATGCATGTAAAATTGTATTGTACATACTCTAAATACATATTTCTGGTCATGGGTGTCAAAAAGGTACACACACCCAAGTTGGGAGTAGCCGCAGCTCTGAGACACATTTTCTAAATGGTAAGAACAGCAGGAGATTGGTACATAAAAACAATTTGAGTCTGAATGATCCTTCAGTAGGATAAATAGATGAACTGTACCAGGAATAACAGAATGTATCATTTTGGCAAGTCACAACGGAAAGCCAAAGGGTTATGTAGAGGATACTCCACAGAGTGATTCATGACTTGTTCTCTTTAAACATTGACAGACTCTGAAACTTCCTCTGACTTATGTTCTAACATGGCTCTTTCCTCCATCTGCTCAACAGAATTCTAATTCACATATTGCTTTATTGCTCACCATACCTGCACAGAGCTTCTAAGGAAGGAAAGCAAAGTTGTTTCTCTCTGTGTATGTTCTGACACCTTTCCAGCTTCAGTTTGTGAATGCATAAACAAATGGCTTTCATAACATGAGGCTATGTGCCCAAGGGCTAGCATGCAGGACACTTTTTGAAAAATATACCAATTGCATTTTACTATATAAATTACATGTGGATTCTTGGGTCTACAGCTTCCTGTAAGTCACACTTAGACAGCTTTCTGTTAAAGTTTGCAGTCTTCACAATCCAAAAATGTAAGGTGTTCCACCCCCCTTTCCATGCCAAGGTATGTCTGATTTCTGTATGGTTGTGGAAACTGAATAGTGAAGAAAGCGACTCATTTGAAATGTGGTCCCAAAGGGCACTTGTATAGATAGTATGGACTTCCAAAAAGACACGCAAATGGGTCTGAGGCCTACCAAGCCTGAACAATCCCTAAAAGCTAAATGACTAAACTGAGGCTATAATAGTTTGGAGACATTATGAGACAACATGACTCATTAAGATGATAATGCTTGGTAAGGTAAAAAGTAGCAAGAAATAAAGGAAGAACTTGCTACAATTAAACTGAATTAAGGAGGCCACAGCCAACAGTCTTGGATAGGGTAATCATAAGTTGAAGTTGACTTAACAGCCACCGCACTTTGGTTTCAAGTAGACCTTCTGGCAACAGGAATCAGAAAAGAACATGAACTGGATCCAACAGTCACACAATGTTCACATAGCCTCATCTGAAAGTATTCCTAGTCTAATTACAAGTAGACCCCTTGAAATCAATGGAACCTGATCAGTAAGACTCAGTCTGGATCCAACATGCTCACACATCATTCAGAGAAGGAGAGAACAGGACAGAGTTTGCCTGGTGCCTAGAAAGATGGCATGGACAGGACTTCTTCATTCATTCACGTAGATCAATTGAAGATGGCTTTTTGTCTCTGATATGTTACCTTGATGAAAAAAAGTGAAGGAAGAGAACAGATAGCCAGTCTTTCTTACAATCTTATGTTCAGTTCAGAAGCTTTCCTAGAGGTTGGGGAGGCAAGCTCTAAGGTTGTGTAACTTATCTTTCCTAAGAGTTACCATCATGGAAAACACTATCCACCATTCTACTTTGAGGACAAAAGTGGATCATGGCAATCCATATTCAAGAAGCAGCACTGCTATTTGGTTCTGCACCTAGGTAAGACAATAAGATGTATGCAGGTATTGCTTTACCTTATTCATTTGTTTACCAATGAAAACACAAGACTCGCAAGGGAAGGGAGCGAAAGGACAAAGGAGAAAACCACTTTGACCATGGCATCACAAAGAAGTAAGTTTTTAAGCAACATTTATATCCAATTGGAGCCAGGCTGAACTTTTCTTGCTGCTGAGATTGAGACAGAGACAGATTGATGCTAGGAGCCCTACCACATGTGGAAAGCACTGATGAACAATGTAGCAGGAGTGAGACAGGACAGGGGCCAATGGTACATGAAGAGGGGGAGGCTTGCTCTATGGAAGCAAAGTTCACTTCAAACTCTGGACAATCATGAGGAGGAAAAGCATCCAACTGTCCATTGGGCTGTCGGTACTGGAAAATGAGAGAGATCTGGTGAATCTCCTCATTTAACAGAGCATTGGTAATGCACAGACAGAAGATGAACAGCTTTCCAGACCCACCTCATTTTCCCCTAAACACACTTAACTCTAGTTGAGAAGTAAACACAAAAACAGTTTGGTTAAAAGTATATAAAAGTTTACTTACAGATACTTGTTCATAATCTACACAGATTCATGTTCTTGAAGAAAAGTAAAAAGACAAAGATAAGCAATTACATGCTTGTAGGGAAGCACCTCCTTTAGAGCATCCAAGACCACATGCTTACAGGAAGGCAGGCAGAAAACAAAGGAGATAGTAAACAGTAAGAGTGGCTCTTTGAGAACAAAGAAAATGTCTACATGCAGAAGGAAGTGGGTATGTACAACAAACAGGAAGTTAGTCTATGGTCTATCTAGGTTGTGCCTCTAAACCTACAACAATTATAGGCAGTGAATTCTGAGCATCCAAATGTTGCTATTCCAACAAAGGGTACTTCCTGGAAATTATTTGTTGGCAAGCTACTATTGTATATTGGTGATGAACGGCACAATCTGAGCCTCAACCAAAGTACAGTGCCTTGATTCAGGAGGAAGTACTTCATGTCCATTCTACTGATCCCATAATGTTCTTCAGAATAAAGCACTGCTTTTTAGAAATGAAGAAATATTACAGTCCAAAGCACCCTCTTATAACCAATCTGCATTTCTTTATCTCAGCTCACTGATGCTTGTTGGTATTTAGAGCTCATTATGTCTGCACTAACATGGTGCCTTCTGTCAGAAACAATCAGACTATAGGCAACATAACTTAAGCAAGCTTATTTTTCTGGACTGCCCAAGAGATCTAAAACATGCTTTTAAAGGCCATGCTGTTTACACGCTGATTTAGTTTGTTCTCAATAATTCATTATCCAGTATATTTTCAATCTTTTCCTCAATAAAAGCAGTCATGTTAGTTCTGAGGGCATGTACATTTAGCATAAGGTTTTTATGGGGAGGGAAGTGAAAAATTATGGACCAACGCATCCATCCAGTTTTTGATTTCTTAATTCTTCCCTTCTGAAAAATTATGACGGAGATTCTATATCACTGTCTACATTTTGCAGCTTTACAAATCCATTGCTGTTTTGTAGAACGGGAAGAACACCTTGTTGTGAAAGAATGCAAAAGATCTCTGGGCAAAAGTGTTCCAATGTGCATGGGGCACTTTCTGATGCGCATTGGATGCTCCTGTTGGGCTCTGGCACTTCTTGGTCAGTCTCCTGAGGCACATTAAGGAGCATTGGATATTGGGCTGTGGCACATCAGTCACTCCATTGCCTGCCATTCACCATGGGCACCCATATATATTTAATGTCATGGTAACCCCTAAGTGAATATGGACATTAAGAGACTATCCCATTCAATTTTGTGCATATATAGGTTATTTATAAAGATGCAAGTCCCAAGCAGAATGCCAGCCAATAATTATATTTAACACTGCACATGTCTCTCAGCACATTAACATCAGGATGCATAGATTTCAAGGAGGGAAGATTTCTGACTCCTTGAACTTATTTTTCACTAGTGGTGTATTAAATCTGTATCATTTAAAGGAAATCTTTAGATGTTGTATATGGCCATGGAAAACAGCATCTCCTTTGGATGGATACAGGTCAAGTACAAGAAATTTAACAGAGAGATTTGAAATGGTGTGAGAGAAGCAGCAAGTCTATCAAAGAAATGAGAAGTGGGAAGGGATGTGAGTTTGGCCCTTTCCGCGTGAGGCGAGGGAATCGCTCTGTGCCATTACCTACCACTTCTTCTGGGGTCTGAAGCAACCTGGACTGTCCCTGAAGCCCTTCCGCAGGCCTCCTCCTTGGTCCAGGGCGAATCGGAGCAGTGTGAGGTCTGTAGATCTGCACTGCTCTGGCTTCCAAAATGGCGGCTTCCAGCTTCCAAAATGGCAGCTCCAGCTTCCAAAATGTCAGGTTCCAGCTTCCAAAATAGTGGCTTCTGGCTTCCAAAATGGCAGCTTCTAGTTGGTCGTGGGTCCCGACCAACAGCTGAAGCTTGCCACGTCTAAAGCCCGCCCTCCGCAGATCACAGGCTCACATTGATGCAAGCCTGCAAATCTGCACAAGGGAGCAGGAACACAATGGCATGTTTCAGGAAAATAAAGACCTGTTTTTTTCCGGTCTTTCAAAAACACGCTGGAGAACTACTTCGGGTTGCTTTGGAGTGGACTGAGGTGCGGATCTCTGGTAAGTAGTCCGCTCCTGGTCCACTCCCAGGTGCAGACGACCTCCGTGAGAGGACGCACTGCCCCGTTCTAATTGCCAGGTGCGGAAAGGGCCTAATATGAATGTTTACTATTGTTTCTGGGCAGAAGTTCAAGATTGCTTATTTATTATTGTTCATTATTTACCCCATGAATACTAGTTTAAAAAATCTTTCCAATTTCTGAAAGGGACATTTTTAAAAGGTACCATTTAACAAAAGTACTGGAGCCACTATCTTGTGGTACAAAATGCACTCTCCTCCCATCTACTTCATCATTGCCTGAAGCCCAACAGATGAACAGAATTATGAACAGAAAGAGTCATCATTTGAGCCAAGAATTATTCCACTGTTTAGTTAGACCACACCCCGTAACTACAAAAACATTACAGTTACACCAGAAAAAGTATGAAGTTATATTTTGTTAAGCAATAAGTAGAGCACAGTGGACTTATTCTTTTGCTATGGAGAAATGAAATTTATTGAACTACAAAGGAAAAATGTGGTGGATGTTTGAGAGGAGGGGAAAGGAAAGAAGTCAGATAGATAGATAGATAGACAGACAGACAGACAGATAGATGTATGTCTGAACTGGACACACCTACCTCAATCATGACAATTCATGTAATGATCAAACACACACCAGGTTTTATTTCTTGTTTTCTTTCCTTTATTTTTAGGTTCTGAAAGAAGGTAAACCTATCGTTCCACTAGTAGAAAATGATGTGTGTGTGTGTGAATCTTAAATTTCCAGTGGCTCTTGGTCTTTGTGGAGACAAAAGAAAGGCATCTGCAAGCAGATTAATCCCACCTGCCACAGTCTGGTGGTTGTTGTTGTTTGTTGTTTCCTTCTACTTTTGGCTCTGAGATCAAGCAAAGTTTTACATCTCAAGGTCCCAAATCCCCCATGCGAGTATTTCAACTTTGTTCACTCTGAATAAGAAAAAGAAAATCCTTCTCTCAAAGGATTCCAAAAGCCCTTTGCTGTTGTTCTCACAGCATCTGTAGCAGTAGACCTTCCCTCCAACATCTGGCAAGAATGATCAGAAGCTGCATGCATAATGTAGAAGGCCACATCACATTTGGGATACTGATTTCTAGATGGGCCTTTTTCTTTGCCCCCCCCTTCTTTCTTCTGCCTCTTCACCAATCAAAGATTCTACAGGTGCTCCTGCAGAACTGAAATCAGGATCCACAAGGGAATCTGCTGGCCAGATGTGCAGGCTTACCATTTTTTAAAGACACAGAAAAATGTTTATAATCAACTCAGATTAGAACTTCACTGATTACTGATACTTTAGAAGATTGTGGCTTTTGAAGAAACTTTACTGATCATTACTTCCTGTGTTTCCTGATGTCTGCATGGACCCGCATTCTTAATTATTTTCTCCATCTCAGTTTTCTAACATACTTTTCTAGTTTTATAAAGCCCAGTAAACTGGGTTTGACTTGATTCAGGATCATCCATGGAACTAATCTGCAAGGCCAGGCCATAAACCTGTATATACATATTGAGTCCATAGGGAGCATGGTGACTATGTGATTGATCCATAATCCTGGTTTAAAACTTTCCTGTGCCATGAACTCACTAGGTGGACTTAAGGAAACTGTTCTCTCCCAATCTTACCCAATCTGCATTATGAGGTGTAATATTGTTACCAGGTCGTACACCCCCACACTTTGATATGGTCTAATTGGCAAAATATATCAATTGGCAGATGTGTTTAATTGGCATAAAATATAAATTATATACACTTATGACTGGAAGCCATGTGGAAGAAGGGACCCTGGCTGGAAAAAGGTGGCCCCAGCGTGGCCAGGTTGTAAAGATAATCCTTTCCATGAGAACAATAGCTGAGCTCAAGCATCCCTGCACTCTTTTCCTAACAAAGCCTTGCCCAGTTACCTCACCCAACCAAGACATTGAAACAATCAGTCTATTGTAGACCCCTTTTGTTTATCCTGCCAGAAAGCAATTAACTCACACCCCTTCAGGGAGGGAAACAGAGTATAAAAATCCCCAGTTCTAAGCAACTAGTGTTGCAGTTCATCAGTTTGATTCCTGGCTGTGTACTGCCCTTAGACACACAAGTCTAAGCCACATTGCTGCTGCTTCATACTCTTCTGGATTAGTAATTATAACCCCAAACCCTCAGCCTCTCTATCTGTATTTTTTCCTCCCTTTATCCTTCAGTTAGATCTTGTGTGAATGTGTGACTGTATCTTGTGTGCATGTGTGAGTGAATTCCCCTTAATAAAACACAGTTGTAGTTTACTTTTGAATCTCTGGCTGGTTGTTTCCTGCAAGACCCTGTAAACATTGGCGGAAAGATCTCATTGTTACCCTCTCTTGCAGGCCTCTTAATTTTTAGCTAATGGTAATTCCCCTCTCTCACATGGAGGTACTGGCATCATGGGTGGACCCCTGAGTCACCTGCATTTTGGGGTAGCAATATAATAATACTGACTTACATTCAGTGTGGTTTTAAGGTTTGTGTGCAACCAATGTATATAAAGTGTTATCATTGAGACTTGCTACAACATGAATCAGCGTAGAGTGCCCCTGTCCATTATTCCAGCCAGCCATGCCCTCTTTATGACATTCCATTCCATCCCCAGTTCCATTTGTTTCTCCATAATCTCTTCTCACACCACCATGATAATAAGTTTGCATTCTATAGTCTCAGAATATGTTCAGTCTAATGCATTCTGGATTTTAGCCCAAACTGTTAAAGAGTTACCCTAGGTGCTGAACCTATTTTGGCTCAAAATGGGTCTTCACTGGGCTGTTTTGAGGTATCTCTCTCTGTTCTTGGTTAGGGCTTTTTCTTTCGTTAGAGGGATTTTCCACATTTACAAAACTTGGGGTTTCCTCAAGCTTCTTGTATGTGTCTAGATAATTTTTAGCTAATGGCCTATAAGCTTTGGATATAGAATGATTAGATGTACTCAGGAAGGATGCTGAGGAGTTTCCTTCCCTCTCCAGATCTCCTGCATGCACTGCAGCTGAAACAGCATGAGTCTCTTCTGTTTCTTGCCTTTCCCTTGTCACAACACATGAGAGAGATAATCTGCCCCCCCCCAAGTACCTTGTGGTGAGGTTGAAGAATTCCATGGAAAGTCAAGATCTTGGCCTAATCTAATTGCTAGCCCTAGCTTGAGCACCAGTTGCTGGATGGGTTTATCTATGATTCAGTGGCTCTGATCAAGTAGGGACTAGCAATTCTGTGTAGGTTCTTGTCTCACTAATGCTAAGGTGCAGAGAAGGTAAGCAACAGAAAACTTTTACCACATCTCCTCTGAAGGCAGATAACTTGGGAACAGAAGGTGGCAGCAAGTACATACAGAGAGGCTGGCTACTGTTTGTTATTATGTGCCTTTAAGTTGACTTATGGCAACACTATGCTAAGGTTTTCTCAGAAAGATTTTTTCAGAAGCAGTTTGCCATTGCTTCCCTTTAAGGTTGAGAAAGTGTGCTTCCTCAAGATCATCCAATGGGTTTCCATAGCTGAGTGGGATTTGAACCCTGATCTTTCAGAATTCTAATCCAGCACTCAAACAACTGCACCAAGCTATTATTTGAAGATTTCCCAGCACACCACACCACTGTTAGATGCAGAATCATAAACTGACTTTTCTTACCATCATTGCTAAGTCACCATATTCAACTTTCCCTCTGTCCAGCTTCATCAGAGTTTGCAAATAGACAGTAGCCTCATTCAGTCATTTTCCTGAAATTGTTTTCTAAAACTTGAGGCAAGTCAGGGAACTGCTTGGACAGACATCAGGGAGTGAAGAAATAATACCCTCTATCACATGCTGCATTCAAAGTAAGACTCTTCCCCTATTCCTTTAATTAATTTCTTTATGTCTTTATTTTTTAAAAAGCCAAGATGTAGCTATATGCTACACACTGTAGCTGAGACCCTACATTATTACAGCAGTGTAAATATCCATCAGTAGAGTTGCATTGCGCTTAACACTGTACAACTCTTGTACAGAACAGAGATATATACAATGTACAATGTACATGCCCATGCTAGTCAGTGGACAATGAAGCACATCCACATGCACAAAAGTTCTGCATGCATAAAGTTCTGCATGCATATGACCATTATGCATAGTTCAGACAATTCTCTCCACATGCACAGTTCAATATAAGGCTGCGTATGTCACTGACAAGATGCTGTCCGCTGTGTAACATCTAGTTTGACCATAAATAGCCTGAGAACAGAGAGGAAAAAACATTATTGTCTTTAGAGTCAGGACAAAAGTTCAAGCAATGCCAGCAGGCTGTGGGTGTGTCATGGGACTATAGGAAGCACAGATGAGTACCAGATTCAGCCAGAACTAGGGAGACTCTTTGCTGATTGAGTGGCAGCCCTGGGGATGAATTGTCACTGCCTGATCTGTAGCAGTCTCCTGAGAGAAACTGAGATTTTCTGTGTGAGTCATGAGCTGTCCAGCTCTAACCAAGGATTTGTTGTTGTTAATTGTTGTTGTGTCACCTTTAGTGTCTGGTAACTCCATGAATATGCTTATGTCCATGTCTCCTTTTCATTTGGGATTGTCTCATGATAGGGTTTTCATGGTAAAAGACACTTAGAAGTCATTTACTGGCTCCTCCTTCAGAACAGTGCAAACAGGAATTAGCTAAAGTACCTCTGCCATCATCGCAAAGAGATTATCCATCTAATGACCCACACACACACACTACTGTTGCTGCCCAGTAGCTCTTCAGCATGTTTAGTCTGTTGCTATTGTGTGGCCTTCATGTCATTTCCAACTTATCATATTCCTAAGGCAGTGATTTTCCAGCTTGGGGTACATGTAACCCCAAGGGTACAAATGAGGACATTAAGGCGCGCACACACACACATACACACAAAATGAATAATGGTGAGAAAGTGTGAGCCATTCTTGGAGGATGTCACAACTTGATGCAATTCTTGATTGTTTCCAGCACTTGTGTTTCTGTCCCAGAACTTTAAGAGATGGGGATGGGGAACCATAGAGATACAGAGAAGAGTGACACAAAAGCTGAACTTCCAGCTGCCATTGGCCCACAAACTTTAAAGAAGAGTCTTTCTCTCATGCACATGCACACATAGCCTTCTATTCAGGTTGCTGTGACCCTAGTGCCACCCACACTAGGTAGCTTGTTGAGTGTTGCGCACACATATTCTTCTCTCTCCAGTTTCCTTGTGTGCCTCTCCAGAAGGAGAGAGTGCACCTGATAGAGACATCCAGTTCCACCCCAAATCCATCTGAGGGATTTGAGTGGCAGCCCTGAGGGACGAATGTGCAGCACCAGTGACTCCTCTTTCTGCCTTCAGCTAGGAGCAAGCTGAATCTTGCCACCGCAGACAGGGTTGAGGTAAGTAAGTGACATGATGGGATGGAGAGGCCTGGCCAGGGTGGCTTGCTTGACACCTTTCTTTCCTTCTGTGGATGTGGAGACGTCTCCTCCAAGCCCACAGGAGCTTTCTGATGAGGTTTGTTTTTCCCCCAAAGAAGGGACATGGCAGAGATGGCAGCTATGCTGGGAGAGACTTGAAAAATCCTTGAAAGTCCAACCTGAAGATATAGTCTACTTCCTTGAAGGAAGAGGACATCCTATAATGCAAGTGAAAAAAAGTTTGAACAGCACTTCCTAAGGCAAACCTACCATGGGGCTTTCTTGACAAGATTTGTTCAAAGGGGGCTTACCGCTGCCTTCCATTGAGGCTGAGAGACTGTGACTTGCACAAGGGTTCCCATGGCTGAGCAGGGATTCAAACCCAGGTCACCCAAGACGTAGCTCAATACGCAAACCACTACAACACACTGGCTCTCACATTTAGTCTTTCTTCTTAGTAAAAGCCTGTCTCATGTGAAATAGTCTGCCAGAAGCACGCACATCCTCTTGCCTCACAGAAGCACACAACTCTACCACCACAGGAAGGTAGCAAAGATCAAGTTCTTTATTGTCAAAATGGGCTAATAAATCGCTATTTAGCAGCTGCTCCCTGTTGTCTTTGTTGGTTCTTTAAAGTCTTACTACAGCACGTCCTGGGATATTGAAATGGATATTCCAGTATTCACAAAAGCACATAACATTTGAACACAGCTGTCGATTGTTCAATAGCCTTCTCGTTGTTATCTAGTTGTAATTACCATTTTTAATGTCTAAAATAAAAGCGTCCATTTGTTTTGTTGCAGAAGAGAGGAGGGATGTTGTGAGCATTCATTCTTCATAAATCTGTCAAGCCGGCTGTCTTCTTTCAGGGAGAGACAAACTGCAACCTCTAGATGGCTCTTGAGGCTTGCTTTGCCCATTAGAAACCTGCTTCTACTGAATTACCTTGGGCAGATTTTCTGAGCTATGGAGATAACACGCAGAAAAGTATTTAGCATGTGCGATGAAACTAGCCTGGTATTGCATTGCCCGTTTTGGTGTGAAGTTTCGTTTGAAATATGAAGCATTGCTTATCATTTAAGGAAAGGGGGAGAGAGGGAAAGAGAAAGAGAGAGAGAGATTGAGAGAAAGCAAGAAAAGATGCTTATTTATTCATATCTAGTAAGCATCCCAGGATACTTCGTTCCCATTTTACAAAATTCATAATTCATTGAGTTTTTAAAATAAAAACAACTAAGGCATTTAAATTACAACTCGGGATCATTTATCACTTATATGTGTGAAGAATAAACACCACCATGGATTCCGCTTATGTGGAGCTGCATGCTGGGCTTCAATTATTCATTTGGAAGTTGCACTCTTAATTTTTTCCATCTCATAAACAAGAGGTTAATATTTTAAATACACCCAGCAAATATATTGTATGGAAACTCCAGCTTCTCCCTTTACAAAACTTACTTTACAGACTCACACTTAATTTTAATACCTTAGAAGGTTTCCAAGGTTTATTTGTATCAGTAGTGGTAAGTGCATGTCCTTGCTGTTGTGGGAGGAGAGGAGGAGGTGGAATCTTGCCCTTTTCAGTTGTTGTTGTGTGCCTCCAAGTCATTTCTGACCTAAGGCAATACTAAGTCAAACCTGTCATCGGGTCTTCTTGGCAAGACTCATTCAGAGGGGGGTTGCCCAAGGTCAAGCAATGGGTTTCCATGGCCAAGTAGGGATTCAAATCCAGAATCCTAGTCCAACATTGAAACCACTGCAAAACACTGGCTCCATGCTGTGTGTATACACGCCTCATCTCTGCAGTTCAGTGAATCTACCCAAGGGATTATGCTTGATTCATTATACAAAGGTGCAAGTTAGGTGACACCTAGATTCTAAAATACATCCTAAAAGCACCAGTTTTCATCTGATCTTTGAAGCTAAGCAGGGTTGGCCCTGGTAAGTGCCATTACTATTACAACTAAAACAGAGCAATAGCAGTGGTAATTTTTTAAAATATGATAATTGTCATTGTCACAGACTACTGGAGTATGCATGACTTATATTGTTTTAGACAGTAATTCTCCTATATCTGTTAAATACTAAAAACCCATTAAAGAAATGCAGGGGATAAAGGTCCAGTCCTTCTGAAAGTGCAACATTGTAATGGCTATATGATGTGATGTAATGAATGTAGAACCAGTGTGGCGTAGTGGTTTGAATATTGGACTACAACCCTGGGACCAGTTTTCGGTTCCCTGCTTGGCCGTGGAAACTGTATGACTTTGGGTGTGCAACACACTCTTGGCTCCAGAAAACCCCATGACATTACTATGTCTATAGACATTTCTGCACTAGACTGTTATGGTGCTATTATTCCACTTTCAACCTCCTATCGAATCCTGGGGTTTGCCTTAGGGTCACTATAAGTCAAAAATGACTTGAAGGTATACAACAACAACAACAACAACAAACAACATCAATGAATGTATGACGCTTTACATGCAATGTAATGTCATGTGACCATAGCAAGCAAACAGACATTACTATGTCTGTAGACATTTCTGCACTAGACTGTTATAGCGCTATTATTCCACTTTCAACCTCCTATGGAGGTTTCAACCGCCCGGCCCCTCCCGAAACTGCAAACCCCAGGATTCCATAAGAGGTTGAAAGTGGAATAATAGCGCTATAACAATCTAGTGTGGAAATGGCCTCTAGAGTTTCTCCCTAAGCAGAATGTATGTCTTTAAATAGCCTAAAAGATTACCAAAGAGGCTGCTCATTTCTCATATAAATAACCTGTCTAGGTTAACCATTATCACAAATTGGGCACTCAAATGACCAGAAGATGACAATGGAAACCTAAACAGAATGCAGATTAGCTGACAAGTGGCAAGAACCCCCAATCCCTCATAGGGGTGGGGAAACGTGCCTGTTACAACAGTATCCAAAGCCAGCCAAGTTATTTGGGTACCAGGAACAGATAATCCACAAAGCACCATTTCCCCCTCCTAACAATAACAATTATAATAACAGCATAGTACATACCTGTTTCCTGCCTTTTGATGACACACCAGATCTGATTGCCTCACTCTGTTGAATGCTTTCTCCAGCCCTGCAGCAGCCGACAAAGTATATAAAACCAATCCATGTTTACTGTGCTTACCATCTCAGTCCCTGGTAAGAGCCAGGGTATATTTCCGCCCACAGGCAGCTCATGGACTGAGCAGGGTGGGCACCTCATTCTACTACTAACAGGTAAGTCACCAGCCCCACCACCCCATGGGTCACCTATATCTTGACATGATTTGCCTGTCCATGAGTGGGTAACTGGTGGCCCTCCAGATGTCAGACTCCAGATGTCAAACTGACATGGTCAAGGATGATAGGAGTGATAGTACCTCTTTAACTGGGATGTTTTGTCACCTGTAGCCTAGCTCATTGGACTTCTGTAACATACAGTAAGGGAAAATAATTTTTTTTTCTGTTCTTGTCACAGAATTATAGACTCAGGAGCCAAGACTGATCCCAAGGGCCATCTAGTCCAATCCCTGCCAGTACAGGAATCTACTAACCCCTGTTTGAAAACTTTCAATAAAGGAGAATCCACTGTTTTCCATGTTAATCTATTCTATTCTCAAAAAGATTTTCCTGTCAGGAAGTTCTGCCTGATGTTTAGTCAGAATCTCCTTCCTTATAATTTGAATCTATTAGTTCAGTTTTTGTCCTTAGAGCAGCAGAAAACAAGCTTCCTCCATCTTCTGCATGAGAGCCCTTCAGATATTTTAAGGTGGCTATATGATCACATTGCAGTTTTCTCTTGACACGAAATATACCCAACTCCCTCAACCATTCCACATTTCCACTTAGTGTCAATTGTTCCCAAACAGCATCAGTCTTAGTCAGCCACATCCATGCTAATCTCTTGAACTGAAGCTGAATGAACCTAATACTATAACCTATAAGAAATGGAAGTAGCATTCCCTTCCAGCATGAAATCCAAATTCTAATGTTATCACAGTGGTTTGGGAAATGACTGAACTGAAGTTGCACAGAATCCACTGCAGTAATATAAGGACTACCACTTTGTCTTTCATTCATCCCTCACCACCCACCCCACAAACCATCTGGGCACATAGCTCCCTCTCCTGGACCATCATTTGTCCTTCCTTGACAATCAGGACTACACTGCAGCCTCATAAACTGGTGTCAGAGAGAAAAAGAAAAAGCACTAGTTTTAGCTATCGCAACTCATTTGCTTCATGTCCGATAAGGCTATAATAGGAACACAGAAAGTACCTTGATTAATTGGTGGATTTTCAGGTGCCACTTCCACTGATGTGAATTCCTCTTACTCCAGTTTAACTGATCCAGTCTATTTTTGCTCCGTTGATGAGCCATACATGCAGTACTCAAAATTCTTCAAATAATCCATCATTAATTTATCAGTAGTAGTAGTATATGTCTCTTACAGCAAAAAGTAACAAACAGTTGTGACATCTTAAAAGCAAACTAGTTTTCTTTAGCATAAGCTTTTGTGAACTGCAGCACACTTCATCAGATGCATGTAGTCTTCAAGGCATCGCTAGATTCTGTGTTGTTTTTGTCTTGAATTTAGCATTGCAGTCTTGTGTGCCACCAGCTTTAATGGTTTCCAGGACAGCCATCAAATGCACTGCATGACCTCAAACCAATCATATTCTTTCAGCCTCACGGACCTCACAGGACTGTACAAGCTTAACATGCGGACAAGAGCCATGCATGATCTCTTGAGCTTTCTGCCATAAAGGCAATCTATAAATATCACAAACTAATATATAAATGAAGTAGGTACCAGATGAACTTATCTGAGTAGTATATCCCCTACAAAAAGATACATACAGCTATTTGCCTCATCACATCAGGCAGGGACAACTAGAGGGGTGTTGGACTATGTATGACTTTCAGGTCTGGAAAAAGTGCACTGAATGTGCACTAATATGGAACAAAAACTGGGAAGGGCTATTCTTTGCATAACTTTCGATAGTGTGGAAACCGAGGTCTAAACTTAATTGGTAGTCTTAACTAGGGCTGAGCCATTAAATAAATTGATGAATGGTAAGTCAACACTTGTGGAAATCCCACTGATTCAGTGAGTTCAGTCCAGCTGGAACTAGCAACAAGATTTAGACCCAAGATTTTCAGCAAGACAGATCTTTGATCCAATTACATTCTTTAAAAAAAGAAAAACCCTCTTAAATGGATCTTCACTTGTGTCCAGTCCACATAACTACCTGTGAGGTAAATTATATTAGAGCTGGGAAAAGTTACTTTTTGAGATTACGGCTTACAGATTATATCTATCAGGATTCCTAGGCATCATACCAGCTGCCAGCAGGGTGGAGCATATTGGTTATAATTCCAAAAAGTAATATTTCCAAACTCTGAATTGTACTACATTTTCCATTATAGAAACTCTTGACTCTTTTGTTTGAGAATGAAATTTCTTCCAATAAAATATGTAAATTTTATGAATCCAAATCTAATTTATGAATCCAAATCTAATAAAATATGTAAATTTTATGAATCCAAATCTAAACGTATATAAAAAAAATTCAAAAATTCTGTCTGAAAATCTAAGTCACATCTCTGCAATAAAGAAAGGGTAGAACTTGCAAATTACACTTGCATGATTATGCTTTGCTAGCAGCAGAGCATAATGAAGTAGTACAGAGATTTTAATTATACATACTGGCCTCAGTTACAGACATAAGCTGGCTGATTTAATATTAATAAGGAATAACACAGAAAGACAGTGTGTGGTTTTAGTTTCCTTAGAAAGGTTAATATCTTTCAGATATTTTGTATTATATCACCGGTAAAATATTTACATTATGTGTTTTAGGAAATAGTGGGTGTCAGCTCAGATTTATGGTAACTGAATTGTATGATAATAGTCTTTTCGGAGAAGTCTGCTTTCTCTGAATATATTAAGAAAAACATTGATCAAAACTTGAGTTTCACAAATATTTGCCTGGTTTATTGTTAAAAAGCTGAGCAGCAGGACTGAGGTGACCAATGATGTCTCTCCAGATGTTTCTAGACTGTGGCCATTTCCATCTACTACTACTACTACTACTACTACTACTACTACTACTACTATTATTATTATTATTATTATTATTTATTTATTTATTTGTATCCCGCCTCTCCATATGGATCGAGGCGGCAAACAACTTACAAATAGAATGTATTTCGAAACATTTCTATACATGCCCCCAACCAACTGGGTACTCATTTTACCGACCTGTGAAAGGATGGAAGGCTGAGTCAACCTTGGAGCCAGGTAGGATCAAACTTACAACCTTCTGGCTTGCAGTACAGGCATTTAACCACTGCGCTACCAGTGGTTAAATAATGCTCTTATAGCATGATTATTCCACTTTCAACATCTTATGGAATCCTGGGGTTTGCAGTTTAGGGAGGGGCATTTAGAATTCTCAGCCAGAGAGCTCTTTGGCTTCAAGAAACTACAAACCCCAGAATTCCATAGGATGTTGAAAGTGGAATAATAGCATTATAGTGTAGAGTGGAAATGGCCTGTAATTGGATACTCCCTTGCCACAGGCTATTCTAGGTAGGGTTGGTGGGAACTATAGTCCAAAGAGATCTATGGGACAATAGTTGCTTCAAATGTAATTTTCTTCTGCTTTTACAGCAAATTAGAGGCTCAGTCAACACTGAGCTGAATTTTTCTGTCCCATTTCAAGCCCTGCATTGACATACTTCTTTCACTTATGCCAGAGTTAAACTTTCACCCCTTCCTGCCCTCAAGGTTTAAATTTGGGCATGGAAATGATTGTGTTTGTGGGATTACCTGCACATGCACATATATGCATGTGGTGAGGAGAGGTTTTGAAAAAAGGATATGGCTGCTCTTTTTGACCCATGTGACCAAGACATTCTTGGATTTTGTGCAAATGAAAGAGCTGCATGAACATGACAGACATGCATTGCTCCAAATTTACACTGAAAAGGAGTTCCTGCAGCTTGCAAGCCCAGAGAAAATCAAACTAAAATTGGTCAGTGTGTCCTGAGAGGGTCAAACCTAGATCAGGACAGACTCAGATTCAGAAAAGACTTAGGCCATTATGGCACGATGTCACAATCCCACGATGGAGATGCAATGGCAGTGAACTGCAGGTCATGCTTTCACATGATGTCATCACGGTCCCACAGCCAGTGTGTCCCCATGTGTCATGATCACAGGATATTCGCTTAACAGAAAAAATCCATTGAGCACTTGGGATCACGTGACATTCCCATTAGCCCAGCCATGCGGAAGGGGTGGCAGTGTGATCACTTGCTTCTTTCACCAGCACAGCACAGGAAAGAAGTTGGCTGTGCTGCAGAAGGCAAGTGCATGTCGCTCGTGCTCCCTTCCACAGGGAACTGGCCAGGTGTGGAGGGGAGTGTTCCCATCACACTTCCGTATAGGCAAAGACACTGCCAAGATTGCAATGGGACAACAGCGGGAATTGGTGAGGTGCAGAAATGGCCTTAGGAAATATTGTAGTATATAGTCCTGAAAATGAGGAACTTATACTGTGAAAACTTACTAACATACAAAAAAATGTATGCAATGAATATATATAATACATACAACACACAATAGTGTAAATAATATCTTATAATTGAAAGGTAGTATCTGTAGATTAGGTGAAAAACCTAACCTTGTCAAACAGAATAAACCGGTAACAGCAAATACATAGTCATATACATTGTACATATTATACAAATTCATTATATTCTGTCTAGTAGCATTAGGTGGCCCATGAGGTATTTGGAACGCTTCCAGTTTGTGAGATGCTTTGCTCTTCTGTTTAAAATAAAAGTCTTATTTATTCTACAGGTGTGCAAAAAGAATTTTGATTGATTCATATTTCTTTATGGAAAAACCCATCTTGCATCTTCCTGGATTGGCAACAGAACACAATGCATCTTGCCTCAAAAATTAATATGTTTTTATGAAGCTGTTACCAGGCCATACACTCCCAAACTCAAATATAGTTGAATTAATTGGCAAGAAATATTAACTGGCTTTAATATAAAATTTTGATGTGACTGTCTGACCAAGCTGGGCAAAAGGATGATGCTGGCGGAGCACATGCACTGCAAAGTAGGTCAGAACCGCCTTCTAAGTCATATTCTGGAAATCACCAGGTAACTCCAGAGATCCTAGGCTTAAGTTAGCCATAACAACTTTGGACTCTGCTTTTGGACAACAGCAACTGGGAAGTTCCCATCAAACTGCTGATTGTTTCAACCCTTCTTCCCACCAACCTGTAAATCTCTCCATTGGCTACACCTGTCCAACCATTACAGAGCTATCATGATGTCCATTAGTGTTTGTCATCTAATGCTAAGATAGTTAGATCTCATTGTCCACTCTGTGAAATCCATTATTTACTTGGCCAGAGAACCATTCAAAGCCTTACCCTCCAGGCAGCAATTGTATTTTAAAAACCCCAGTTTTAATTAGTTAGATGCAGTATATCACTTGCTGGTAGCCATGCTGTCACTCCAATTCCCAGTCAAATATTGTCTTTAAACGCATGTATAAGCCACATCACTGCTTCTTCACTGCTCTCCAAGACTAGTAAATATTACCCACTACATCCTGAATCTTACTGTCCAAAACCTCTCCTTCCTTTGTCCTTCAGCTAGACTTGTGTGAGTGTGTGACTGTTTGGATCTTGTGTGCTTGTAATCAATTCCCCCACTAAAACACATTTGAACTTACTTTTGAGTCTTTGGCTGGTTTTTCCCTTCGAAGACCCCATAAACATTGGTGGAAAGATCTCGCCAGGTTCCCCCACCTTGCAGGCCTCCTAATTTGAGCTAATATTCCTCACCTTTGCACGGAGGTACTGGCATTGTGGGTGGATCCCTGAGTCATCCAAGTTTGGGGGTAACAAAGCCTTTTGGAGGAAAAAAAGCTCACAAAACTGTGTACATATGAAAAAATGTGTACAACACAAAAATGCATAACTTTGAAAAATACAAGCACACAAGTGTAGTTTTGAAAATGTATACCAATTTTTCACAATAGAAAAAAATGCACCCAAAATACATAGTTGTTTCCATATGGAAAGGGGAAGGAATTCTCACAAGCCAGTACAGAACCAAATGTTGGATGAATACTGAGAAAGATCATACATGAGAGACAAGAAAGATTTTCACATACCTGCTCTCATAGGGACCAATTTGAATGTATACAGTTCAATGTTGCCTTGTTTTTGGAAGATATAATGTGATGGGAGAGGTCAAGAAAAGAGAAGCTGTGTGTGATCACAACACAGTTACACACAGTAACACAACCTGTGGGCTGGTTTACAAAATAAACACACTTGAGACAGCGAAGTACACTACGACTGGAGCAATATACCTCTTTGCATGAAGCGCTTTCCTTTCTCACTCATGCAAAATGAATTAGAACTGGGATTTCCATAAACACAAGTACTAGCCTGCATATTTCATGTCTTAATTCCCTTGTTAACAATTCTGGTTTTTAGAAAAAGAAAAAACACCAGCCCCAAATAAAAGATAATAATAATAATGTAAAAGCTTTTAGAGATATTTGTTATATAATTTTTATGACCAGCTTTGAAAAGATGGAAACCACAACAGCTAGCGGGTATTGTTTTTCATTAAGAATATGTTAAGGTAAATTTTGAAGAACCACCATGGTACAGTGGTTTGAATGCTGGTTTATGACCCTGGAGACCAACGATTCCCTGATCGGTCATGGAAACCACTGGCTGACCGTGAGTATGCAATACATTCCCAGAAAACTCCGTGACAGGTTCATCTTAGGGTTGCCACAAACTGGAAATGACATGTAGGCATACAACAACACGTTTCTAGTGACACATCAAGCCTAGCCACTGATGTTTCTGGCTGAGCATATGGAACTGAAGGAGCATGTAATGATCTATTTATGTGATTATAACTATTGTAAATAAGAGACACTGTGATACTTTTTGCATGGCATTTGCCATGCGAAAGGGCGCCTGGAGCATCGTGCAATTGTGAGGAGCAATCTGCACAACACACTCACAATCGCATGACGCTCCAGGGTCTGGCAGGCGCCGCTTGCGCACTTTTCAGCTTTCAGCTGAAAATGGTGCATGATCACGCATTGCTCCAGGGCCCCGCACGCAGTTGCCATGTGTGCAGAGCCTCCGGAGCTGTGGTGGTCACACTTCTTGCCCCAGTGAAGCCTGGGAAATTCCCAGGCTGTGCTGCGAAAGGAAGAGGTGGGGCTCTCGTGCTACCTGCTTGGGAGCAAGCAGCTCGTGCAGAGCTGAAGCAGCAGGGATGTGAGAGCCTCTTACTGGGAGTTGCTTGAGCGATCCCCGCACCCCAGCACCAAAAAAAAAAAAAAGGTAAGGTGCTGAAAGCGCCTGTGTTTCCTAGTACCTTTGCTTAACTCCATTTTTAGAAAATTGTCTCCATACAATTAGATGGCAGCTATGCTGGGAGAGACGTGAAGAATCCTTGAAAGTACAACCTGAAGATATAGTCTATTTCCTTGAAGGAAGAGGACATCCTATAATATTTCTGTTAATTGTTTATGCCTAGCCTCTTCTTGGTAACTTCCAGGGAAGGAGTTCTGTTTTTCACAGGGGTTCTGCCATTCAGAACAGTGTAGGGCCTGTCTACTGTTGTCTACATCATTTATTAGAACAGATTGGAGAGTCATTCTTTAGAGTAGATGAATCCAAAAAAATCAGGTGTTGTAAATGACACTATTAGTTGTAATGCTATTAATATGTAATGCTACTATGATAGGGGTGGTGCCAAGACTAAAACAAGCAAATCTAAGCTTTCTTCACCCACACATATTGGTCCCATTTCATATCAGGTTCACAGACGTTTGTTTGGAAAGAAGAAAAAAATAGGGCTCAGCTGCATGCTACATATTTAATGTAGCATGTAGCTCAGCCTTCCTTGTGTTTCCACAGTTCTTTCAGCCAGCTGAGCATGTACTTATTTGGGAAGAAATCCCATTGAGCTCAAAAAGACTTCCTGCTGAGTAGAGAAGTGCAGGATTGTACTGTTATCCTTTTTTCCTCTTTACATCACTGCTGCTCAAAGTGTTGGTCCATGGAGCAGTGCCAGGCCACAAGATTGGCTAATCACCTTCAGTGAGTTTCAAAGAGATTATGCAAATATGGTGTTGATATGGCACAGAAATAGTACCAGTCTCTGGAAGAAAATATGTCAATTGACCAAATCAGATAGTTTGAAAAGTACTGCTGTAGACTACGTATTATATTTATGTTCCCCTTTTCTCACAAGGGCTAAAGAGTTATATGTTTCATGTGGCACTGTATAACTAAAGCACAACTCACACTTCAAATATAAACAGTGACCATTGTTTGGTATAAGTTCTTAGAGAGAGGTGCTTCACCCCCTTCAACATACTTTGGCCAGAATCCTGTGTTGCTCAGCATCGAATAGTCGTTGCACATGCAGAACCTCATTACAGCTGGCTATTCACTGCACTTTGGACTTCAGCCATTTCTGCTGTACACTGTTCTAGTGCTATTATTCCACTTTCAACATCCTATGGAATCCAGGGGTTTGCAGTTTACGGAGGGGCATCTAGAATTCTCAGCCAGAGAGCTCTTTGGCCTCAGTAAAATACAAACCCCAGAATTCCACAGGATGTTGAAAATGGAGTAATAGCACTATAACAGTGAAGTGCAGATGTGAAATGATTATATCATCTACCGAGGTCTGCCAGCATAATCGTGGGAGTCATGGTGGTAGGCTAAAGTGGTTCTAGGGTAAGTCTGAAGGGGGTGTCTTTGCAGAGGGAGGCAGGGAATACCAACCTCTACAAAGACCAAAAAATAAAAAAAAAGTGAAGCCAAACAAATTGATTTACACCTTTATATGCCACTAACAGAATGCCAGCCTGTGAGTGGGTTACTCCTCCCCTCTTTCTGATTTTCTTTCAAAATCCACCTCCCTGCTACTGATGGTTTTCTTTCTGATGCCTATAAATGCCATCACAGTGCAGGTGGACAGACATAAAAATAGAGAGGTCTATATGGACGGAAAGATAGATATGCATGTGTAGACACACAAATACACAGATATTCACACCGTGCAGCGGCTGTACTTAGCTATATACTCCCCTAAATGTATTTTTAATCTTCTCTCTCTTCCATGCTGCTTCTCTACCATTTTGTGTTTTCATACTAGCATTGAATTGCATCCGGTAGCCTTCACTTACTGGCAAAGTACTTTCAGTCCATCGTAACAGACCGGGTCACCTTGTATTGCTGAGACAACTCTGCATGCTTTCTTGTTTTTCTGGTGCAACCGTAGTTGCACCCTGTCAGATCTGCTTAGTGGCTCGGGAGATCTTGCTGTTAGTCAGTGAATCTCATCACTTAGGTTTTATGTGCTTTTCCCCAGCCACCTCAATCTCCCCTCACACATACCATTACTGCCTCTCTGGTGTGTGTCTATCAACATCCCATGATGGAATGAATCTGTCAAGTCCAACACTTTTCTGTATGTAATTCCTAGAGTGTGTCTAAGCCAGGGCCTATGTGAAGGAAAGATGTAGGGTGCCACTGTTCTTCCCTTGTATAAATCATCCACAGCCGGGTGGTTTTGAGAGTTCTTTTTCTCTGCCCTGCTGGTGAACTGTAGCACAGTCCTGCTGCCTCTCTAAGCAAGTATGCCTTGCTGCAAGAAAATGGGAGGGATGCCTAAACTGCATCAGAAGAACCAGGGACCAGTCTTCTAAGGAAAGGTGCAATTATAATATGGATTACAGTAAATGGCTGATTGAGAAGCATAATCTCTCCCCGAGTTCAAAATGATCTTCCCTCAGCCATGAAGCCACTTCCAAGAGGTTGCTTTTCGTTTGCAGATTTGTTTGTTATTTTCCAAGAGCAGGTGGCAGTTTTTCAGGCGCTGCTTAGGCTTTACCAAAAAAGAAAGGAAGATTTGCATATTGTTGCATGTGGACATTTATATTCCATAGATTGACATTTAGAAATAATTACTGTGATTTAAGTAATATACATATACCTATACATATATATAAAATCTATCTTAATTCATAGTTATTATTTATGTAGTGCATCTGCTGAGACAGTGACCTTTCAGACTACACAATTATAGCACCCCTTTAACTGCCATGGCAACATTCTACGGGGATCTGGAGTTTAGGGAATGGTAATTAGAATTCTCAGTTGGGGAGTTCTAGTGCCTAACTGCAAAACCCAGAATTCTATAGGATTCATGTAATGGCAGTTAAAATTAAATCATAGTGCTACAACTGATCTGTAAAAGAGTCCAGATGACCTGCATCTGTTCTGCAGGTGCTAGCTCTTACTGGGCGACTTCAACACCACTCCTGTTCTTAGTTATAGGTTTTTTTTAAGTCTGTAAATTAGGCCCCTCCCGAAACCGCAAACCCCAGGATTCCAGAGGATGTTGAAAGTGGAATCATTGCGCTATAACAGGCTAGTGTGGAAATGGCACAAGCTATTCTGGCGTGCTTGTGAAATATGTTCCCATTTTAATATTATTTTAGTCTGCTTCTATTTATAAGGGAGTATTTGTGACTTCTGCCCTGCTGTTTCGCTATGGTTTCCTTGGATCTGTTTGTGCTTTCCATTCTTTTTGCTTTACTGATGCCTTTGTTGTATTGTAACTGCATTTATATTTATTTAACCATCAAAAGGCAAAGTAAAAAAAAATGCTGCCATCAATATCTTTAAAAAAAAAGATGTTATTTTCTACTAATGTACAAATTGTTGCCATTTGTTGTACGTTGCCTTGAGTGCACCAAGTGCAGAATGTCAGGATGTAAATAATTATATTTTTAAATAAATAAACACACAAATATAAATGAAATAACTTTCTGCCCACAACCCATATGCTCCAAAGCAATATAATAAAAACAAGACTACTTGGAAAAAATGGGCAAAGGAATGCCTTGCACTCAATTACTAGTCATCTTTCACTAGAAGTGAAATAAATTGGATTGACCTCCTTTTGCGTATTTAAAAACTAACCCATGTCCTTGAAAGACTTTGCAGTCCAAATGTTAGTCTGCATTTGAAAGATCCCCATCTCTTCTGCTGCTCTTCCCACTGCTTTCTCATTTGGGACTGTCACTGATCCCATCACTGACACCCTCGTTCTTGTCTTTTCCTAACCCTGCATGCATTGATCCAGAGTAATTGGTGGAGTGGTCAAGTTTGCTGTGATGTGAAACATAGACATATGATGGCATGGAGAACTAGTGACAATGAAAAGGGAGAAGGAGGTGAAAATGAAGGAAGGGTGTGGGGAAAAGAAAGCTACAGAAGGGCCCACACAGGCCTGGTCACTCCCATATTTTCCTGGCAGATAATGTACAACCTGTTCATGTTCTGCAACTGTCCCAATTTGGCAGGGACAGTACCAGTTAATCCTCTGTCATCCCACTATTTCAGATGCTTCTTAAATGTCCCAATTTCCCTTTCTTCTTCCCACTTTCCCCTTTCATCCTCAGTATACTTCAGGCCACTTCTGCACTGTACTGTTATAGTGCTATTATTCTGCTTTCAACATGCTATGGAATCCTGGGGTTTGCAGTTTAGGGAGAGGCCTTTAGAATTCTCAGCCAGGGAGCTCTTTGGCCTCAGTAAACGACAACCCCAGAATTCCACGTGGTGTTGAAAGTGGAACAATAGCACTATAACAATGTAGTGTGGAAATAGCCTCAGTTGCTGTGAACTGAACTCCAAGTGCCAAAGTAGTTTGAACTCAGTTAACTCAGTGATGGGGAGAAGTGGGGGCAGAATCTTGCCCTTCCCAGTCTGCTCAGGCAAAAGCAAACTGCTGCAGCGTCTCTTAGTTTGCCTTTTCTCCCTTTACCAGCTTGATCACATGCTGAAGTTGGCTGGCCACACATGTCCCAATTTTCATTAGTGAAATGTTGGAGGGTGTGCCTGTTTAATAATTTATTTACAAATATTATGCCTCCTCTACTTCTCATTTAACTCTGTGGGCCATCCTTGTTATATTCAGGCTAGTTCAGCTCAGAATTTCTGAAAATGGGCTGGTTTTACTAAATGAGTGGGGTAGAGCAAGAGAGTTACTTCTCTAACTACAGCTCTCAGAATCTCAGTGCTGGCCACTGGCCACAGGAGCCAAGACTTCCTTAGCTGCAGTCCTTCCTATGGATGTCAACACCTTTTTAATCCTTCACCAGTAAAACATGGCCTACCAATAAGTGGACACAGAACATCTGTTTCTATTCCACTCTCACTAATGATTTTGAAAGGGGAGGTACTAAATTTCACCATTCTGCAGTTGATTTGTGACTTCAGGAGGCCACAGAGATAACGTGAGGAGCAAATTGCACATTTAGTTCCCCAAATTCTGATCCAGTTGAACAAATGATATAAAAGCCATCTGCCTTCTGGGATTCCCATATTGAAAAAAAAACTCATCATGTAAACTGCGTTAAACTTCAGTTACTGACGATTTTACACTTTATGCAAGCTATAGATATATATTAAATGAAATTATGAGCTACTTGGGACAAAATGGTTGTGAGATTTGCAAAGAGCAGAATGAAAGGGCACTGATGATTTTTTTAAAAAAGATTATGAATTAATGCAGTTTTCATATTAAGAAGTTTATAACATAACAAAGGACCTCATCACAAACAAATTTACTTTTACTCCAGCTAATGCTGGAATTGGTGTATGCCATTTTAATCTGAGTTGCAGTTTGCCATCATAATGTGAGTTGATGGGGGAAAGTATTCCATAGTTTTGGTACAGTTTTGCTTTATATTACTTGACAAATTGATTTTGTTTTGTGGTCATTTGAACATTTATTCAAAATGTTACACATCCCAGTCAAAAACAAAACAAAATCTTCATGAAGGACAGGAAGATGAGCCAAAGAATTTTCCATAACAGTGGCCCTTTTCGCACGGGCCTTTTCTCGCGCGACAGCCCCGTGAGCCTCGCGGGAGTGGGAGCGTTGCTCCGCACGACGCACTCCCACTTCCGCCGGGCTCACGGGGCTGAAGCGGCGCGAGCGCGGGTTTTTTGATTTTCGCTTCCAAGCGAAAATCACCCGCGCTCGCGCAACGGTCCCGGCGCCCGCGCACACTTACCTTTCGTGCGGAGCGTCCGGGAGCCGGCCGTGTCGCGCTTCCTTCCCTCCGCCCCTGCGGAAGGAAGGGACGGGGCGGGGCGCTTGTGCGACACGTCCTGCTTGGCGCGCGCACGCGGGGGGGCGGACAGGAGGAGCACCTTTCTCTCTCGCGTGCGCGTGGGGGGGCGGATGGGAGGAGATCTCTCTCACGCGCGGGGGGGATGGAGGGGACAGGCTCCTTTCTCACGCGCGCGGGGGGGAATGGACGGATGCGCGAGCCGCCGCCGCCTCCGGGAGGCTGCCGCTTCCCCGCTCGTTCCTTCGCCTGCGGAAGGAAGGAGGGGGAAGCGGCAGCCTCCCGGAGAAGGCTTCATGCGCGAGCCGCCCTCCCCCGCTCGCGCGAGAAGACTAATGCAAAAAGGACCGGTGACATTTGCAGCTAAGTGCATTGTGAATGAAGAGTTTAAAGTAAAGTGAAACATTTCCACAAGTGTACGTTGACTCTATCATAATCTTCTTAGGAAGCAAAGGAAAGTCTTAAAAATATTAGCTTTTGAAAATATTATTTCAAAATACCAAATGATGTCTAACTAAACATGCATTATTTATGAAAGTTTGGAAACTTGTCAGCACATGATTAATGCCTCAGATTACAATCTGAAAACCTTGATTTAACTATAGAAGAATGAGTTACGGTTAATGTCATTGAAACCAATAGAATTGTCACTGATCATGACTTGGCTATCATGATACATCCAGACAGTCTGTTGAGAATTTGCTAAATGTTGCAAGACTGCTGTTTTCACTCCAAAAATGAAACAAAAACTTTTTGGATTTGAGATTTTCTCATTTTATGCAAAATATCACTGCGCAAAACTACTGCTTAACCCAGTTAATAATCAACAATCACACACTCCCCAACTGTCCCAATTTGATAGAGTCAGTCCAGATTAATGCTATGTCTGGCCACTTTTTCAGCTGCTTTTAAAATGTCCTTCCCCTTTGTCCTCAGGTTAGCTTAATTATTGCAAACTGAATTTAAAGTCCAACAGTAGCTGGACTCAGCAGGGAAAGGGAAGGAGAGAGAGTGGAACTCTGCTTTTCCCTGCAGACTCCAGCAAAGCAAACTGCTGCATCCTCTCCTAGTTTGTGTGTTCTTCCTCATTAATAACTTTTGCCATCTTGACCACATTCTGATGTCACTTGGCCACAAGTGTGCTGATTTTCATCTGTGAAATGTCAGCAGGTATGCAGTCTTTAACAGTAAGACTATTTCCTCCCAATATTTTTTTCTTTAAGTCCAAGGGAAATCTAGAATGATACTTAGCCTCTCTGCTGTATTTTCAAGCCCTCAAGCAAGATGTCAATGCAACAGCACTCTCCCACTCATGTTTCCCCAGGGCTTGTACTGAGACTAATAATGTCCCTAACACTCCATGCTATCATAACTAACAGTCATTGTTAATCTTGTTTCTGACACTGGCCATTTCCGCACAAGCCTGTTATAGTGCGATGATTCCACTTTCAACCTCCTATGGAATCCTGGGGTTTGCAGTTTCGGGAGGGGCCGTCTGGCCCCTCCCAAAACTGCAAACCCCAGGATTTCATAGGAGGTTGAAAGTGGAATCATTGCGCTATAACAGGCTCGTGTGGAAATGGCCACTGTCTCAGGACTAGTAGACATTGATAAAATTATCCTCCATGAATTTGTTTAATATCTCCAAATTGTCCAAGAATGGTTGCCACCATTACATCTTGGGGTAGCCTATTCTATGGTGTTCTCTTGCACTGGATGGTTAAGGTAATATTGTCTGAAGACTGTGAAGAACACACTAAAGTGTCAATTTCAGAGGGTCCTTGATCTTCTGGAATAAACTATTGTTTCATGTGTGCTATTGCAATGGGAAGTATCTCATTAGAAACACACATATAAAGTCATACCTCATCTTTCAGATCCTGCCAGCCTCCCTAAACTGCAAACTCCAGGATTCCATAGGATGTTGAAAGTGGAATAACAGTGCTATAACAGTCTAGTGTGGAAATGGCCTGAGTTGCCCTTGAGAACGGATAAATAAATTAAAAAATGGCTGCCCTCCTAAAGTAAATTTTTATCATGTATGCCCCATAGCCTCTGCATTAAGTCAAACCATCACAAATATTCTTTTTGAATTTGATGAAAATCCTTTAAGCCATTTTCATGTGATACAGTAACCAGTGGACAAAGATAGAAACTGACTCATTTTATATAGATGGCCATACATAAAGTTTCAAGAAATATCTTCTTCATTTGCCGTTGAGGTTTTTTTTTTACTGCAGTCTCTCATTACTGTAATAAATAGAGTATTGAAAATAATATAAAGGAGACCCTATAAGACTGTGAGAAGGGAAAAAAAATCTTATTCTTAAAAGTCATAGTATAACCATGATGATGGGTTTTATGTGGGTTTCCCTCATATCAATTTACAACCAGGGAAATAAGCAGCCCTGCCAAAATTTTCATCTCTAGTAAACCCTTTTGTCACTGGAACAAACAGGACGAACTGGGTGAAATACTGATGACATTAGAATAAAATATATCACAAAAAAAAGAAAAAGGAAAAAGAACAGAAAAAAGGCAAGCATAAGGCAATAATATCACTGGCCATTTCTGCACTAGCCTGTTATAGTGCAATGATTCCACTTTCAACATCCTCTGGAATCCTGGGGTTTGCAGTTTCGGGAGGGGCTGCCTGGCCCATCCTGAAACTGCAAACCCCAGGATTCCAGAGGATGTTGAAAGTGGAATCTATAACAGGCTAGTGCAGAAATGGCCACTGATATAGTCAAGAGCAGAGGTGGGGAAAGTGTGGCCTGTGCCCTAGGGCTGTTTCTCTGCCCCTGGGGGCCCCTGGAGATAATAAAAATTCTAAAATGCCATCTAGGAGGCAATTTCTAGCACATTAGCAAGCTCTCGGGCCTTTTCAGGGGTCAAACAATTTTTTTTCAAAAAAAGTAAAAAAAAAAAAATTGCTCAAAAATGTCCCTTGGGACTGTGGGGGCATTTCCACATTTGGGGAAATTAGGTCCAGAAGAGATCTTTGGAGAAACAGGAAATTACTTCCAATGATTTCATCCCCTGGACCTAAAATGGCCCCAGAAGGCCCAAAATCATGGCGAAATTGGGAGCCTTTGGGGGCAAATAAAAAAATAAAAAAAATATTGCTCACCCTTGTTCTAAAGAATCATAATGAATGATGAACAGTAAATTAATTACCATAACAGAGCCAGTTGTTTTTTTTCTTTTGTGTGCAGTGAGGCCAGTTGGTTGATAAGACTCCATGAAGGAAGCAGAATAAAATAAAACACAGGATATATGTATGTAATACTTTTTTAAAGGTTTAAAGTGCATTATTTACATTGTATCCACAGAGATATGTGCCACAGCAATCAGATTCACAAATTAAACCTATATTCGCCTTCCAATGATGAATTATTAAACAAAGCATGTTAAACTGTGGATTAGGGTGTTCACCTTTACAAAGACTCCTCTTATTTTTTATGAATTCTAGACCTTTGTGTAGTCAGTGTGAAGACCCCCAAATGGGTCTGCAAGAATGTTTCCCTGCATGTACGGACACTCTGCTATGGTAAGCAGGGGCAGAATGGAGGGAAGGAAAGTCTTGGGATGCATGGACCGCAGGAGGAGCGGGAGGCTGGGACTAAGGAGACCACCTACTCCAAAGGAAAAGGAAGGGCAAGAAACAGGAAGGGAAGAAGAATCATCAGGGGATTGTTCACCTGGTGAATAAGATTAAACTCAGTCTTTTCCAGAACCTCAATACTTCGCATTTCCTATTTGCACCCATTGGAGTTAGACCTCTTTCAAGGTCTGAACCTCAAATGCAGGGCTGAATCTGGGTGAGGAGCAGCAAAATGAGGGCATTGCCCAGTTGTGTACCAAGGCTTAACAGTACCCAGGGCAAGGGAATGGCGCGAGTGGTGGGACAGGGTGAGTGGTAGGCAGAAGTGGGTGGGGCAAGCAGGGGCAGTGGGGCAGGCAGGGGGATTCCTCTTTTTTTGCACCCCTCTGACAGTGGCGCCCGGGGCACACGCCTCAGTTGCCCCACCCTAGGTCCACCTCTGGCATTGCCCTTCTAGTGAAAATTTCCTTCAATTCCTAAATTCCTAGCATTGCAGACAGTGAGATGCTGAAAATTGCTCACACCTAAACCCCTTATGTTTGCTGGGTTCACATTCCCTTGGTAACTTTGCCTGACCTTTTTCTTTGGATACCTAAACTTTATTTCTAAATGCTCCACTGAAGTTATTGCAAAGCTAGGAATTCGGGGACTGAAGGAAAACTTCATGTGGGGGGGCAGAACTCTTATTTGGGGAACAATACTTTCAGTTTTCCCTTTCTGTTAGCTAAATGTCAGACCTACCACAGCAGAGACCAACATGAATTCCCTCTACCCCAGATGTAGCACAGGGAGAAGTTTCTTGCTTTAAGTACTGAGTCCCTTTCCTTCCTTTTCTCTTCCTGTTTCCTAAATTAACTTCACAAAACCCTACTGATGTGGTGTTAACGGAAGGTAATAAACTTGTGAGGAAACATCCATGATTTCTCTACTGATTTGGACGCAGGATGGAGGAGAGGACATTGGAGGAACCCTTTCCAGCTAGCTTCACCTTCTGCATACCATTAATATTTGACAGCATTTGACTAACAGACAGAGAGGGCAATTCCTGATGCTAGAGGAGTGGGAGGAATTGAAGAGAAGCTGCTCCTGCCAAATGGAACCCTCAATAGGAAACTCAACACAATGTGCCCATCATGTCATCATGTTTTTGTCCAATCACCTTTAAATTGCTAAGGACTCAATGAGTGACCAAGACATGTTGATGTCTTTCTTTTTTCTGGAAACCTGCAATTCTGAATGCCGAGAGGGGCTGCTTTCTCAGCTTGAAGCTGTTTGCAAATGAAACCTTTTGAGAGCGGTTTGCATGCCGAGGTTTCTCTTGATTGACCCAACCTTTTCTGGGCATAGAGAATGCCAGTTCTGTTCAACTTGCCCTCCTGACACTTGATGACTTTCTGCCAAGTTACATGTTTGACAGCTGTTCTGGGGTGTTGTTTTCCCAGCTGTTGGCCTGACCAGCTTCATAAAGCCAATTACAGTCACAGGCAATTAATGACACCCTCCTCAAAACACTTGTGGAAATGATAGTGTAATGGGGGCAGATTAACATTAAATCCGTGACCTTTTGAAATATAAGCCTGCACAGCAAGCTGAGGCCAAGTCGGCATCAAAACAGATCCAATTAAGCTCTTAACAGCTGACAAGGAATACAGAGACTACATACTTGCATTGTTATTTGGGGTTGTTTTTTAAGCCGTACCTTTATTAAGCCCCTCTCAAATGGATTTTTTTTCTCACTCCAGTAGCAAGTAAAGGCTCTCTCTCAGCTGCTGAATCTATTAATTGGATATTTTCATTTGTTGGCAAGAGCATGACCATCATCTTTTTTCTGATAAAGTTCAAGCTGTGGACCAATCCACCTTCCCCTTAGGATCCACATCTTGCATTAGTTATTCTCTAGCATATGAAGGTTTTTATTGAATTAACAAGCCCCCATTTAGTTGCACATGTTGTGTTTAAGAACTTTCCATCTGCAGCTGCAAAACACCAGATGATGGAAGTATAGACATGCTATGATTAGTTCTAGCTTAATGTTTCAGAGGCAGTGATGAATCAGAGCTGCAGATGTATTTACTTAACTGAATTGGATACATGAAGCCTATGGGACTGAAGATCCCATGCTGTGGTACAAATACCTGACTAACAACATCTACACAGGATGGCAGAGTTGGGAAATACACTAAAGATGATCTAGTTCAACCCCATCGTGGTGCAGAATACCCACAGGTAAGAGAGTCAGTGTGATGTAGTGGTTTGAGCATTCAACTACAATCCTAGCGATGAGGGTGCAATTCTCTGCTCAACTATGGAAACCTGATGGGTGACCTTGAGCACATCACACACTCTCAGCCTCAGAAAACCCTGTGGTAGGTTTTCCTTAGGATCACCATAAGTCAGAAACAACTTGAAGGTGGCAGCAGCAACAACAACAGCATTCCTCTTGTACACCCTCTATCATACAAAGGAATGAAATTTTGAACAGGCTGTGCCTATAATTTTTTGATCAGGCACAAATGACACTGAATATTGATCCATTTGATTGATTGCATTTATATCCTGCCTTTCACCTGAATGGAACCCAAAATGGCTGCTAAATCCAAAGGGGGGAAAAAGGGAAGAGAACAGGGTGATTGATAAGAAACCATACACCATTCAGAAGGGTAAGAGATCAAGTACAGCTTGGGGGAAGCTGAACTGTGGGACTCCCTACTACAAGGAAATGACAGTGGCAAAGAGTGTGGTGGTTCCCTAAGAGAGATTAGATAGCTATATGAAATGAAATCAACTGATTATACCAAGTTCATCCATGAGCATTCTGTGACTTGGTCTGTCCCTGAGATACCATTTCATGACTGATGGACTTCAAACGATTTTTATCTCTTTCCAGAGGCTCTGATAGCAGGGTAGTGACATCTAAAGTGCTTATTTGCTGCCAAAAGAAGAGTGTGGATGATTACGTGCATAACCATCTCCACAGCTGAGAGGAGGAGCTGTTTGGGGATTCTTTTTTTCAGGGAGGAGGGCAATGGAGATTGCAACTGTGCCAAAACTGATTAACAGAGGTCACACACTTTATCATCCTAACATCTGTACCACTTGTACATGTAGTGTCACAAAGCTGATGGTGGGGTGAAGCCAGGCAGATTAAATTTTTAAACGGTGTGTGTATGAGAGAGGGAAATTTTGTGTGCATGCGTGTATTTGGGGATGGATTTGTATGAGTGTGTATTTGTAAATGTGAAGCACCCAAGTCTTGCCCTGCCTAACACCTCTTTGTGTCCAGGTCTGAACAGCCAGGGAGATCTCTAGATCAAGCCAGGTGTCACCGTAGTTCCTAGCCCGGACTTGTGGGATATCAGATATCATTTGATATCAATAATTTGGCCTTCTTCACCCATTCCTCTCCACATGCTTGCAAGGCCCCTGGACAAGCACACACACAGGCACGGCCGAAAATAGCTGAAATATTCAAAACAGATCCAGGCAGGCCAGTAATAGCCAGACTGCTGCTTTAGGAGACCTCAAGGCAAGTACCCTCTTTAAGATCCATTATGTATGCATGCTGTTTACAAAAGACTCCCTGCCCCGAGCAGGCAGCTTGACAAGCCGAATACTCAACTGTCAAGCACTCTGCGTTTGCATACTGTCTACTCTACTGACAACTCTGTCATAACTCAATCATGCAAAATACTGACTGTTCGGAGGCTTTGTCTCCAGCCTGAAACCCATTATTATCCCCGGAACGGACTAGCCTATGGGCACGTTTTCCCCTATAACACTCCCTGATTTTGAGCACTTCCTCAGATCGCTCTTGGCTTCCATCCTGCCTTGCTGTTGCTTCGTTCGGCGAGCCTTCCCCTCAGCTCCTTGTGCTGAGAATCTCCACTTGTACGGACTTTTCTTCAGAGTACCAGGGCTTCAGGACAGGTGTAGTATTTCCCATACAAAACCTCCTCTTAAACCCTCTATCCAACTCCTACCTTTATTTCAATAGTTCTCTGTGTGAGTGTGGTTGCATACACGTGTTGGCTGTGTTGTACATCAATAAAAACAATTATTATTTACTTCTGTTTGCTCCTTGACTCAGCCTGACCCCGTAGTCATTGGGTTCAAGATCTCATTAGGTTGCCCTGCCTCTTGTATTGCTAGTGGTGCTCTTGCTAATTCCCATTCCCCATTGTGAGCATATTGAGGTGTCCCTCCCGGGACCCCAGAAATCAGGGTAACACGGGACTATGACAAACAGGTCTGCTTCCATTCTCCCTTCCTGAGAACGCAGCACCCTCCTCACTCTTCTCCCCCTTGGCTTCTCCTTCCACGGTTATTTCCCTCTACTGCTTTCCTTAAATCTGCCCCTCTCCAGACATAAGGACAAGCAGTGATTTATCTCTTCAATGACTGTGGTACTATTGGAACTATAGGAACTATTGGAACATGCATAATCAAGTCCAGAGAAATGACACTCTCTTGAGGCCGCCTTTACAGAAACGTATAAACAAATCTTTATTAAACATACTGTCAAGGTAAAACTTATTTTGTAACTAAGCACCATACTTTTCTCTCTCTCTCCACATCAACTCTGTTAATCAGCTCTGCTCCTCAGCTTTCTACAACTGTTCCCTATACCAACACTCTCTTCAGCTCTCAAACTGGAACCTCAATCATCTATTTGTCAGTCAAATTCCGTTATTCTTCTCTCCCAACTCACCCATCCGTTGGGCTATCCAACGTTCCATTTCAACTGTCAATCATTTTTAACCACTCATAGACCTTTTCCACACTTTGATTTAGAGACGGGGCAGAGGGTCCTCCGGCGAGGACGTTTGCACTTGGGGGCGAACTGGGTCCAGACTACTTTATGTACGTCTGGACTTCAGCCCGCTCCGGAACAACCAGAACTCGTGGTTCACCATGCTATTGAAAGACCGCTTAAAAGAGGACTTTCAATAGCCCGGCGCGCCCCAGTCCATCGCTGCGCTAAATGCAAATCTTCTGGGGGCGGGCTTTAGGCTGGCGAGCTTCTCCGGTTGGTGGAGAGCCTCCACCAACCGGAAAGCGCCATTTTCGTCCCCAGAGAAGTGTGAAGTGTGGGCACGCACTGCTCCAGATCAGCGTGGATCAGCAAAGGGCTTGCGCCAGCCTGGTAAGTATCAGAACGCCCCATTTCCCCCCACAAGTGCGAAACAGCCCTTAGTCTCTAAGGAGGCTCTGTTGTCAAGCCCGCCCCCACTCAGGTTCATTACAATAAGTGTCTATGAATGGAATCAGGTCATTACTTTGAAGGGGCACATGTCAGCATCTGGGGATGTGACTCCTACATGCTGCTGCTATGGTGGCCCTGAAGATGCCTTGTTGTGGGACTGGTGGTGTACCATCAGGTTAACTTTGATTTATGGTAACCCTATAAATGAGACCTCCAGGAGACCAGTTGTCCACAGTCTTATTCAATTCAGAGCCATGCTTTCCTTGAGTGCAGCAATCCGTTTGTAATGTAGTCTCTCTTCTCTCCTACTTCCTTCCACCTTACCAAGCATGATAATCCTCTTCCAGACAGGAAACATAGGCTGGTTGGGCTGGGGACCTGAGAATCTTGAAGCTTCAAACCTCATTTGTTTGCTACAACATCCTTACAGTGTAAGGCTGTACTAGATGTGGAGTTGGTTCCATGAATACAGTGAATCGCATGCACTTTTTTGTTTGCCTCTTTTGAGCAGCTGCTGGGAGGTCTGAGCAGATTCAAGGCTGTGGGGATAGCAACATAGTTATACTCATTGCCTTGTGGGGACGAAAAAGGAACATTTGCTTCTTGCTCAATGGGCACAGCAGGGAGATAGGATTGGGGTGCAGGGCAGCCAGATACCATATTTGTTTGGATCCTGGAAGTGATGATTTGTATAAGATTTGCCTCCTGTCTTGACCAAAAAAATAAAAAGGCTGAAGAACAGGTGAAAGACTTTCAGTAGCTGTTATTAAGTACAAAGAAAAAGAAAAAGGAAAAGTATGTCTCATAGACTTTGCCAGAGTTAACTTTGATCAGCCGATGTTTACATTTGTACAATGTATTTTGGGAAATAGTTTTCTGTGTTAGGTCAGGGAGGAAAGTTTAGTACATGCTTTGCACTTGTAGAAGCACAATGTTCTTTTAGGGCTTTAAAAGATCACTTTAAATTCCTTGTTAGGTTATAGAGTTCATAAGGATGTTCTCCAGACACAGTCAATAACAATCTCTGTTAGTAAACTTCATCAGAAAATGACCAAAATAATGTGCAAAACGTGGGGATTAATTGATTGTCTGATTGACCTAAGGGCCAAATACACTCTGGGCAGAGACTGAACACCAAAGATAGAATAATCCGTGTTGAATTAAAAGTAAACTTCCAGGGTATTAGTCCCTTTTCTGGGAAAGATGGAGACTGGTTCAGTTAGGATTCAGTCTCCTTTTGCAGAATTCACAAGTGGAGGTGCTGAATCTCTTGGGTCTCTCTGAGACAACCGGCAGCAAGGTAAGGCAATATGCAAGTTTCATAACTAAAATTTTTACTAATTACATTTAAAGATACAGTCAGACATATATATATGCAGTGCCTAAGCTATGGCTAACTACAGGAAAGTTTTAAGCAAAGGAGCAGCTTGGCAGAGCCTACACTCACCATTTTGAGCTAGGACGAAGAGAGAGAAAGGAAAGGAAGGAGGAGTCTTTTATGTGCTTGCAAACACATGGAAAGTACTTGGCTTACATGTTATTGTTGCTTAGGTACCTCCCCACAATAAGCAAATGGGAAAAGTTCTAGAGACAGCATGTATCAGGAACAGGCATGTGGAAAACCCTTACTGTCTAAAGTCCCATTGCTCTAATAGCAAATGGAAGAAGGGGGTTAAAGGAAACGCTTGGTTGGGAAGCATTTCCCAACAATCCATGCTGTAATAGTTCAAACATCTATGTATGGATGTAAAAGCTGGTCAATGGAGAAAGCTGATACAAAGACAATCAACTCATTTGAAGTGTGGTGGAGAGTCACATCACCTCATGATAGGTCCAAAGCATGATTGCCTGAGCTTAGTCATATTGGCTTCTATAGGGAGAGTTCAAGCTTCATTTGCTCTTGGAGCTGTTGATTTCTACAAATACCATGGACCAGCAGAATGAGAAATCATCTGGTCCACAAGCCAATCAAGCCTGAACTTTCACTGGAAGCTAAACGGAGGCTATCATACTCTGGAGTCCTAAGAATTTCAGAGAAAAGGGGCTAAGCACCCTTTGATCTAGATCTACAATTACGTAAATGCTATAAATTATTGTACACTTACCGTAAATTCTGAAAATCTGAAGAATGAATTAGTGCTTTTGAGTGCAGTGGAAAGTCAAGGAGACCAACCTGGGGGCCGAAATCATTAAAGTGCCCTATTCAGTCCTATGTTACACACACATATGCCTACTCTTCTACCTCTACAGTAAGCCATTTAAAGTGCTCATTGGTATGTAGTGCTGCATTCTGCCAAGCTGTGATGCCCTCGGACTCAGACTGAGATGGTAGCAGCTCAAAGTCCTATGGCCCTGGATTTTGCTTGCAGGGTTGAGGTTCAATGAGGTCTGGCTCTGGAGGCAGATCATGAAGAGGGGGAAAAAATGTTTCTAAACTTTTAGAAGACAGACTGGCAGAGATGTTACTGGGAAGATAGGTAAAAGTAGGGAAAATGTAAAGGAATATTTTATTTTACACAAAAGACTTGAATTCTGGGGAAAGTGTTTGGCAGAGTTCCCTTTTATTGGGTGTAATAGTAACACTTCTTTTCTCATTTAAACCAAAGAATGTTGCATCATCTTGTTCAAGAGAGTCTAAGTGGAAGCTTTTCAGACTCTGTAGTAGTTTTCACTGGCATCATAGTAGTGTTATTGTTATGCATTTCTGGTAGCTCGATTGTGTGTAGGAGAAAAATATTTTTATATATAGATATATATCTTAAAATGTGCTTTATTTAAACAACAGGTTAGCTGCCACATTATAAATTGTAGCCATTTAAACTGAGCTAGAAATTTCTGTTGTTATATTTTTTCTTATTACTCAAGGCAAGTTCCATGTTGGCTGCTTTCTGTCTAAGGGCCATTTCCGCCTTATACTGTTATGGTGCTATTATTCCACGTTCAACATCCTATGGAATTCTGGGGTTTGTAGTTTCCTGAAGCCAAAGAGCTCTCTGGCTGAGAATTCTTTTTTTTTCTCTCTTTATAATATTTTTATTGAGAATTCTAAATGCCCCTCCCTAAACTGTGAAAAACCCAGGATTCCATAGGAGGTTGAAAGTGGAATAATAGCACTATGACGGTGTAGTGCAGAAAGACTGTAAGGCTGCAATTCTGTATTTGTTTACCTGAGAGTAAGCCCCATTGGACACAATGAACTTCTCCATAGACCTATATATACTGCAAATCTCCCACAACATAGTGTGAAAGATTATGCAAGGGTCAAAATAGGTGTCACAGTAAGTCAGTAGTTAGATGTTGTTAGCATATTTGCCATTTAGTAGTTAGACACTGTTAGCATATTTGCCATTTAGAAGTGCTTTAGAAAGAGTCTGGAAAATCAGACATGCAAATGAAGCTGATGTTTTCCTATCAATAAAGAATCACATTGCTTGTTGGTAAAAGCCTCCAAGTATCTCATAATTCTTTAGTCTTCATTTTGTTTGTCTGTCTCTTTCCATGAGACTTTCCTCTGTTTTCTTGGACATGAAAATGCGTATGTATTTTTGTGTTTTCTTTATTTACCTCTTTATGAGCAAATGGGAAAAAAAGAAGAATTTCACCAGAAATTTCTCTCCAGAGATGATTCCTTCAATAATACGCAATGTCTTTCTCTAATCTGTCTTTCTCTAATCAAAGTTATTAACAATACATGGAGGAATGAAAATGGATGTGAGTTTCCCCATTGGTTTGCATAATAATGACACAGTCTGTCAGAAGATGAGAAAGAAGAGGAGGAGGAATAAGTATTTACCTAGCACTTCCTTCCTCCTCTACAGAAAATTAGACAAGTAGAGGAATCTATGATTAACCTCTTTTACCTTGCACAATGAAAACTTGGAAATGTGATAGAGAGGAAAGGTACCCAGGATTTCTCCTGCACAGGACAAACACAAAGGCCAAAGGACAAATATGGGAATATAAATGAAGACATTTTACATGATCTTTGGATGGTTCCATTAGTAACTTACACAGGTTCCACATGGAAAACAGTTATTTGGACATAGTGCAACAGCTCCATTCAACCAGAGTGGATTTGACCATTATTGTACATGCTGCAAAATAGTACGTAGTGTAGATGCAAATGTGTAAAGGTTATTTAGAAAAAAAAGGTTATTTAGAAAAAAGCCCATTTCTGTGCATACATGACATGGAGCTGGTATTCTGTATGGGGGTTGCATAATGCTAGTGTATAGCATAATTCCAAAGTCAAATAATTATGGTAAGTTGAGGCAATGTAGGATCTTGGCTCTTGTTTGCCTGCAAAAATACTTATCTCAGAGGAAACTTTTTGCTTGGTAAATCTGCATTTTGTACATGTTCATTCTCCTCTCTCCATTCCACTCCTCTTTATTTCATATCCCTGGCATAAGATGAAATATAGCGGCATTGTATTTTGAAACACTACCACTGGTACTAGTACTCCCACTAATTTAACATCATCATTACCATTATTTATATTCCCCCTTTCCTCCAATGGGTTCTTCACCTCCTTATCCTTGTAACAATTATGTGATGTACCTCAGGCTGGAGAGTCAGTGAGATACAGTGGTTATACTATAGTACTAACACCCTGGGATACCAGGGTTTAAACCTCCAATGGAAACCCACTGAGTAACCTTGTGCACGTCACTCTCTCAGCCTTAGAGGAAACCAATGGCAAGCTTGCTTGGAATAAATAACTCTTGCCAAGGAAACCTTAGGAGAGGGTCGCAATAAGTTGGAGTTAACTTGAAGACACATAACAGCAACAGCAATTTTTAGAGCCTGTATGATATAGTGGTTTGCATGTTGCACTAGGACTCCAGGAGGTCAAGACTCAAATGTCCACACAACCATGGCAACTCACTGGGTGACCTTCAGCAAGTCCTATTCTGTCAGCCTGAGAGGAAGACAATGGCAAACCCTCTCTGAATGAATCTTGCCAAGAACACTCCATGAATAGCTTCGCCTTAGGAACAACATAAGCCAGAAATGACTTGAAAACATGCCACAACAACAACAACAACAACAACAGGAAGCCAGGTTGAGAAAAAGTGAGTGGCCCAATGTATAGACCATTTTCATAGACCAGTAGAGGCTAAATCATCCACGACAGTTTAACTCTTTAACCGAGTGTTTTCTAAAAGTGGCCCCTAAGGCATTGAATGTCAGCTCATCTAAGCCCAGCAAGCATGACCAGCAGTCAGTGATTCTGTGGCTATAGGAGTGGGAATCATTGGTCTCGCCATAACTTCATCCTGACTTCCATGTAGTAATTTATAGTTCCTTTTGCACCTTCCTTGAATATACATTCTTTCCATAATTCTTTATGTGTTTTCATTCCTAAACCTTTAGACATTTATAATCTTTATCTGCAGCATTTAGACATTTATAATCTTTATCCTGAGCTTAGATTCTTCCATATGGTGCCATCAAGTCCATCAAGTGTAGCTTTGTGTGGACATTGTAACTGAAAGCTATGAGAAGGAATATGATTGTCCTGGTCCATGAGCCTCCTTTGGTGTGTCTAACATCCAAGTGGAAAAGCCATGCCTGTATTGATAGCTATGTTTAAATATTTGAAAGGATGTCATATTGAAGAGGGAACAGGCTTGTTTTCTACTGCCCCAGAGACTAGGACATTTTCCGCAACTCACCCATTTTTGGTGCTGGGGTGCGGTGCTCTCGTGAGCAGCCTCCGGAGAGAGGCTCTCGCTTCCCTGCTTCTTCAGTTCCACACGAGCTTCCTGTTCACGCAAGAGCCCCGTCTCTTCCTTTCGCAGTGCAGCCTGGGACCAGACTGCACACAGATAGGAAGAGCGACCGGCCCGGGTCCCGAGGCTCCACACGCAAGGTAAGTGTGCGCGAGGCCCCAAAGCAATGCGCAACCACACAGCATTTTCGGCTTCAAGCCAAAAATGAAAAAATGCGTGCATGGTCCGTGTCAGGCCCTGGAGCGTCACACAAATGTGAGTGCGTGGTGTGGACCGCTCCTCACATTTGCACAATGCTCGCATCGAAAATGCTGTGCGAAAAGGGCCTACAACAAGGAGCAATGGATTCAAGCTGCAGGAAAGGAGATTCCACTTGAACCTCAGGAAGAACTTCCTGACAGTCAAAACTGTTTGGCAGTGGAATATGCTGCCTCAGAGTGTGATGGAGTCTCCTCCTTTGGAGGTTTCTAAACAGAGGCTGGATGGCCATCTGTTGGGAGTACTTTGATGTGTGTTGCAAGAGGTTGGACTCAAAGGCCCCTATGGTCTCTTCCAACTCTATGATTCTATGATATTGGACCTAATGTCTAAGTACTAGTGGCTCTGGCTGGGTTCATATAATCCCCGACTCTGTGTGCATTTCAGACCAGAAACACACACAGATTTCTTTCCCTTTCTCTGCAAGTCACTAAGACCAAGTTTCAATGTGGAACCTGGAACCTGGATTGCTGAATCCCACTGCAAACCCAAAGATCTTCTTTGTTGTTGATGATGGTGGTGGTTGTGCTGCTGCTGCTGTGTATCTTCAAGTCATTTCTGACTTATGGTGACCCTAAGGCAAACCTGTCATGATGTTTTTCTTGGTTGAATGTGTTCTGAGGAGGCTTGCCACTGACTCTCTATGAGTTTGAGAGAGTGTGTCTTGCCAAAGTTCACCCAATGGGTTTCCATGGCTGAGTGAGGATTCAAACCCCGGTCTCCTGAATTGTAGTCCAATGCTCAAAAAACCTGTGCCACACTGGCTCTGCAGGATCTTCTCTAGCCGCTGAAAAAACAAAACACTGTTAATGGTATCTCTTAAATATTCTCAAGCTATCCAGTCAACAAACAAAGCTACAATATATCTTCCTAGCTTTCATTACTTCTAGTATGCTTCTCGAGCACTACATGATGACCATATTAACATTTCTTCATGCCCAGAGATTTTAAATTATCATGAAAATTTACTAATACCTCACCACCCATTATAAATTTTCAGATAATGCTATCTTGCAAAATTATTTTATTAGTCTCTCAATATGAGCATCAAACCCAGGCAAAACCAAGGGAGACAGAAAACCGTAGGGCACCCACAGTTCTGCCCTGTGACATTTTGTTGCCATTCAAGCATCTAACCCCTGAGGCATTCGTGCTACCGCCCTAATGGCAGAGATGTGTGAGAAAACATAGTTGACAAGATTATGGAAGCTCTTCATTGGCAATTTCAGGCATAGACCAACATTACACTGGGGGGGGGAATCAGATACCCCTCCCTCTTTTTCTGCTGTAGCTGTATTTAAGAGTATGGTTTTGATATTAATAGGATTCTTCCCCCATCTCCCCAGACCTGTCAGCTTTGTTTTGTCACATAAATGATAGGAATTGTTCACTTTGGATGTGATTCCAATAGTAATATAACTATAATGGCTAATATGAAATGGGAACGGGGTAAAAAATCGTTGTGTGTTTCTAACCTCCTTGGCTCATGCTTTGTAGAAAGGCTGGAGAACTGGGCAACATACTTGCAGGGTTTTGCAACACTAATACATAGTGACAGCTGTGTTTAAAAATGTATGTGCTAGTCAGAAAGAACTCATTTCATTTCCCACACTATTATTTTAGCAAGATTTTTCATCAAGGGTGGTAGAATCGTCAACAAAGAAAAATGACAGGAATGTATATGCGTGTGTATGTGTCTGCATGCACACACATGTGTGCACACACAGACATATATAGTGTGTGTGCATGGATATATTTCTATGTTGTAGTATTCTCTAATGGTCACTTTTTCTAAATATGAGCCATCTTTATCTGTTCATGGCATGATTGGCATTATCTGGTGACAGCTTGGGTGTAAGGCTACAGCAAGGGTTGGTAACCCTAGAGGGCTCAGAGACCACCTCTGCCCCATTCCTCATGCACACACACCCAGCCCTACCTTACATCACAAAATTCAGAGAAATGTAAAGAACAAAGGGAAATTATTCTCCACTTGATGTACTAGTTTGGGAAGTGTCCATTGGGTTGCTTTTTCTTAATGGGCTGAACAAAATGAATTTAATCCCATTGCTCATACTCTCCAGGTTTGCACAGATGAAAACCAGGGCCATTTCTGCACTATACTGTTATAGTGCTATTATTCTACTTTCAACTTCCTATGGAATCCTAGGGTTTGCAGTTTAGAGAGGGGCCTTTAGAATTCTCAGCCAGAGAGCTCCTTTAGTGCCTCAGTAAACTACACACCCCAGAATTCCACAGGATGTTGAAAGTGGAATAATAGCACTATAACCGTGTAGTGTGGAAAGGTCCCAGGACACATGTGGCTGAGCAACAAAGATTTGGTCAAGATGGCAAAAATTATAAAACAAAAACAACACACAAGCTAGGAGAGGCTGCAGTAGTACATTTTTTTCCTGAGTCTAATGGGAAGGACAAAATTTTGTCCCTCCTCTCCTACCCTCCTTACTGAAATGAATGGAAACTTCTTTTGCGCTTCAAACTCAAGTTTGCAGCAACAGAAGTAAGCTGAGCACAAAGGAGGAAAGTAGAAAAAGAGACAGAAACGGGGAAATTTTAAAAAGCAGCTGAAAAAGTAGCACGATTCAGGATTTATCAGACTCTTCCTTCCAAACTGGGATAGGTGGGTGACAGATTGCTAAGCATGAGAAGAACCTTATTGCTAGGCCTTGGGTGGTCAGGGACATTGCAGCATTCCCTTTGGAAAATGAGTGCACCCACCACATGGCTGACATCATGACAGTGCAAGTCTGTTGAGTCAAAGTAGGTAAATGAAGTTCTCAGTGGCTGTGACAGTCTAGAGGTTGATCACAACACAATTTCAATCTGTTGTTATGCTCAATTGAGTAGGATTTCCTGCCTTCCTATGCAGAATTTAACACAGAGAAACCACCCTTGTTTCAAATGGATTTTATTTTGAAAAGCCATCAAATAACATGGAAAAAAGAGTATAGCCATGCATTTGGAGCAGAGATGAGAAAATACCAGTATTTGGCGGGCTGCACTGCATGTGAGGGGGACTTAGAGGGACACAATGCCCACAGCACCTAACTTCTAACTTTTTTTTTCTAAAAAATGGGGGGTCCCAAATGCCCCTCAGGGGTGACTGGGATAATTACATCAGATATCAACCCCCCATTTTCAGGCCCTAATAAGTGTGTTTTTCAATCTGGAAATAAACCAGAAGTTGAAAGCTGGAAGTTTTCAGGAAAAGAAAAAAGAGGGTGCTAAGAGGTTTCAAAAATGGCCTGAGAGTGTTACATGGAGTCTGTGGACTGTATTTTCCACAGTCCTGATTTAAGGCAAGGGAAACTTATGTGGAGAGTATGCCCACACTGCCTTAAATCAACTCTGTCTTAAATGATGCTGTGCCATTTTACAGCCAAAAATTTGCAGCAATAGCAACTAGACAGCCCTACTTCTGCAGACTCCTAAGTCCCCTGCCACTGCCCCAAATCGCCTCCATGTTTAAAAAAAAAAAAAATCAGTGCAATTTTTTTAGGGAGAAAAAACCTAAATATCACAACCAACCCCCCTCCCAATTTGTGCAAACATGAAAAAATCCCCTGTCCAATCCCTATTCCTTCTGTTTTCTCTCCAAATGGTCACAGGACAGAGTCACGTTTGTTTGTTATTTTGGGACAGGAACCAGAGAAAGAAGGTATTTTGGTCCATGGAAGATTCAACCTTTGGAGGCAGATTGGGCTAGAAAGTTAGCCCCAGCTTCTCCATAGTTGCCCACTCTTGTTCTGGGCAAAGCCTGGAGACTATACACACACGCACAACCTGTATGTGGCCACATAGGTTTAGGACATAAAAGACTTTGTTAGGCAGACCTCTGGGGATCAAACATTAAAACTGCTATTCAGGCTACCATGATATGGTCTGATGGGTTTTGATCTAACCAATCTTTATATGACCCAATAAAACAACCTCAACAAAAAGAGAAACCCTCAAAAACGGAGCACAGTACACTAAACAATATATCACAAGCAGGCAAAATAATATGATTACCTTATTGTCCTTTTAAGTCACACAGCTGTATCATTTGGGTGCCATGTACATAAAAGCATGTGCTACTTTTCTGTTCCCTGCCTCGTCCAAAGAGAGAAGGCATCACCTTTCAGGAGCTGGGACTTTCTGGTGAAAGATAATTATTGAAGCAGAAAGAATATTTCCCTGTGTTCTCTTAAGGGGGTAGTCAGGGAAGAGAAATTGCCATTCCTGAGGCTCTTGTCTGCTGTTCCCTACCTAGAGACTCTTAACCTCTTTACTGCAATGTGGATATATGCTGCACGTCAAGGTTTACTGCACCTCTGGTGCTCAGCGTGGAACATACGTCCTGCCTTTTGGCTGGCTCCTTTTTGAAAGTGTAATATTATTTGCACTGGGAAAACACATTGCAATGGCTTAGCCATGCCTGAATGTTCTCTTCTTCCTTGTCTCTTCCTTAGTTCTAGGAGTGCTTTTGAACCATGATAGGAGTCTTTGTATTTAATCATTGCACATAATAATGATGTGTAACTAATTAGAGGGTTGATGTGTGTCAGCTTGCTACATCTTCTTTATGTTTCTTGGCAAAATCAACTGTTCCTGCGGTGCCTCTACTGAGTCCCTGCATGATACCTCAGTGATTGATGCAGAGGGTAAAACTTTAGGTAGATGAAGGGATAGACTGGGGCCTAAATACCCTGAAGGCACCAGCTCCCCTCTGATCTTAAAAGCTAAGTAGGGTCAGCCCTGGTTAGTACTTGGATGGGAGGTTACCAATGAATACCAGGTGCTTTAGGAAGGAAATGAGAAAGCCACCTCTGAGTATTCCTTGCCTAAGAAAACTGTTACCCCAAAAAGTGGGTGACTCAGGAGTCCACCCACAATGCCAATACTTCCACGTGTAAATGGGGAATTAATTTGTTCAATTGCGAGGCCTGTGAGAAGGAGGTAACCTAACAAGATAGTCCACCAAAGTTTATGGAGTCCTCCCAGGAAAGAACCAACCAGATATTCAAAAGCAAACTAAAATATGTTTTACTGAGAGAAATTCAGTCATACACACACACAAAATTTAAGCAGTCACACCAGTTGCATAGGGACGGGAGAGCTATGGGGCTATTCGCCCCGGGCAGCTGAACCCATAGACATGCCCCCGCATGCCCTGGCCATGCTCTCACACACTGCGGCCACACCCCCACATCATAGCCCACCCCCTCCTCCCCTCAACACATTCCAAGCTCCGCTACTGAGTCACACACTCACACAAGGCTAACTGAAGGAAAAGGGAAGAAAGATTGATAGTGAAGTTTCATGGAGTGGGCAATATTTGCCAAGAGTGACAAAGGATCCTGTTCATTTTTGTGCAAGCTGAACATTTTGGACATATAATGCTTCCTCAAGTGTGCCCTCTACTAGGGCCCTTTCTGCAGGACAGCAGAGTCCCAGCGTGGGGACATGAGAGGCGCAGGATCGTGACGATGCTTCGTCATGATGTCATCATAGTCCCACCCTTCTCATGTTGACATCCGGTGCTATCGCAGGATATATCATTGACGGAAAAACTCCATCAATGACTCCTGATTACACAAGTCTTCCATCAGCGGCGGCCATGTAGAAGGGCCAGAAGTGCAATTGCATGCTTCCTTCTCAACTGCAGCATAGGAAGAAGGCTGACTGCAGTGCGGAAGGAAGAGGCGTATCCTTCACAATCCCTTCCACAGTCAGCCAGTCAGGTGTGGGAGCACTGGGGATACACTGCCATCCCAGTAGAAGCACAGTCAGGATTGCAACGGGATGATGCATGAGAGCATCATCCTGTGGAAAGAGCCTAGATAAGCCATGTCCTTGCCATTCCAGATTCATCTCAATATTTAAAAGCAATTCAAAGAAAACTCACTTAGAAAACAACAATGACTTGCTGATGTCTGTGGCTGTAAGGAATGAGGATCTCCAGCCTCTTATGAACAGTGTTAATGGTATCTACTGCATTTTAGTTCTAAAACTGTGGTCTGGTTATTACATACTTTCTTATCTGTGTCCACTTGATATATGTAAGACCTATTACTCTTCAGGTTTTGTTTATGACCTCTAATGCACAGTTTGGCATATGAATAATTCTACCTGTTCCCTTTAAACTCCTTCTTCCCAGTTTCCACATCCTGTGTATCTTGTGTCACAGCCTTAACTTCCTCTCCACAAACAAAGTCAAAGTAGAAAATGAACATCAGAAATTTCAAGTATGCTTCTGGCCAAAATAGGTCTTATACCTTCTTTCCTCTCTAGGAGATAAGGCTAAAAAAAAAATTCCAATTAAAATGGATTAAAAATTGATAGATTAGAAATCCTACATGATGACTCCAGGCACTTTCGTATGTTCATATTAGTTTAATGACACTGGAACAAGGTCACAACAGAAACACTTAGGAGAAGAATTTTCAGTTTGCTTTTCTTTTTTATTTCAACCTGCAGATGGGTAACTATCAGGGCTGGGAACTGTGTGACTATCCAAATGGTATTGAACTGGATATCCCAACAGTCCTCACCACTGGCTATGCTGGCTGGGATTCTTGGGCAATGCAGTGCATATAAAATAAAATAAAATAAATCTGGAAGACCACAGGATTCCTACCTCTGGTATAAACATGGAGGGAGAAAGAGAAAGAGGCCACCATTGTCGTAACCCACTTCCATATTTGTGAAATGAGAAGCAATATAGAAATAGCAAGCATAGATGGCTGAGATCCTGCATCAGGCAAGTAACTACAATGATGCAGCTATGCTCTGTCTCCTGATCTGACCACCCCAGAACCCACCTTAAAATCCAGGCAGCTGTACTGAGGAATGGAATTCTGCAGTTCTAGTGAGAGGGGTGCTGAAGAATGACATGTCCAGCCCCTTCTGCTGGTGAACCACAGCACAAAAAGGAGTTGTGACAGGACTCTGCAGGGGTCCCTGCTTGTCTCATTTAGTTGGGAGGGGGGACATCGGCAGTCCTGGCAATGATGCCATGATGGTAAACGTGACTACCAAACAGGCTTTTTTTCTCATTTAATTAAGATTGGTTCTTTATTTTAAATAAAGACATTTTTTAGGACTCAGTACTCAGGTCTAAGAATGTGAATGAAGTTGTGCATTGAAATGCATATTAGAAGATGCATCCCCCTTAAACAGATCAGTAAAAGTGCTGACTACATTCTACTTGGATGGGCAACTAAATGCACATTTAGCATATGCTTGTAGCTGCCAATCCAGCACAATGACACTTGGGCACAATTCTACTTATGTAGTCAAAAGTCGTTGAGTGGATTGGGTTTTAGATGTATTTTGCAAATGCTAAAAACATCTTAAACAAACGATTACTTTAATGATGTGACTTCTGTAAGTTCCTTGTGGAAAAAACTAATTTTCACCAATAATATTGATGCCAATAATATTGTCATAGTCATCCTGGTCATCAACATGCATCAATTTTATAAAATATATATCAAAAGGTGCTCAAAGATCCCTGTGCATTTCAATATATATTTACCTTTGTGTATAATCAATGCCTTAATGTTGTCATTCTTGTTTATAAAATACAGAGGCCTTATTAAGGTACTTCAAGAGCAACAGCCATGTTAGTCTGTTGAAGCAAAAACACAGATACCCTAAAGAAAGATTTATTATAGTGTGCACTTTCATGGATTCAGGTATACACATACTGTATATATTCCTGAAATTCTGGACAACACTTCAGAAATCAGATGAAGTAGACAAGGATTACTCATGCTAGAATAAAATTGTTCTTATTAAAGGTGCCATGAGATTCTGTTATTAAGGAGTGTCATTTTACCATACAAGAAAAGAATTATATGACCACACTCTGAACCATATTAGGTCAGAAAAGCATATCAAGGTGTTATAAAACCAAATAGTTTGAAGGAACCAATGTTTATTCCACTGTAAAATATAACAAACAGGTATGAGGTTGTAAGCCTAGCTTACAATATTCTAAGTGCCTAACAGGATCCTAGTCTACAAAAATAAGAGTGTTTCTGCCTGTTTCTGTCTCCATCATAGCTCCAAAACTGTGAAACCTAGATCCCCAAAACTTGATGGTCATTCTAAGGGGAACCCAAGGATATGCATCTCAATTGTTTGTTTGAAATGTATTGATTGCTTTTAATTAAATAAAAGAGAATCGTAGAGAATTTGTGACACAGAGAATCACACTGAGTCTTTGGGTGATACTGAGCCACTAGGCCACTAAGAGGCCACAGTCCTATGGGGTAAGAGCAAGAAGTTTTGAGATTTGCTCCAAATGATTATAGCTGGATTGGGGTGGATCACTTGAGGACCTGGCTATTTCAACACCTGGTTTTTCTCGTTGTTTCTTCTCATTTCTGGGTAACTGAGTTACCTGATCACTTTTCCTGTTTATGGCACTAAGAATGTGTATGTGCATGTATGTATGTATGTATGTATGTATGTATGTATGTATCTATACAAAAGGAAATAATAAGAATTTCCACTGACTGGTATATGGGGGGAAGGAAGGGGAAAGGATGAATGAACAGTAGATAGAGGAAGAGAAATTCTGAAACTGTAAAGTCAAAGGCTTTCACAGCCAGAATCCATAGGTTGTTGTGGGTTTTCCAGGCTTTGAGGCTGTGTTCTATTAGTATTTTTGTCTTACATTTTGCCTGCATCTGTGTGGCATCTTCAGAGGATCTGGTGGCATGGAAGTGAGACAGAGTTGTGTAGTTCCCATGTGGGAGGAAGCAATTTGTATATGTTATACTGGCCTGTGTGATGGTCTATCGTTAAATGGGATATACCCCAGGGTTGTATTGTTAGTCAGGGGACTGCAGACTGATCCAGCCAGGAAAATCAGCAGTAGCAGAACATGTTATAAACCAACCTGGACACAGAATGCTTTTTGAAAGCACAGAAATTCTGGACTGTCCTGACAACTACTATGCCAGACTACACAGAAAGGCCATTGAAATTCATAAATGCATGGATAATTTCAACAGGAAAGAAGAAACTCAGAAAGTAAACAAAATTTGGCTACCAGTACTGAAGAACACTAAAATCAAGACTCAAAATATGCCAATGAACACCACCCAGACTCTGAAGGTCCTCTACAAGAAACAATACAATAGATTGCTAATGTACTTAACACACTGTTATGCATATCCCCTGACTAACAACACAACCCTGGGGAGTATCCCACTTAACTATAGGCCATCACAAATTGCTCCCTCCCACCCAGGGACTGCACAAGTGTATATACTCTGTCTCATTTCCATGCCACCAGATCCTCTGAAGATGCCAGCCACAGATGCAGGCGAAACATCAGGAGCAAATACTAATAGAACATGGTCTCAAAGCCCAGAAAACCCACAACAACCTATAATTCTGAAACTGTTGGTTGAAAAAAAGAGTGGAAGTTACAATTGTCATGTTGCCAGCTGCTTAATTTAAATGAATTCTGGCCATGACGCCTGATGCTAGTTTAAGCTATTAGCTGGTGTGTCATTAAAATAAAAAAGCAAACAAACAAAAACAAGTATTCTCTTCTGTTGCTTGCTACGTTTGCTGAGCAAGAAAAATCTTTTGTTGAGTTCCTATCAACTCTGACTTCTTCCCAGCATAGAGGAATACATTCAGTATTCTTTGGCCTATGTTGTGTTCAGTTCTCTCAAGGTTCTAGGAAATCAGTTCATTGCCATATAGATTCGGTGTATTTCCAAACATCAGTATGCACTTGCTGAGTTCTAATTACCTCCTGGGTCTCCAGCCCAATTTCTATGATAAAGTAGTTCCTGAAATTGAACAATTAATAAATAATGATCACATCTGTATTGATTGTGGAAGATACTTTGTAGATTCTTTTTTCCCAACAACAACAACAAAAAGAAGCAACTTGCACTAGCTTGCTGTCTCCCTTGAGATCTGGTTCTAGTCCGAGCAAAGAGACAGTGTTTCAATTTAAGGATGGTCTCATTAACAGACAATTAAGTGAGGTCAGTGATGATGGGCCAGAAACAGAGGGGAAAAATAAGAAAAAGCAAAAGGGGAGCAAATGGACTGAATCCTGATGGTGCCCTTGCAGAGGACATTTTCAGAAAGTTATTGAACATTGTCATTAAGAATTTGATGATATTTTTCTAAGTATATTTTGTACCCACTGTTATACTTTCAATGTTTGTGGGTGCCTGTTCAATAGCCAAAAAAACAAGCAGAACATAAAGGCCAGTTAACCCTAAAATTCCATGCAATTCTCAAAGCACTTGTAACATCTAAGTTGGTAAAAATACTTGGGAAGTAGATTTGAAATACCCACAAACATGCAGAGTGTGGGGGAACTACTTTTTGGAACTATACCTCCCAGAATCCCTAGCTAGCATGTGAATTTTTTTTTTCTTCAACAGTTCAAATGATCAGCTGGGCTCTGAGGTAAAGTCTCTCTATGAAAAACAGACCTGTAGATTGAAGTGGGAGCAGCTGAAGACCACAGCCACTGCCTGTTCATCCTTCTTCTAACAGAAGATACCTGGTCTACCATGAGGCATTTAAGCATAACTGAAGTATGTTAAATTGCTGCCCCCCCCCGCAAATTGCCATTGTCAGGAATTTCATCTACATTGCAAAGGACTAAAGTTGTTCCAGTTTATTTATCCTGGCTGAAGGAAACTAGCAGGAGCTAGCATAGTGTAGGGGTTTGAATGTGTTACCCCAAAAGGTGGGGGACCTTGAGGTCCTCCAGCAGTACCTGTGCTTCCATGATGAGTTGTGGAATTATAGCTCAAAAGGGAGGCCTACAAGAGGTAGGGTAACCTTTCAGGATCTTTTCACCTTTGTATACCAGTACTAACTGGAGGGCACCAGTTAGAAATAAAAAAAAAAAGTCTTTATTGGGGGAATTCACAAAGTAATCAAGAAGTCTCACAAATGGTACAAGGCTAGCCGAAGAAAAGGAAAGGAAGGCTGTTTGGGAAGTGGGTGATAATGACCATTCCTGAAGCAGTGGAGTATCAGAGCAAGACGTCTTAGACTGAAGGAGTTTGGGGGGACGGGTACAATGAACTGGAATCTGGGGGCCCTCAAACAAGGTAACACACTTATATGCTTTCAAAGTACTAGCAATTAGCCATGGGCTGAGCCAGGGTTAAAATACCCTTTTTCTACCTTGAGGAGAGTGTGTTAATTGCTTTCTGGAAGAGCTGACAAAAGGGTCTGGAAGGTTCTGATTGCCTTTGTGGCAGATGACTGAGAGAAGTCAGAATAGCCTCTTAATGACTGGAAAAGAAAGAGAAAGGGGGGAGGTAGTTTCCATGGGAAAAGTAAAAAGTAACTGCTCCAGAGACCAGGACAAGGAGCAATGGATTCAAATTGCAGGAAAAGAGATTCTACCTGAACCTCAGGAAGAACTTCCTGACAGTCAGGGCTGTCCGGCAGTGGAATGTGCTGCCTGGGAGTGTAGTGGAGTCTCCTTCCTTGGAGGTTTTTAAGCAGAGGCTGGATGGCCATCTGTCGGGAGTGCTTTGAGGGTGTTCCTGCATGGCAGGGGGTTGGACAGGATGGCCCCTGGGGTCTCTTCCAACTCTACATTTCTATGATTCTATGAACAGGATGTCAACATTTTGGTTGCTCCTTCTAGCAGCTTAATTCACTATTGTTTCCTAGATACCTTAGAGGACCATCTAAAACTCATCAGGTTGAGCTTTACAACTGATCCTCCTAAACTTATGACTTGGCCACGTTTAGGTCCTTCGTCCTAGCTTCAGGAAGCTTCCAGTCAGAGTTCTTTACTTTCCACACAGCTTTCAATTAAACAGTATTTATAGCTGTCAGTATTTAACACAGAGCATTTGTCAGCCTTTCACTGAAGCTTATGCACAGCAGTTAATATTTGACAAAATCTGAGGTCTCACATTAAGGAAGACTCAACATTTGAGAGTATGTGATACAAGACTCACAGTAGGATTTAATGAATCTGACCAACGATTCTTCAATATTTTCATGTTTCATATTTTCACTTGTTTCTAGATTCACCAAATATATATATCATATGCTTCTATATCCATACATATAGCCATCACATTCACACTGGGTCCACTCTACTGAAGATAATTGCTAAGGGCCAGTGAATGGGAAGAATATTCACTGTTATTTGTTTCCGATCTGAAACATGAATTTCTTGGCACTTGGGAAACCAATCAGAAATTGAAATGCAGTAGCAAGAAGACATACAAGTTTTGCCTGACATTCATTCCGCCCAGAGTGTTTGGGGAAATTATTTGTGCAGAAATACACATAGGAAGCCCCTGTCTTTTAATGTCTGATTATCTGACAACTTGCTCTTTCAATGCTTCCAAATTAAAGACAAGTTCCATTAATTTGATGAGAATTCCACTCTTTTTGCAGTTCTTCTTGCCTACTGAGGCTTGCTTGGTTGGGACCACTTGTGTGTTTGTGCTGCTTACAAAGCAAGCTGGGAGGGGCAAATAGACATCAAGTTGACTGAGAGACTTTGCAAGCAGTGCACACATGGTAAGTCCGAAATGAACCTCCATAAGTCCTTCAAGCTCCCCGCAGTACTGTACATGGGTTCCACTTTTCAAGCAATTCTGTTTTCTGACAGCGCTCTGGTCCCTAACCTGTCAGATAAGTGGGGAAAGTCTATATACAATTTTGAGCAAAATTGCTATTTGCGTGAAAAGACAATATAGGTTTCTGAAAACTGTTGGTTTTGTATGAAATATGTTTCTAACATACAGGAAAACAGTTTTTTTTTAATTCAAAAAAACTCATATTTCTATATCAAATAATTTCCTGAAGCCCTTTGAATATGTGAATTCTGGCAAAACCTGCTAAAGAAATTTAGCTCATACTGCAAGGAGAATGATTTAGAAATTAACAGTAAGAAATCAAAAGCCTTAATTTTTGGAAGAAAAAAGAAACTCTCTAGGTGTAAGGCAAAGGTCTGGTCAGTCCTGACATATGGCTCAGAGTTTGGGAACTTTTTTAGTTACAAGAAATTTAAAAAGATTCAAAACTGCTTTTTTGCATATTATTTTGAGAGTGCTTCCAGCCTGCCCAGAGCTGAAGAGGGAATTATGGCAGTCTCAGACCAAATTCAGCTAAAGTTTGATAGCTGTTGGTTCAAGCTTGCATTGATGAATAAAATTAAGCTTCTGTTAGGCTTGAAATTTGGGGCTCTGCAATTTGCTATAGAATTGATGTATGTTAACAATTAACGGTGATATTAATTGGCATTTTAGATACTCAAAGCTCATCAAACAACCTTTCTGTACAATTGTTTATTCTGCTCTGCTCCTGTTTATAATCAGTACGTACAAGCAAAGGACTCTTGAATTCTTCTGGGGTCATCACTAGTAGTGATTGCTAGAGGGATCCTTTGGTCAAACAAATTTGTGTGTATGTGTCTGACTGTCTTTCCTTCTCTTTTTGACCTTCCTACCTTCGGTTTGGAGGGTTCAAGTCAACTCCCTGTCCTTCCTGGGAATACGGTGAAGATGTGCTTTGTTTATCCACCCTAACATGTCCAATGGAATGTATACAAGAACAGTTGGTTGAATTATCTTGGTTATATACATTTACATGGAAGTTGCTTAATCATGGCTTCAGTCTGGAGGTCCTAATAGGGCCAACAATGGCAAAAAAAAATTAGTTAGGTTAAGAATTAGTGACATCAGAACCCAATCTGATATTACTGCCCTGTCTTCCTTTAGGACTTTAAAATGTTTAACTAGAATGAAATCACAATTCAAGAGTGAGAAATATCTGTTTCTTGAGTTGAGAAAGAATCAATGTATTGCTTTTACTCATCTCCAGTCTGAGATGATGAACACAATGGTCCTCCAGAGGAGATTCGAGGGTATTCCACTCACAGATAGGCTGTGTATGTGTGGTGTCCAAATAATAGAGGACCTGGCACATTGTCTACATGAGTTCCATTTATATTCAAGCAGTAGGGAGCAATATTTGGGTCTCTTTTTGATTTACATGAGAAATTGGTCCTTGACAAAGAATCTTTCTTTCTGAATGGTTTTAACCACTGTGTGTCCCAGAGGGTCACCCACTTTGCAACTAAGCCTACCACCTTAAGATATTAAGAGGTGAAAAGAGAGGGTGTCTAGTTTACTGGTCAACATGCTTTTAGTCTGTTTCAGTGTAATCTAAGTATGTGACATAGCAATGTTTTCATTAGGGATGGGACGAATCCAGAATTTTCCAAATCCGAATCCGGATCTGAATCCCTGGAAGGTTCTGGGAATCCACAAATCTCTAATCTTTTAAATCCTTTTTTCAAAAAGAGTTTAAAAAGCAAGGGAAAGAAGGATAATCTTGGGCAAGACACACACTCTCAGCCTTAGCAAAAGCCTAGGCAAAGGCAAACCTCCCTCTGAACAAATCTGGCCAAGACAATTGTTGTAGTTTTGCCCCAGGCTGAAAATGACATGAAGGCCCTTTCTACACGGGAAGAAAATGTGGATTAATTCCACCTTTTCCTGTCTGTGTAAATAGGGCCACAGTCAGTAGAGAGACAATCCAGGTGAAAACTGGCTTTTCTTTTCATAGCTCCATCTGGCATCCTGGGGTTTGTAGTTTGATGTCTGTGACCCCTTGTAAAACTGCAAAGCCCAGAACTGTGTCTGAAAAAGGTTTGCAAGGGAGCTGTCCAAAGGACTGTTTCAGCTGTCACTGAAATCTCAAGCCTGTAGCTTCCAGTCAAGTACTGAACTTAAATATGAAATGTTAAATTTCAGTATCTAACAATACAACCCCAGCTGTAATTTCTGAAATTGTTAGCAAATGCCATTATTACTCCAAGGGAAAACCTCACCTACTTACTATCTTTCCTTGTATGTCTGATCGCCCAGGTTTTCACACATCCTGGTCGTCCAGGTTTTCACACATCCCAGTCTCCCTAGTTTTCAGGCATCCCAGTCTCCAACAATCTATTTAGTAGGTGGATTTGAAAGATTCGGTTTGCCTATTTTGGCACAGGGATTCGGATTCAGGAATCTCAAATCCTTACCCAGAATTTGAGGATTCGGTTGGCCCATCCCTAGTTTCATTGTACTTTTTTCTAGTATTTATAATTTTTACGTTTTATCATTTGTAATTGTTTGAAATGGTCAGCAGGCTAAATCAATAAACTGACCTATCTGTCCACCTATGGGTGTACTTCTAACTCTGTCAATGCATTTGAAAGAGTAGACTGATGTCCATGAAAGCCATACCAAATCAATTAGTCTCACAAGTGCCGCTTGATTTCTTCATTCCCCACTCCACCTTTCCTCTATTTGATGCTGAAATAGACTAAGATGGCTATCTACCTGAAAACTATTGGATTTTAGCACCAGTTATTTTTGCTCAGATAGATATTTGGTTGCAAAGGGCAAGCTGTTTCATCCTGCACCCCATAATGCAGTATGTTATGAGCATCTGTAACTACCTCTAATTTTAGTAGCACCAAGTTATTTTAAAAATAAGGGGAGACAGGTAGTATGTGACACAAACACAAACTATTCTCTCCTCCACGTAAAAAAAAAAGGGCAAATGCAAAGCTCATGCAAGATATTCATTTCTAGTCTGTCAAGACATATCCTTTCTACAGGTACTCTCAGTGATACAGTCTCAGCTCCCCAAGCAGAGATGGCACATATTTGTATTCGTTGCAGTCCTCTTCCTGATCTATGCAAAAGTACTGAATATTCTTCCCATGTACATAAGCCACCATGATATAAGCCTGGAAAAGAATATGTCAAGGACAGTATGCGGTAAACTATAACAACCGTAGAGACACATCCATGCCTTCTAAACACCTCTGGCTCCTTGTTCAACATTTGCACAGAGCCTGTGCACAAAGGGAAGAGATTTGGGAGATCAGGGAATTAGGAACACAGCTCCATTATTAGTGTGCACAACATAATCTGCATTACAAAATATTAAGTACGTACACACACACACACACACACACAATCAAGCATGCCATTTCCACTCAGGGCTGCTTCTCACACTGGTTCTCATCCCTGCAGGTTGATTTTCAAATTGTTTTGTAAATATCTAGAGAGTATTTTATAGTACATGCACACAATTTTATCTGGTTCTATATAGACTTCTTAACTATTCTATTTTACTTGCCAGCTAATACGAGGCATATGTGTGCATATAATTTTTGTACCTCTTCTCCCTACACCTTGCTTATCACGATTAACTGTAACTATAATAGCCTCTGAAGGCCATACAAATATTTCCCGGCTGAAACAGGTTGAGCTAAGAGATCAAATGAAATTGTGTGTGTACATGTATATCTTGAGACTCAGTTTCTCTCTTCCATATCAGGTTTATTGAATGCTTCCCATTCCTTTTGCTTCTAGTCCAGGCAGTGCCTGACATATCTCCCTGGATTAACCTTTACCTCATAGTTGAATATATGTGCAAATGCCATTGGAAAACATAAGACTGGGTCTGTCTTCCGGCACATCAACTAGGATCCTTTCCTCCACATCATAGTTCATTCCATACAGTCCCCAATTTTTTTATGTAGCTTTTTCCAAGGTGCTTGCTCTGGGGGGTGAGGGCAGGAGAAGCCCTTATCCACAGTTATGCCCACTTTAATTTGGATCCAGCATATTGGAGGGAAGAGAGGGGAAGGCAGCCCAGATACCAATTTAGAACATCAAATAGCAGTTCTTACAATGACCCAGAAACAATTCAGGGACAGGAAGAGCCTGATGGAACTAAGGCCCTTTTCATACCTTACCTGGTGCCACTGGCGTCGTGCAGGGATTGCGCAAAAAGCCTTGTCTGGGAGGCACTCGTGTCTCCTCCGCTTCCCCTCCACACCAGCTCTGTGCTGGCCAGAAGGAAGCATGAGTGCTCTGCCCCTTCCTTCCTTCCGCAGTACAGCCAGGTACTTTCCCAGGTACCCAAAGCATGATGGCCATGTGTTTGGAGTCTCTGCACACAAGGTAAGTGCGTGTGGGGCACGGGAAGGACGCATGATTATGCATCATTTTCAGCAATAAGCTGAAAGTGATATAATGCACGATCACCGCCTAATGGCCTCAGGAGCATTGCACAATTGCGAGGGTGTCATGTGGAATGGTCCTCACAATCATGCGATGCTCCCGACACCATTTTGCAACAGGACTGGCATGTGAAAAGGGCCTAACATTGTCTGCAGAGTAGACTCAGTGGGCCTGCTTCTCATCTCCTTCTGATGGAACCTGATGTCTCCTCTGGAGCCCAGTTCATGGTGGGGTGGCCTCCTGACTCTGTTACTAGTCATGCTGTTCCCTATCAAACGGCCCTGTTGGCTCAGCCTCCTCCAGTCTCCCATGATCTTCCTTTTTTCCTACTTCCTCCTCTTCTTTGTTCATCTTCTCTGTATGGTGCATCTACTTGTTCCCTTCAACTGACTGTGTCCCCAGAACCCATTCTTCCTGCCTGTTGTGTCCCATTCTGTTCTTTCATCCCTCCTGTGGCTGGCTCCTCATATTGGGGCCGACAGACTTATCTGGAGCAATTCTCACACTGGGTGGTGCATTTCTTGAAAAGGAGAATTCTCCTCTTCCATCCAAAACATCATATTTCTCTGAAATACAGAAGAATTTCTACCCCATTCAGTGGTGTTCTGTGCCTGAAAAGTAGCTTAATAACATGTGTTTGGGTGATTTAGGGCTCTTCCAATGTTACCGCAAATGGAAAACAAGCTTTTAATAAAAGGCCATAACTCACCTACCTGGGAAGCAGGCGATTTTGTTCTCCAGTAAATTCTCCTGATTATCTCCAAAACAGAGAAGTAAATATTTCTTTCAGTTTGTAAGGTAAATGAGGCTGCCTTGTATTGGACGTGACAAAGTGCACCCTCGATACAGACACTTGTTTTTGACTCAACAAAATTGTTTTCATGATGGAATAGTTTTTTGTGCTTCAGCAATTAAATTGTTATGATTGTTACGATTTTATAATTGCACAACATAAGCATGGAACAGCTTAATTATAAAATCGTAACAATTTAATTTGCATTCCTGGTTTTTCAGTTTTTCCTAAGAAGTCTCACATTAGATTCCTCCCTCCTTTCCTGTTCTAAACAGCCAGCTGCAAGTTGGCTTTGTAGCCAAAAATGAACTACTTTTCACTAGATCACTTCTCCCCCTCTACACACACCCATAGAGGAGAGGATTGGAGTGGGTTGGGTCTTGCCCCTCCCACTAGGGTCAATGCAAGAAGAAAAGTAAGGCAGCAGTCACTGAAAGGAACCTATATTACTCCGTTTGTTTCTTTTGGTAAACAAGAAGAGTAAACAAAGCAACCTACTAGGAAGATTTCTGCACTAGAAGGTTATAGCGCTGTTATTCCACTTTCAGCATCCTATGGCATCCTGGGGTTTGAAGCTGGCCCCTCCCGAAACTGCAAACCCCAGGATCCCATAGGATGCTTAAAGCGGAATAACAGCGCTATAACCGTCTAGTGCGGAAATGGCCTAAGAGGGACCTTCTTTGAAGAGATCCCTTTTGAATTACAATATCACCAGATTGGGCTCTCTCTCAATCTTTCTTTCTCACAATTACACAGATTTCACCCCTGCACACATGTGAGATTCCCCTCCATTTTTAATTTTCCAAAACAGGATCAATATTGCAGAGAAGCATTCCTGATCTGTAAATATCCCCCCACTATTTCTTTCTGCAGATTTGCTTGTTTCTGAGATTTACATTAATCTTATATTTCATAGCTTAGTTTCCTTCACCCCCTTCATTTGGATTGATCAACCCTGTGTCCCCATACACCAGGGCTGCACAGTGCCATAGAAAATAAATTGAAACTTAGAGCAATGGTCCATTTTCATTTGCAATGTAGTCATGCACACATTTCCTTAGAAATGAACCCCAGTGAGTTCAGTAGGACTTACTCCTAGCTAAATGTATGTTGGATTGTAGCCATAGGGAGACATGCTGAAGTGTTATTGGAATGCATGGATTTGTTTATGACAGACAGGGATTTCCCCTCCTCCATGTCTTTCTTAACTCATTTCATTCCATTTATACCCTGAATATAAAAGTATTGTAATTTTTTTTACTCCATCCACACACACCCCCCCCCCATTTTTATCCTTATAACAACCTTATGGAGTAGATTAGCTTGAAAGACTACGATTGGTTCAAAGTGAGCCATTATGAGGAAGCTGGGATTTGCCCTGGTCTATATTGTGCATTGGACAGATATGGACAAAGAGCTCATGCAACAATACAGATTTGAGAGAAAGCTGCAATTCTAAGTAGAGTGTGACAGAGCCATTTTGATTTTACAATAATGCATTATATAATAGTATATGTATCGTTAATCATGTTGGATGCACACGATTTTGTTTATTGATTTGAGCATTTTGGTGTGTGTGTGTTTTTCAGGCTTTCCTAAACTCGGTATATAAATTCTAAAGTTTCTTTTTAAAAAATGCTAGATTTGTGTTGTTGTTTTTTCCTCAGTAGTTTTGGCTTTCACATTGCCTTGTCACCCTTTTTTGTCCACTCTCTGATATTGCTTGGCCCCATGTGTCACAGTTTTTATCTTTGAAACTTTGGATGCTATGTGAGGCCTGACCACCAAGTGAAAATTCGGGGTTGTGCAATCTAAATTGCTAGCAAATGCAGTCTCCACTCCTTCATGCTTCATTTGCCGTCCCTCAACTCTCCCCATCAACGTGTTGGTCACTCTCTCTATCTCTGGGCAGAGAGATATCTTTCAGAATATATTTTTTTAAAACCTTTACTATTCTTTTTAAAGCTGACAGAGAAATTTATACTAATACAACACACAAGTGTGTCATACTCTCAAACTCTCCAAATTTGGCAGTCCAGTCCAGATTAATCCTCTGTCATCCCATTTTTCAGGTGCTTTAAAAATGTCCAGTTTCTCTCCCCACCCACAACCTCCCTTTGTCCTCATTTGACTTCACTTGCTGCCAGATGAATTCAAAGTGCAGAAATATGTCATATTCAATTAAACCAGCTGCAAGGAGAGAAGAGGATGGGGAGAGCACGATCCTGACCTTCCCAGTAGGCTCTGGCAAAAGCAAATTGCTTCAGCCTCTCGTGGCTAATGTGTTCTTCCTTATTAATAACTTTTGCCATCTTGACTACACCTGATGTGGCTAGGCCACATGTATCCCAGGTTTCATCTGTAAAATGCTGGAGAATATGGCACACACTTTTCTAATTGGCCATTTCTGCACAATACTGTTATAGGGCTATTATTTCACTTTCCCACTTTCAACATCCTGTGGAATTCTGGGGTTTGTAGTTTAGTGAGGCCAAATTACTCTCTGACTGAGAATTCTAAATGCCCTTCTCTAAACTGCAAACCTCAGATTCCATGGGATGTTGAAAGTGGAATAATAGCACTATAACAGTGCAGTGTGGAAATGGCTGGTATCTGCTATCAGGCCTACAATCCTATACAAATTTACCTGGGAGAAAATCCCATTTATTTCAGGGAGATATATTCACAGTATTCATGGATAAGATTGAGCTGTAAGATTGAGTTGTAAGTGCTATAACCCCAAAAACAGTTTAAATCTTTTCAAAGTTTAGAAAATGCTTGGCCTATTTGTGGTTCCAGTTTTAACAAGCCTGACCAGGGAAGTGATCTGAAGAACAATCACCAATTCCATAATGATTTATGGACTTCTTCTGATGCTGTTGATCAACTCAAATATCCCAAGAGGCCTCAAAATAGAACAAACTTTCTGCAAAGACTCAAACAATGATGGTTATTTGGAGGCTATTGTCCTTTATAGCAAAAATGTCACAGTCTGCAAGTACTTGAGCCAAGGTACAGTTTCCTAAATATATCATATGGAGCAAGCAAAGATACATGGAGGACAACAGGAATGATGGATGAAGCAAAACATACAGCAAGTGACTTCAAGAAGATGTGATCTAATTTTAGCACCAGTGCTGGCAAAAGCTTTTTTTAAGAAAAGGGAAAAAATGGATTCAAACACACTTACTGATGCAGAAGATCTTGAAGAGTAATATTCAATTAAAACCGGAACTTTTTCTTCTCAGACTGATGGCTATACAGATGGCAAAGAGCCATGGAAGGTTGCTTTAGTTTATGACTATGGCAGCAAGACTGCTCTATGTTCAAAGATGGAAGAACTCAGTAATACTCACTATAGCAGAAATGGACAAATTAACAAGTTTGATTAGAGAAAGGCCATTATGACATTCTTCAAAGTCTGGAAGCCTCTTATTGACCTTTTTTTTTTTTTTTTTTTTGCACAAGGTAGGGAGAAGAAAATGATTTTTTATCTTAATGGCTTTGATGATTAGAAAGACTAGGTTATTGGAAGAAGGGAATTTGTTGTAGTTTTAGAGAGAAAGGTAGGAATAACTATGTGTATATCACTTTTGAAAGGAAAATCAGAAGTCACTTTTCTCTTTCTTTTTTTCTCCTTTTCCCCCTCTTTTCTTCTTTTTTTTAAACCTTTACTTTTCTGTGATTCTTTGTAACTTTTAATGTATTAAAAGTACTAAATGTAGTTACAAATTCTTCCTAATAAAATATTTTTTTAAAAAAACACTCCTGTCCTATCCTATCCAGTAGTGAGTTATGAATTGGGGAGCAGTTGTCCCCCCAGAATTCTATTCTGATAGCTTTGTTTCTTGGGGGTAGAATGCCTCATACACCACCCTTGTTCCTATCTTGTATAGTAACAACAGACTCACAGGCCCGTTCTGCATGAGGAAATTAAAATGGGCCAAGGCGTCCTGGCACGGAGGTCGTCCACACCTTGGATCAGACTAGGTCTGGACTACTTACCTTAGTTCCTCACCTTAGTCTGATCCAAAATGCCCTGAAGTGGTCCTCCAGAGCACTAAGTGAAGACTGGAAAAATCCGGTCTTTCAATCTTCTGGAGTGTGCCACTGCGTTTCTGCTGACTGGTGCAGATGTGCAGGCTCACACCAATGCGAGCCTGCGATCAGCAGAAGGTGGGCTGAGGGCATGGCCAGCGTCAGCGGTTGGTCTGGACCCACGAAGAAACAAGAAGCCACCATTTTCAGCCAGAGCAGCGCGGATCTAAAGACCTCACACTGCTCCAATTCACCCTGGACTAATGGAGGAGCCCTGCAGAAGGGCTTAAGGGAAAGTCCGCATTACCTCGGACCCAGAAGACCCAGGAAGTAACGGCATGGAGCGATTCACTCACCTTGTGCGGAAATGGCCACAGTTCAATCCTTACTCAAAGTTAAGACACTTCTGCTGCTGGAATGGCCTTTTGCTGGCTGAACGTCCCTTATGCCAACATGAGCCCCTTGTGTTGGCTCATCTCAAAGATAATTGCTCTTTTAAAGAAATGAGTTTGACACAACATTTTTTTATTGTTCAAGTGCACAGCTTATACTCAAGAGAAGAGACCACATGCAAATGACACCATACCACCAGCAAAAAAATAGCAAAACCTGCAATGATTATTGAAGAAAAGCAAGGAAGATAATACAATGACAGGTTTGTTTGTTTATGTGGCTTGATTGTGTACACATAGTTCAATAGAAAAGAATTTTTCCTGTCTTTCTTTTCCGGTCATTAAGATAAGTGTTTTATTGCATGATTATTACTGAACATAATTTTGCTGTAGAGAGCAGGCAGTGTTAAAAATGATCCTCATTGAGTGTCAAATATGCTAGGTGCAGTGATGGTTAAGCATGCTTGCTGGATATTGCATAGAATGAAGTGTCCTGGTAATGAGAAAGGTTAGCTAGCTGGAACCCTGAACAGGAGGACTGTCTATGCAGCAACAATTTGTTACAGAGCTCAATATACTTACCTATAATGGGCTTCTACCAGCAGAGGTTGTACAGCAAAGGTAAGGACTGCACACTCCACAAAGCAGGTAGGGCTCTTTCAGTTATAGCACTTTGATTAGAGTTGCCCTATGCCCAGCTTGGCTGAGTTTTAGACATATTCTAGACAGGCCGCCCAGTGTACATTTGGGCAATCATCAGTTCTGGATTCCAAACTTTCTTCTTTTTTTTTTTTTAAATGAGGTCTCTAGCCTTTGTAGAAGCACTCTGTGGTCAAATTGTTCCACAAGAAACTAGTCTGCCTGAAGATTTCAAACACAAGGAAACAAGAGTGTGAGATGTGAATATCAAAGTTCAAAAAACAAGAGAGGGATGCATTGTAAGGGTTCAAGGGGAGGTCAGGGGAGGAGGATGAGAGATGGGATGTCATGTCCCAGGCAGACCAGGCAACCAATCAGCAAACCAGCAGGGCAGAGCTTACTCACAGAAGTGAAAGCAAGAGTAGTCCAAATATAATTCAGGTCAAGAAGGCAAGTTCCAAGGCAAACAAATCAACAAAGGCAAATCTAAATTAGTGTCAAACAAGCAGAGGTCCAAGAGACTCAGGAAAACACAGCATAGGACTTCAACCACCAGTAAGATCAGTTGTCAACCCTGGGAGGACATGGGCCAGCTGTTTGCTTTTTATAGCTAATGGTGTTGCCACAGGTGTTCCCTCATTAAAGCCTATTTGTTACTTAAATTAGCTGAATGCCTGAGATCTTCTTTCTGGCGTCATCTCTCCCACACAGTAAGAGCCTGTGCTGCTTCATCTTCTGGTACTTGTTCCCCCTGCTCATGCCCCTGCCGTTGCTTGTTATTTCCCACTGAGCAAACTTCTGGGGAAGGTTCTGCCTCAGATTCAAAATCCCACTCCTCACTGTCAGGGTCTCCAAGGCAAGGCATGACATGGGAGAGCAAGTGGCGCAAGTGAGAGAGTCAAGAAACCATCACAAGGTGCATTGCAAGGGGGAAAGGCTGGAGGAATGGACAAATGGACAGACAGATATTTTGAGACTGGATTTTTTAAAAAACACAAAATATTCCTTGACTTTTATGAGAGTTTGGGGCACAGACCCCTTGCGAAAGTAAAAAACTGCAAAAAACCCTCCCTCCACCCAAGTGAATACTCTCCTTCCCAGGGCTCCTCCTCTATTCTCCTGCCTGTTGCCTATGCACCATACCTTCTTTCTGCCCACACAGGTGACAGGCAAGTAAATGGAAGGGAAAACATTCACCCCCGCTCCGTTCACCTGCCCATTGCCTGCGTGCCTTTCCTTCTCTTTGGGCATGTGGGCAACAGGCAGGAGAATGAAGAGGGAAAGGCTGGCATGCGTGCGAACCTTTCCCTCTCCCATCCACTTGCCTTTTGGTGGAGCACAGAGAAGGAAGGCAGTGCACCTGGGCAAAATGCCAGGGAATGGAAGGGAGAGAATGGGGGAGGCAAGCAGGCACCTCATGGATAATCAAATTTGTGGAGGTCAAACCCATGAATGTGGAGGGAGAACTGTAGACACTTTTAAAAAGGACAGAATTGACTATTTGCTTACCTTAGTTTTCAGAAAAATGTTGTACAAGCTTCTATGATACATCTAATATATAAAAGTCAAAGTTTGTCTGTTTGCCTGTGTCAGGTGAAGACCTCATGTGATTGGCTGCCTAAGAAGATTCTATGGAATCCTGGGATTTGCAGTTTAGGGAACGAGGGCCTTTAGAATTCTCAGCCAGATAGTAGACCGGTTGCTGCAGAGACAAGGCCTAGCAGCAAGGAAGACGGCAGTGTATTCCCTCAGGAACCCAACCTCTCTATGTTAATAACTCTGAATACAGATTGGATTGGGGAATATGGGGAAAAGTTACAGGTAATGGACAAGACAGTGAGGCTTTTTGCATGTTACCCATTTGTGCGGCTGGGGGGAGCGTCTTGCATGAAAAGCCTCAGCCGGAACGCTGCCACTTCCCCGCTCCTTCATCCCGCAGGTCACTTCCTGGTAGCGCGACCATCGCATTAGTGCCCCGCCCCTTCCTTCTGCAGCGCAGTCTGTGAGCTGTAGGCTGCGCTGGGGGAAGGAAGCGCAACCAGGCTGACTTGTTCGGCGCACCGCATGCAGGTAAGTGCGCGAGGGCCCTGCGAGCATTGCGCTAGTGCGCAGTATTTTCAGTTTGGAGCCAAAAATAAGAAAATGCGCAAGCATCCCACGTTAGGCTCCTGAGCGTCGCGTGAGTGGGAGTGTGTCACATGGACCGACGCTCCCATTTACGCGATGCTCAAGGGGCCCTCACACAAAAAAAACTGCGTGCAAAAAGGGTCAGTGTGGTGAATTAGAGACACAGGATCTCAAGTCTTTCTAACAAGTATTACCTATAAGAAAATAAAATCCCAGACAACACTGGGTACATACGCTAGTGTTCTTATAAAAGGCATGGGTGCCAAACCTTATTTTTTCTAAGATTTCTGCCTGTTCCGCACATAGTATGGTGTTAAAGGGTATGCTTTTTGGAAGTACATTGGCCCCCAATCCAGCTAAGAACCAATGTGTGTGTGGTTTCAGCTATCATTTCCATATAAAAATCCTTACATATACCCTTGGGATGGGTTTTTCAAAAAGAAAACAAATTATTGGTACCAATGGATTCGTTTTCTTTTTTAAAATGCCTTTGTGGGTGCAAAAAAATAAATTGAGATTAAAAACAGATGGAGCAAGGTTTAAACTCCACCCAGCCAAGTACACCAGTCATGATCTGAATCAAAGTCACACTGTATTTCAGATTTTCTTTTCAAAATGTGGGTTGACATTCTGTTAGTTACAACATGGTAAATTAGACTTAGGCCATCATAAATGCTTCATATTCTCATTTATAATAAGGGCACTATTGCTGTGAATGCAGATGACCCTGAAACCCATCTGGCCAGTCAGAGATGCTTCAGGATGGTGTGGTCAGTTGCTGCTCACAATATGCTCACAATAGGGTTTCTGATTGCTTCCCCTAGGCAGTTCTGCCTGCTATTGTTTCTGGGACTGCTTGTAGCTTGCACTTTTTGAAAGTGTTATCACATGCCCGTTAGTATTAGAATTTCCCACCTAATCGTCTCTGAATTTATGAGCTGATCTTGTCTGAGGTAATCCTGACTTGGCATATGCTTACAGCCAGCACATTTTCAAACATGTGTTCCAGACATAAATATGTCCAATTATGAAAATAGCGCATCCCACAGAGTGGGTGTGTATGGTGTGGTAACAGGTAGTTAAAATCTCTTTTAGCAGTCCACTACCTCAGTTGTTGCCTTGACCAATTTATATCTTGCACAAGCCATCCTAAGCAATATATCTTTCGTCTCCACTGGATCCCAGGACTACTTGTTCCCACAGAGCACTGCATTTGTTTTTATTCCTTTACCATCCCAATGTGTGTCCCACTGGCTGACTGAAGACAACATTTAAGCATTCTCACATTTTATTCCATCTTGGGTAGAACAAATAGTTAGACACACACAAATGGGCACATACCCCCCCTCGAAAAAGAGGGGGAAGACAATCCAAGAGACTGAAACATAGTCTGCATATAGAAATACATTTAACAGTTTAAAAAAGAATAGAAAAACTGTGTATGAGGGCAAAAAATACTCCTAAATCCATCACTGTCCAATATGATGGGCAATAACAGGACAAGCTGAAAAGCCACCAAATATCCATTCAGCAATGCTATAACTAATCATTTTTTAAAACAACAATCTTACACATGTATATGCTCTCTCTCTCTCTCTCTCAAAACACTGTTACATAGCTATTTTTCTTTAAAAAATCATTATACTCTTTTCAGCAACCCCATGGGGTTCTTACAACTTTATAAGTGGACTTACACCTATACAAACTAGGATTGGGCAATTCCGTAACATCCGTATCTAGTAGTGTTACATTACTAGGTAGGCGAGCTGGCACAATGGCTGGCACACATTGGTTCCTGTTGTCTTGATTCCTATTATTTGCTCATTCTTCTTATTTCACACTTGCTCATTCTTCTTATTTCACACTTCTTATTTCACACTTCTTATTTCACACTGTCTTCTAAGCAGTGAGGTTCTATCAAAGAGATAAATGTTTTAATCATTCTAGAGCCCTGTAAGGACAAGATCATTATTAAAATAGACTGGAATTCTCTATTGTGATCCATGCTCTGCAACTTTACATATACTAAGCTATGTAATGGAGGTGCTAAGAAACTCTGTAAACAAATTGCAAAGATGTATAATGGGACTCTAGCAAGAGTATCCCAATGCAAATTGGAAAGTGCCAGTGTGCATCAGCATTCCTAGCCAGTCTCCTGATGTGCATCTTTCACATTGGCTAGGGAGTACCAGTGTACCAGTATGCATTGGGACCCTCTTGCCAGTGTCCGATTATGTATCTTTGCCATTCACTAACAGGGTTCCTCAGCACCTTTAGTACGCAGCTAAGTCTACATAAAGTTATGTCACATACACCATGACAGAGGATTCTGGCCAATCTGCTCTGCCTGATATACAAATATCTCAGGACGACAGATAATAAAAACAAGTTTAACTTACTCCCTCATTCACAAATAGGGAAGCCAGAAACTTTTTAGAATATATTTGCTTCTCTAAAATACAGGAAGCTAGAAGCTGGCAAACAGAGTGGCAATCGAAGAAGGCTTTAAAACAGAATGAATTGTCACAGTGTCCACACAAGCACATTTCATCTGGAATGGAAAGACAGGAATAGAGTGGGTTGAGTGCTGGACCATTCACCCATGGCAAAACAGTGGAGATGACCTTGGGAAAATTACATTCTCTCAACCTTTGAGGAAGGCAACAGCATACCTCCTCTGAAGAAATCTTGCCAAAAGAAGGGTTGCCATAAGTCAGAGTCAACATGAATAACAACAGCAACAACAGAAAGGAAAGTCAGTTACTATTATTTTCCCCTGTACCTGATTTTTTTTTTAAAAAGTCAAGCTTTTTCTGTCTAAAGAAATGTGCACATCTTGATAAATTCTTCAAAATCTGAAAAGAAATATTCTTTCCCAATTGCAGCAGCCAACATCTAAGTAAATTCAGTTACCCCAAGCACAGAGATTATTGTGCTTTATATGCCTCGTGTACAACAACAAGAAGAAAAAGGGGATAATTTTAATTCTGCAATTGCAATTGAATATATAGTGATTCAGCCACAGATTTTTAAAAGTTAAGTAGGGCCCAGATGGATAAATAGGTCAGCTTTCATTTCTTTCATGTTGAATTTTTAAAAGGTCAAGCTCTTTCCACCCCAGATATGAAGAAATTTTTACATTTCACTTAATTCTTTTCAAAAAATTAAAATATTCATATCCTAGCCTATATCCAAAGATTTGAGGACAGAGGTCAATAAAAACATGAACAACATGTAATGTGAATGAGTGACATATAAAAGAGTATTTACAGTCTAAAAGCATTAAACTATTTAACAAGTATCCCACAGACCAATAGCTAATTCATTAAACAAGAGTCCTACAGCATTACTTTCTGGGCTCACTCTTCCTGGAAGGAATGGAGCCACCATAAAGCAATGCCAAGGTGGCTGAGAAAGACACCAAAGTTGATGGTACTGAAGACACCAAGCACCTTTACGGTGTAGACACCAAGGTTGATGGTATGGAAAATCATTCAATGGTCCAGCAGAATGACAGGGATGTGCTCCTTATGTCCAGTTCTGGGTATAAGTCATCCAGTGACCAAAACTATCTCTGTCCCATAGCCAGGCCTGAAGCTAGATAGAAGTGGCTCTAAATAACCAGTTTCACCCAGAAACCCTCAGAGTTGGGATGTCACCACATAATGTCTTGCCCACAAAATACCACAAGAACCTCTCTTGTTTGTACTGCAAGAGACTAACATAACTCTGCCTCTGGAAATAGTCACTATATGACCCACTTTTTTAAGGATCCATATTCTTAATTTTAATATTGCGGTGCTAACAGGGGGTAAATTCTGCTAGTGAATAAGCAGATGACTCCAGAAGTCCTGGAAACCAATGAGAAGATTAATTGCTTTCACTATGGATGGTATTTGCTGCCCTCTGCTAAGCCCTATAGCGTGCTAAGGCCAGATGCCTGAAGTCACTGTGTTCTGTCAGTTCTGTTCCTATCAAGCAGGTGGTGAGTGAAAAGTTATTCAAGGATGGTGTTATGTAGCCTTCATGAATTATGCATCTTAAACAAACTTACATGATCTGAAGCACTCGAGCGGAAGCCTTTTAGCTAGAAGCTGGCCACTGGAGAGCTCAGCTACAGATCTCTGGTGATGGGTTAAAATAGCTCACTGGAGTATACTCGCTCTTGGTCTTTCTTTGACTCAGTGGCCCACAGTTCACTTAATCTGCTTGCAAGCCTGCTGCTATGGAGCCTTTTTATTTAAAAAATCCCCCCAGGATAGAGCCATCTTGCAGCTTCTTCAATGGTTAGAAGCACTTCTTTCTATTGAAGGTTTGTCTTCTGGTGCACTTTTTAAAAAGGAAGAAGAAACCCTACCAAGGTCATATTCCATGAAGAGATAATGAATGTTTGTCTAATGCTTGTCCTCAGTCAAGAGGAGTTATTATTTTTAAACTTTTCTCTACCCTGACCGAAGACTACAGTATCTGAAGCAATGCACAGCCCTTTTGTCACTTGTCTAAAATATTTCTAGTTTCATGAAACTATTAGTCAGTAATTATGCTTCCTCTCACATTACCATGGACTCACATGTCTCTCCCTGAACTGTGTCTTCCCAACAACTTTTATTTGAAGAAGGCACATGATGTCTTCGTGCTCAGTGTCTTCTCATTCCACTTTGTTGAGATTGACTTGTCAGGGTGAGGAATGGTAACCGCACCCATGTTATATCTTTTTTGGTGGTATATCAGTGCAGATTTGGAGGCAAACCAAGGGGCAACAGTGGCAAATATTCATAATGACATCCATTCTAGTGCTGAATTGGGAATTACATGGGAACTTAGATTTTCCTATTTAATTGTTGGACTACGCATGAAATCATTATGGGATTCTATGTAGGCCACAAATGTCCTTGGTTTATACTTTCTCATGCCAAGACAGGTGAGTCTCCATGTATGCTACCCCCATTTACAACATTTTCAATTTACAACACTTCTCAATCAATCAATCAATGTATGTCTCACCCACAATGCATAGCATTCTCAGCACACCTGTGCAGTTGAGTGGGAGGTGGAGAGACTGAGAAAGGTGAGGTGAGTTGGAGTTTTAGTGTAAGAAAAGGGGACCAGACTGGGTTTCTTTCACCTACCTGGGTCTGGAGAGTGGGCAGCAGGAGAAAGTAACTACAGTTTTGGTGTCGCTCAAAGGAAGGAGTTCCCTGTGCCTGCTTACAATGAGGCATGTGAGAGGGTGGAAGAAACTGGAATCTTGGAGTTTTGGTGTGGCTGTAAGAAAGGATTTCCTCTGCCTGCTTAAGTGGGTAAGGTATAATGGAGAGAGAGTAAGTGGGTAACAATGCCAAGGGGGGTAACTCTGCTAACCACACTGCAGTAAAAATGGCAAACAACCTTGTGGGTCTTAGTCTGTTTATCATCAAGGACTGGGTAGGAAGAAAAAAAATCAATGGACATTTTGTGCAAGCACTTTTTCTCTCTCTTTTACTGAGTCGAGTTGGTTACTGTACAAGAGATGTGCTGCCTCCCCTCCCATTGTTCTGTTGTCCCTCTGTACCTGCTGCAAGAAGGCACAGCAGGAGATGAGCTCTTTCTTTCTCTCTTCACCACCTTGTAAGCCTGCTGTAGAAGATACACCAGAAGAAGACAGTTCTTATGAGTTGTTCTCTGTCTGTGTGCTCCTCTGAAACTACAAGCTCATCCCAGGTCCTTTGTGACCAGCACTTGCTGTCTCTTCTGGTCCCTCTGGAGAGCTTCTGCACATTTCTCTAACCTGGAAAAAGTAAGTTCTGACACTTTATGCTTATGTGGCTACTTCAGCTCTGTAGGAATGCATCTCCATGATTCCCTGTGGAACTGGATCACCTCATTTACATCACTGTCAATTCACATTACAAGTACAGGACCACAAACCCAGATGTATGCTGAGATCCACCTGTAGTATCTATTTGGTTTTTCGGGAAAATCTCACTTTCTCCAAACCTACCCATGGACATTTTTACAGAAATTTTTACAGAAATGACGCCTAAACAAAAGTGTTTTAAAATGGAATTACGTTAACAGCCCAATTTAGAAATGATTAAAAGCAATTCAAAGCACATCCCTAAGAAAAATGTACTATCCACAAGACATCTTTTGGTTGCCCTGCCTTTCTGAAGTGGAGATCATTCATGGGGCTTAATTTTCTGTCTAGCTTTTATTCTGGTTGTTTCAGGGAAAGCCCTTTGGTCTGTAGCACACACGACCCTCCCTGGATTGGGTGGCCGTGCAAGGTTCAAAGTGCGAGATGCTGGGAGGCAAGAACCAAGCCAGTTCTGGTCTTTGGGGATGCAGTTTATTAAGCGAAGAAGCAAAAAGAAAAACAAAAGGCACACAAGCATACGTATACTCTGACTCTGTCGGAGAAGCAAGGCAGGCAACGGAGCAGGGTTCTCTTTGTTCCAACAGATTCTACAGGCTTTTCATACATGAGTGGCAAAACAGGCTGCCAATCCATCAACCCACTGTGCCGAAATGGGCAGGAGGGGGCCTATCCCACCTTGGATGCCAATTACTGAGGCACCCATGGGCCAGGTGCATGATAGGCTCATGGCCAGATCTCATTACCTGCCTGAAATGGCAGTAGATGGTCTCTAATCAGGCTTTGCTCTCCCCTCACCATACCGGACAATGCAGGGAGTGAAGCACCCATCGTTAACATTCCTTGGCTATTCTCACAGGACTGCAGCATACAGGGCAGCCTGACCTAGCAATGCAACAGCATGAGCTAACCCCCCAAATATGTTCATTAGCGCGAAAGCAGGCTGACCTGAAATGTGTGAGTGTGCAACACAGGGCCTACCCAGAGGGCCTCGGAGCCAACATGGTCCCAAACAAGTACAGATGTGCTCAGTTTGGTTCAAGACTTTGGACTTTCCAAACCCAATCAATACACATCTAACCAACATGGAAACAACACTTAACCAATTAAATGAAATTGTGAGGTTGGACTATAGGACTGATAACTTATCAACTATCAGACCAGCCATCCCAGAACCATCTGTATCCCCTAGAAGCAAAGAAACCACCATTTAATAAGGATATATCTATATCTATTTGTCTAAACATGCCTGTTATATGATTTTATTTAAGACAATAGAACAAAACAAAACAAAACATATTGGAAAGGGAGTTTTACTTTAGAGGACTCTCAGTTGTAAGCTAGACTGAGATTCCTCCCAAGATGGCCTAATGCTTAATACGAAATGTAGAAATAAACTGCAGCTCAGGGAAGCTAAAGGTGGAAGTCCTCAGTCTACTCAGTCAAACCTTATTCAGTCATCCCCAAAGTGACAAGCCCAGCAAGACACTCTGCTGCCTCTTGCAAGCTCCCACACCCCAGCTCCCCCAGCTCACCTCACCATCCACTAATTCTCTTCATCCATCTGCCCCCACCTAATCTGCAAATGCAGTTGTGAGAGTATGAGTGAGCACTAGTGTTCAGCGTCTTTGCTTTCCTGACATGAACAGAAATGATTACCAAGGCAGCGTGAGAAAAAATGAGAAAGAGAGAGAGAGAGAGGGAGAAGTGGAAAGGAAGAAAATCCTATCTCGCTGGGAACTAGATGTGTTGCAGGCTGCCACATGATTTTTAATACAAATTTTAAAAGGCAGCAAGAAACCAGCCAACATTTAATTGCCAATGTGTACTCAAGAGTCAAGCTATCTTTATTGAGTGCAAATGGTGTGGGGAGGTTTTTTTTTAACTTAAAAAAGAACAAAGGAGTTTAGTTTGACCCCTTATGCTACCCTCTTAATCACTTCTTTGATCGAGAATGTCCCCAAGGAACGCCATCGGCCTGCTGAAACATCTTCTTTGGCACGCAAGCTGTCTCCTTACGGAATAGAATACAGTGATCAGTCAGACACCAAGCACTGTGTGCTGTGTTCTTTCCCATTATTACTCCACCAGCCCTAGCCTTTCTAAGCCTCTTGATTGTCCTTTTGGAGTTCTCTAACTTTCTCGACTTTCTCTGCCTCAGATGAGGACAGTAAATCCATACAATCTCTCCCAAGCTATACTCGGTTGCTAATGGGTTTGTTAATTAATAAACATCAGAACAGGATGTCCTTCATCCAAATGATTTCATTGGAAGTTTAGTGGAGTTTAAAACAGAGATCCTTGCCCAGGAAGTGGAAACTGGGAGAGCAACCAAAAGACTTTGCAATAACTAGTGAAAGCTGATGGTAAATCTGTCCTGGGTTTTAGTCTCTATAGGAGCTATCCAAGGTGCTGAACTCTATATCACCCACCCCATCCAAAATAGGTTCAGCTTCTTGGACGTTTAAGCAGCCGTTCTCAGCTGTTTTTTGGCCACAACCCCCTTAGGAGCTCTTCTCAATTTCCAGGGCCCTCCTGTCAAACCAGTATACAACCAATCAGAAAGGCAGAAAATCATAATGGCTGCAAGAACTACTTGATTTTAATACATTAACCTGGTGCAGTCTGAGTGTGAAAGACCCCATATGGCTGCTATGGGGTATGAAATACATCACAAAAGCCTCAACATTGGTAGATTTTAGCTCTTAAACTGAGATGTGGGAGGAGCTTAAGCAGTGAATTTACTGGGCTCATGGAATTCAAATGGTATGTTGGAAAGATATAAATAAGAGGTAAATTATTGACTCCACTTAAGGTAGTTGGGTATTTCACCAGTTTGGTTATGAAGGCCCCCATAAACCCTTGGAGTTTCCCTTCTCACAGATTTCAGCCTATGACCCCCTCGAATGTGCCAGGGCCACCTTGGGGGCCATATTGCCCCCGTTGGGAATGACTGATTTAAAGTTCAGACTAAAGTGCAATGCACATTTACTGTTCCACTGACATCTGAGCCACCAAGTCTACCGACAATCGCTTGGGATGGCTCCATTCTTCAAAACACTTCCTATCTGCTAGACTACATAGCTGAATCTGTGTACAATTACTCAAACATATTTTTCTCTGAGTTCAAGGAGAGGACATTCTCCCTGGTAAATATGGGTAGGATTGCAGTTTTTGTTTTCTAGAATGCCAGACCTGCCTGATCAATCTAAGTCATGCTTTGAAACTGAAGAAATTGTTACATTTTTATTAACATAACAAAATGGCCTGATTAAAAATGCCCCCCCATAGTAGAATTTCCATTTCCAACTGTCATCCAACCTCAGCACAGAATACGAATTTACAGTCATTTTGAAGAATTTGCACATGGATTGTAAAGATATGGAAAAGTTAAGATCAGTAACTTTTCCAAACTCTGACTGGGTTCACATGTTTTCTCCCAAAATCCTGCTCTTTTGTAATGGAAATTTCCCCCACTTTCTCCCTGTTGCCTTTACCAATATTTAGGGCCTATATTAGTGTCTGCTTGAACTGTGGTTAATGCTAACTCTAATGAGCTGCTAGCCCTAGTTTCAGATGCTGGCCCTTGTTTCACATCTTGGATAGCGAACTCTGTTCATGAAGGGCAATGGCTGAGATCTAGTGTCATGTAGGAGACCTCCACTAGCAGTATACGATTTTCTGTCACTCCTTTTCCTCATCATTGCAGCCCCCCATGCCACCTCCTCTAAAAGGCTTTCCTGCCATCTACAGATGATTTGGAAGGTGTGTGGGGCACTGCAGAAGCCAAAGGAAAACCAACCCTTCCTGACTTCACTGATACAAGCCCTTCCACCCTGGAAGAGGACATGACTTTGTACTGTGGAGGCGGCCAACTTCTTGTTCAGATTTTGTTCCTTTCAAGCCCCCATCATCTCTGCCCATTATCTATGACACTAGGGCTCATGAGACTTAGAGTCCATCAAGAGCAGGATGGCCACAAGTTACTTCCTCACCCCATTACATAGGATTAGTCTACATATGTTCATAGGATGTGAGTCCTACTGAAATCAGTGGACCTTCCAAGTGAATATGAATATATTATTATTAGCTAAGATTCTTATTAGCTAAGCTCTGCAGGCCCCTTGTGCCTAAAAAAAAAAAAAGTGCTTTGGAGAGGGACCATCTAGAGCAGTGTTTCTCAATCTTGAGTCTCCCATCTGTTTTGGACTTCAGGTTCCAGAAGTTCCAGACAGTATGGGCCTTGTTCAGGAATTCTGGCAGTCAAAACCACAAACTTCTGGAGAACCAGAGTTTGAGAACCTCTGATGCAGAGCAGGGCTGGGAAGATCTGGTCCTCTAGAAGTTTTTGAACACAATCCCCACCATCCCTTGCAATGATGTCTTTGGCTTCTGGGAGTTAATATCTGGGGAGTCAAAATTTTCCCAGCCTCTGCTCCAGAACTATGTCAGAAGGGGATAAAGGAAAAAGGAGAAAATCAGCAAAAAACATGTCTTTCCACTCTTTCTAGTGGGATCACCTTATAGGTCAGAAACTCTTTTGTGAATAGAAATAGCCCTTCTGTTCACAGAAAGAAATCTTCCCATAGTGTGTCTGTGGGGTGTGTGTGTGCCACCCTTCCCTCTTTTTAGTCAGAACAGCTCTGTGTTTCTGTAAAGATAAAGATCTACGTCCCCCCCCCCCGCTTTCCACCTGCAAGAACTGACCAAACCACAGGCAGTCCAGATTTATACACTGTCTGAGAGTGGGATGCACCATGCTGCCCTTGCTTCTTGCCAAATAGCCTTCACTGAGTGGAAATCTGCTACTTCTTAATAGTACCTTTTAAAATATTTAAACGGAAGTGCCTTCATATTCTTTCAGACGCTCTTAGATGTAATCGTAAAACATGCAGATAAAGAAAAGGGATTATATACACTAAGTGACATTTCAGCCTATAATCATGTTTCAGACAGACAGTTAAAAAGTCAGCATTTATTGTCAACTACTTAAGCGAAACTAAAATAGGAAAATAAATCTACAGCTAGGTACTGTGTTTGCATAGCAAATGAGAGAGGAAAAGGAATACATGAATACTAGTAGTTATTTATTGTTATTATTGTTGTCATATTCTATTCATTTTTATCCCATCTTTTGTAAGGTGGCTTATGAAAATTAAAACAAATACAGATAAAAACACATATAAAAAATAAGTAAAATCATACAAAAATTGTTAAAATTCAATTACATGATCCATGAAACTAAAACCACTTAAAACAAATTCATTAAAGAGATAAGAGTCAGCTGGTTGGGAAAAAAAAGTTTCCACTTGCAGATGGAAGGAGAGCAAGGAGGGATGTCTCTTAGCCTCTCTAGGCAAAGAGTTCCAAAGCCTGAAAGCAGCCACCAAGAAGGCCCTTTCCCTTGTTTCCACCAAATGTTTCTGTGAAGATGAACTATAGAGGCCAAGGTGATGAATACAGAAAATATGTGGAGCAGGAGATGAACACAGGAAAACAGTACAGTTCTCTTCATCTAGAGAGGCAGTGCTAGAAGTAGAAACAGGTTCCTGATGCCCTCAGGTCCAAACGTTGATGCTAAGTTGTGCCTGGGTAGAAGGAAAAGTCAGCAGCCATCAGTTGGGGTAAAGCAATCTTACATCACACAAATGGTCCTCAATGCCAGCTGTAGCAGCATCAATCACCAGTTACAGCTGTCTTGTTCTGAGTCACTCCTCAACACCTACCCGTGCTTTAGTGTCAACTCACAGTCTCTGCACCCTACTGTCACAGCATAAGAACTTGTAACTACAAAAATGAAGGGACGTTTCCCCTTTTACTCTGCCTCCACACCCTTTATCTTCCTCTTTTGGTTTCTAGTCTCAAATGATTATGGGGAGGGATCTATCCCGTTGTATTGTATAGCATACTATGTGCAAGAATATGTGCTGTTTAGAGAGCAAGGTAGTGGTGCCAGCTTATTGCTATAAAACAGGTATGGCTACACTGGGTGCTTATTGTAAAATAAAGCAGAAAGGGAATATTTACATTTACTCATTCAGGAAGTCCAATCAAAGATAGCTCAGACTCCCTACCTTTGACTTCAGAAGCCCCTAACGCTGGCTTCCAAAGTGTGACTCCTGGTTGTAGGAGACGGAGAAGGGGCAGTTATTGTGTGCACGAAGGAAGTAAGAATCACAGAATCGCAGAGATGCAAGAGACTACAAGGGCCACCTACTTCAACCCTCTGCCATGCAGGAATGCAGAACTAAAGCACACCAGAAAAATAACCATTGAATCCCTGGAGAAGGCAGGACCACCTTTCTTTGAGGCAGTCTTTTCCATTGTTGAACAGCTCTCACTGTCAGGAAATTCTTTTTCATGTTTATGTGGAATCTCTTTTCTTGTAATTTGAATCCACTGGTTTGTGTTCTAGAAAACAAGCCTGCTCTATCTTCTCCATGGCATCCTTTCAAATATTTAAAGATGACCATCATAGTACCTGTCAGTCTTCTCTTCTCTAAGCTAAGCATACCTGCTCCTTTAGCCACTTCTCATAGAACTTTGTTTCTGGCAGTGGAGAAACAGAGCCAGCAAATTTTATCTCTCACTACTGTTGCATGATGCTGGAAAAACTACAATAGACAGCACAGTGCATTAATAGGATTCTACACCATTTGTGCTCAGATAGCTATGAGGGAGACTCCATATGCTACCTGGCCCTCTCTAGCTGGGAGGAGAAGAAACAAGAAGTGACCCCAGAGAAAGGAGGAAAGAAGGAAAACCTAAGTGAAGAAATCTGCACAAAGACTTTTTAAAGTCATGATAAGAAAGCGCCTGCCCATCTTCTCTCTCTCTCTCTCTCTCTCTCTCTCTCTCACACACACACACACACACACACAGAGGTTTTCAGGTTCCTTGGTGCAGCATTGGTGCTTCAATGTCCAATGGCAATAATTGGGGGGGGGGGGAATAGAAGAGGGAACTTAGAGAAATCCACATATTCCCTTTAAACATCGTATTTGCCAAACTGGTGATAGCACTTGCAATCTGCTACAATCTAAAACAGTGTACTCAAAGCTGTAATCCTTGGACAGCAAACCTTTAGTTATCAGTATCCTTACAGTTATCAGGGGGGAAAAACAGGAGGAATATCAGTTCAAACCAATGGACATAGCATGGTGCTAGTCTCTGGCATATTAGGGGGAAAATGCCATACTCCCACATCAGATAGTCTGAGAAGTCTGCATGACTAGTGGTCTCCAATTTTGTAGGGCATGTGATTCCAGGGACCACACATATAATGTCTGATCATAGCCCACAATCACAAATCATGCCTAAATAATTTAATTTCCCAAATCTGTACCAGGATGTCACTCTATGCCACACTGGTTTGTGAAAATATGCCTAATTTATCTAATTCAGTGATATTTTTTAAACCCGTCTGGTCTATCTACCAAGGAATATGTTGGACAAAGATCTTGGGCATATTACAGGGTATTTATTCAGGCAGAGTGCTCAGAATGTTTGTTGGGCCTCAATCTGCACGAACAGAAGAATAAAGTACATATCACACATTTTTAAGATGTAAGTATTCAAGGACCCTTCTTCTGTCTAATTGGACAGAGCTGTAACAATTATAATTTCATTTTTTAATTGTTCCACCTATGACATTTTTGATAAAAATCCATATTATCATTCTGTACCCCAGCTCCCACTAAGTATGCCCTTAAATACATAATGGGGTTCTTAGCACTGAAAATGGCAGTCCAAACCTTAATGTCAGAACCAAAGTGCTTCCAGCAAAGCAGTCAGAAGTACAACTGTCATCAGGACTATATGAACACACGATGGCAGTGAAATAGGTGAAGGCAAGAATGGTTTCACGACAACATTTTGTGGAATCAGAGAGCTGGAAGACAACCAGAAAGTTATGTAGTCCTGACTCAATGTAGGCTTTGCAGTGGAGGATGCAACTACAGCATTCCCTGCTTAATTACATTAAGAGGAGGAAAACCAGATCTTGGAATGTGGTCATGCCATCTGGGAGGTTCTGAGAGCTGGTGTCCTAAAAAGTAACTTTTCCAAGCTGTCTTGATAGCCCATCATCCTTTAAGACAGCCTGTTCTATTGATGATAAGTTGTTTCTCTCTGGAGGTTTCTTTTAATGTCTTTACCTAATGCCTACTGTTTCCATCAGCTGTTTATGGCCCTGCCAGCTGGGACAGCAAGACCCCTCTGCTTTTAAATGATGGAAGAGATCCAGTTAACACACTGGCAGAGTGCAAGTCTGTAGCAGGCTTCTTGGACTGTTGAGTGAGGGAGCAGAGCTTGTTCCCTCTTCCTCCCTGAGTCCACAAGAGCAGCTGAGGACTTTTGGGTGCAGCTCTATCCCTTTGGCCACTTATAGGATTCAGTGGCCCACCCAGGTGTATTTGAGATGCTTATGTGCATCCAGAGAAGAAGGAACATACTTATGAGGCTATCCCTTATTTCCTGTGTATGTCAAGCCAGAACAGCACAGGTACACCCACACAGGTAATAGGCAGCCATGAAGATGGAGGTGCCTGGTGGCTCTTGAACACCTGGGCAGAGGGGCATTGTGGAAGGAGGTACAGAATACCGTTTTGTGCAATATAGCAAATACATACATACATACATACATAAGCAGGAGTTCTGCCTTTGTACATTATAAAAAGATTCTAACCCAAATGTTTTTTCTCCAAAAGACTTTCAGTTCAACTCTAATAATATATCGCCATGGCACATTAACCACCAGAATCATGATCCAAAGGATATGCGTGATGGAAAGTTTATATTACAATGCAGTTGCTCTCTGTAGCATCCTCTATATTTGTTTTCAGATGAAGTTTTGAATTTTTTTCTCCTCTGTTTTTAGCCATTTCAGAGAGCAAGGCTGCCTCTGATGACTCCAAGCTGATGATTGATTCTTTTTTAATTGCACAGAGAAAATTTTATAGCTTTTGTAGTGGGCATTAAAAATTAAATAAGTTCAGTTAGCGAATAATTTATTTGGTGTGGGGGCAGACAGACGGTCCCCCAAGTACAACAGCAGACAGAGAGCTGAGCGAAAGATACCATATATTTTGCTTGTCTTCTTAATGCCGAGGCACCTTGTGCAGTTCTGGAGGGTGAAAAACAGACACTTTGATACACTCACTGCAGTTTATTGATCCTATTAACATTATCTCACAGTAGGATCAATGTGGGAGTTTCAGTCTTCCAGGAGACATGTAAATGAGGAGGTGAAAAATAAGACAGGACAAATGGCTTCTTCCTGATGGAAAATGAGATAGGAAAGGAAACAGCTGGATGTGAGCCCTTTGCAGTGGTGTAGTGGTAAATTTTGAAGTGCAGGCTCTCTTTGTGATAGTTTCCATAGCTACATCCCCAAGAAGAGACTAAAAATACAGGCCGTGCATATCAAGAACAACTTCTAGTATTTTTCGCTTTTACTAAGAGCAGATCTTTTAAAAATCTAATGGGTCTTAATTGCCACTTTGAGACCAAGTTATGCCCAAATACTTTGTGTTATAACATAACAGGGGTAGTTCACAACAATATAATTTTGCCAAGAAAGTCCCTTTCTTTGCCCAGCCCCTTCAGCTGCTGTAAGGATTATAGCTAAATTCACAGGAAAGAGAAAAAACTGAGGAGAGTGGCAGACGGCATTATCCCCACTAATAAAAAGGAAAGAACTGCTCCCCTATCATCTTCTCTGTCCATCAGACTGTGATTAAAGAACTATCACATGTCACAGCAAGCCAGGGCTTCGCTTAACCATGGTTTGTTGTGTGAGCCACATATTGCAGGGGTGTTGAGCCAACAAAGCCATTTCTGGTTTCTTTCTCATTTGTTTCTCTCTGCTCATGAATAGGCAGCCAAGAATAAGCCAAGGCTCCAGGTTCAGATGTCACACTAAGTCATAGTTAATGAGCTATGAACAGTCAGCAGTGAACCATGGGTTCAGATTATACTTTGTGGATGGTTATGAAATCATGGTTTGTTAGCCGAGATAAGTATGGTAGACTGTGGAAATCCACTGGATGGCCTTGGATGCATTACACACCCTCAGCACCAGAAAACCCCCTGATAGGGTTGCCTTAGGGTTGCCATAAGACAGATACAACTTGAAAGCACAGAACAACAACAGTTTACATATATGCAGCCAGGTAAAAAGCCTAGTCTAAGCATGGAAACAATAAACCTACCAAAGAGTTGAACCTTTGGCTTTGCTCCACTTCCAAAGCAATAATAATAGGGATAAACCCATTTGTAATACTCAGTGATCCCTGATGGGTAAGGGAGGGGTGCCTCTTCTTTGATGGGATTAAACCCCATGCTCTTCTTTTTCTTGATTCAAAATGTTTGTGTTTTTCATGTTTTCTCTTTTAACTCAGCAAATAGGTTATATGTTTGACTTTCATTGTCTCTTTCATCTCTGGAAAGATATAGTTGTGTTTTGTTTTTTTTTAATAAAATATATTTGGGGGTACTCCAAGAGAGACCTCCCACAAGATAGATAACAATGTTCTTTTCTTTAAAAGAAAATGGAAAGAAATCCAGGAAACCGAACACACAATACATTCTGTCAGCTGATAACTGAACCATCAATGGATACAATTACATTGATCAGATTGGCTCATTTCTCACATGTAGTTTTTATGAACATGGCTGTTTTGTACACAGACTATAACAGGCCTGTTTGTTTTCACTGACTTTAGTAATTCCTTTCTTCCCCATCTTCTCCCCCCAATGAACTTTCCTGAAAAGGTTTTGTTTGCTTGGGAAGTCATCCACAGGGGAAGTCCACTAGCAGCTTCTATACTGAAAATGGGAAAGCAGTTTTTGCCCAAGGACTCTGTGCTGTGCTTTTACACTAGCAATAACATGGGTAGCTAATATTGACTGGTAACTACTAGACACTAAGAAAGGACCCATTCAGTGGCTAATGCTGGCCCTGGTCACACACTCACTGTGCTGTTTCTCTTCTCAGCTTGTTGGATGAGCAGGCACACAAGGCTGTGCTATCAAGGTAGGACTTTATCTTACAAAACCACTGTGGCAATTTCCGCACTAGACTGTTATAGTGCTATTATTCTAGTTTCAACATCCTATGGAATCCTGGGACTTGCAATTTAGGGAGGGGCATTTAGAATTCTCAGCCAGAGAGTTCTTTGGCCTCAGTAAACTACAAACCCCAGAATTCCACAGGATGTTGAAAGTGGACTAATAGCACTATAACAGTCTAGTGCAGAAATGGCCTATATGTCCACTCACCACAATGAGCAGAGGGCCACAAACCCAAGCAAGGCTGGCTTTTATTATTGATAGAGGGTGACATAATACACCCTCCACACCCTCCAACTGTCTCAATTAGAGCAGATTAATCCTCTACTGTCCCACTTTTTCAGCTACTTTAAAAATGTCCAGGTTTCTCTCTCTTCCTCTCCCACCTACCCTTTGCTTATTTCAGTTGCTGCAAACAGGTCAGAGTGCAAAAACAGCTTGCATTCAATTAACACATCAGGGGGAAAGAAAGGGCAGGATCTTGCCCTCCCCAGTAGATTCAGATAAAAACAAATGGCTGAACCCTCTCCTAACTTATGTGTTTTTCATTAATAATATTTGCCATCTTGATCATGCCCTGGTGTTGCTTGACTACATGTATCCCATTTTTCACCTTAATTGTTGGAGGGTTACATTCAGATCTAAAGAAGAAGGCATTGACCCACTAAATTCACGTATTAAAAAACACAGGGACCTATCTTATACCTGGTCAAACTGCAATGACAGGAAGTCAAAAGATACCTCCTGGGTGTTCTTGTTTATATGAACTGGATCAATTCTATTCATGAAAAATCCTTTTCCATCCTAACTTGAGCACAGCTTTTCTGTTCTTTGTCGGGAGGCCCTGAGCAAGACACAAAACACTGCCCATTTGCAACACTTAACTGGCTTTGCTCCTCCAAGTGGTACAAAAACCATCAGAAGTGCACGGCCTTTCACAAGCAGGCCAAGATGGGCCTTGAGCCACTAACCCTGGGGCAATTTATTCCTGATCAACAGGAGAAAGTACTGATTTGCTCCAGGGCACTGTACTCATAGTGTTGCAGAATGCTTTGCAACTGCCAGGAGCAAGCATTGTTTGCTTTGGTGTAAGGCTATCAGATTCAGGTTGTGTGTGTGTGTGTGTGTTTATATTATATTGAAGAGAAAAACACACACCCATTATCGCTGTCAAGACACACAATTTCTCTTGCATTTATTCTTCAGAGCAATCACAGCACCTCTTCCTCCCTGCTTCCTTATTGGCATCCTTACCTTTTGCTTTCAAATCCTGCCTCAGAAGATAATCCTTTAGCCTGGCTTACTGCACTCTTGGCTTTTACCCCATGCTTGCCTATCCTCTTTGTTTACATGACTGTTTTGAGATCCAGACCCATATGTCTTTTTTCTCCCTCCCTCTCAGCTTCTGTAGTGTCTCTTTTGTTGTCTTCTATTGCCTTCCCCTTCTTCTACTGACTCTGATCATCCCATGCTTCATGTTTCCTTGGCTTTCACTCTGGCAGCATTCTTCCTGTCTGTCTGTCTTGTCATCTTCTGTGCCCCCTACTCCTTCCTGCTCTTCATTACATCATGCCCATTTCTGCACTGCACTTTTATAGTGCTTTGAGGCCCCTCCCTAAACTGCAAATCCCAGGATTCCATAGGATGTTGAAAGTGGAATAATAGCACTATAACAGTCTAGTGCAGAAATGGCCTATGTCTACACTCACTCCTTGCTTTTGTCCTTAGCACTTGGGATGTGCAAATTCAAGGTTCATGAAGACAAAATGGGTTCTTCCCTATGATTAAGCAGACTCAGGAGTTTATCTCAGGCGGCATATGCTGAGAGACAGTGATGGCAGCCCCATGCGCTGCTGTTCTTCCTGAACTTCCTGGCTATTCCCCTGTGCTCGAAGGGAGGAGAGGGCATAAAATGGCACATTAAATAAAGAACCATGTCTGTTTTATTTTTGCCTAGCCAGTTTATAGATCAAGGTAGAACCAAAGTTATCCAGGGGGCCCACAGGGACAAAAATTAAACTGAAATTGCAGTAAAGCAACAAAATGCAACCAGTGAAAACACAATTGCAAAGTCACAAACCAACTTAGCAACAGAGGAGAGGAGAGAAGAGAAAATTAAAAGAAAAGAAAAGAACCAAACCTTAGCAGAGGTTCACACCTTTGACAGGTCTAAGAGCCAATTTCATACACACAGAGGGCTCTTTCTATATAATTATAGCATTGTGATTCCAGTTTAACGGCCAGGGCTGCATCATATAAAATCCTGGAATTTGTAGTTTGAGGAAGCGTGAGAGCTCTCTGGCTAAGAATCCTAAATGCCCCTCCCTAAACTGCAAATCCCAGGATTCCACAGGATCCAGTCAAACTAGCCCTATAATTGTGTAGTATGAAAGGAACCAGTGGTGGGAGATCTAGTTGTTGGGTCCATGCCCCCCTCCCAAAACCTGCCACTGTGCACCACTGAAATTTGGCAATAACTGAAATTGTCTGGAAAAAAACTTTCCATTTCCAGAACACTGGGTTATTAAAAAAGGGGGGGGGCACAGAGGTCACATGCCTTGTTTTAGACAAGAGTTACACTTTCCAGAAGGTTCTAGCAGTGTAGTTCTTGTCTAACAGCAAAAGCAAGAAGAAAAAAGGAAAGAGAAAAAGTTAGTTGGGTGGTTGATTGTTTGGGCTACTGCTGAAATCTTGCAGGGGAATTCAGAAGTTGAAACTTAACTGCAGAGGTTCCCTGAGAGCCATGCCCTAGTTTACTGCAACAAATCAAGTTTAAAATGATGGAAGATTAATACAATTTCACTAAAGTAAAATAGTCTAAAACCAGAACATAACTCGTATTTGCAGCAAAGTCTTTCCAATATTTCCAGGATACTTCTGGGCATTGGCATTTGGCAAAACCCATCTCTTGTACTTTTTACCAAAATGTGCAACAAAGGGAGGGAAATGGCAGGAGTGCTGTGCTAAAAGAGGAAACAGGGAAGATGTGGATGTGGGACTATGCCTTGCCCCTTGCCACACAGAGATGCTCTAGGAGGCATGTTCATCCAGCAGTCCAGATCAAACTCCCTACTCAATATGGTGTTTTTCCGTAATGGTGTTTGCTATGTGTGGAAAGAAAAGGTAAAGAAATTTTTGTTCCTCCTGTGCTGATCGTCTTTGATGAAGATACATTGTGAATAACAAATGGTGCTATGTTATATTCATTTGTCTCCCTGCTAGAAGTTGATGTGCTCCCAGGTTATTAGTTAGAGGGTAGGATTGAGAAATACCTCAAAGAGAAAGTGAAGGCAATAAAAAACTATATACAAGGCAGTCACTGGAGTGAGAAATGCACACATATTCCCTCTCCTGGCATTTTTTGACATCTTGGAAAAATTAGGTATCTTAAACTAGCCTGCGGCAACTCCTGACTTGAACTGCCAGTTCTTGCTCAGCGGATCACCTTAAATTTCTCTCTGACTTTGGCTGTATTACAAGAATCATGTTTTCACATGGCCGGGCAGTTCTTGAACAACGTCTCCAAAGTATTTGAAGGGAGAAATGCTTTCTTCCATATAAGTTACAGCCTCTGTTTTTTCATTGCCTTTTGCTGCAACGTATTTTCTATTATGGCCATTCTGAGACATGGGATGGGGAAAACTCCAGACATCAGGCCAGTTCAAGCGTACACTAAGGTTAGGGAGGCTGAACAAGGACTTCTTGTTATGTTGTTGAAGGAAGCAAGATCTGTGGTTGCTGCTCACTTTTCATGTTATATGTAGAATGTATCTGTCTAGAAAGGATAGCTATATAGCCATCCCCTTTTTCATTTTTAAGTCTACATGGAAGTAGCAATAAAAAGTTGCAGTGTTTCCTCATTTGCTAAAAGATCCCCCTTTTCATGATTCCTTGAGCTTCATGCAGTTGTTTTCATTGCTGTTATTGTTGTTGCGTGCTTTGAAATTATTTCTGACTTATGGCAACCCTAAGACGAACATATCATGAGGTTTTCTAGGGTTGTATGTGTGTCACACACCCAATGTCACTCAGTGGGTTTTCATGGCCACACAGGGAATCAAATCCTGGTCTCCAAGGTCATAGTCCAAAGTTCAAACCACTATACTATGCTGGTTCTCTTGAGCTTCACATAGTAGGCTTTTTTTCTTTAAAAATTTATCCTATGAATTGTGGGCTATTTTCTAACCCTGCAGTAGGAATCCCAAAACATTGCAGGGTAAAAGTTCTAAATCTAAAGAAGTGTTTATGTGTGCAGAACCATGTTTTCTGCACAGACACCCAGGGCTAGAAACCACATGGCACAATGAAAGTAAAATGAAATCAGATAAAATAAAATAAAAAAATCCTCCTGGGTTATAGTAGTATGATTCCACCTTATGTCCTAGGCTGCATCCTGTGGAATCCTGCACTTTGCAGTTTGGTGAGGCACTAGAGATCTCTGATTAAGATTTCTAAATGCCCTTTCTAAACTGGAAATCCCAGGACTCCATAGGATGGAACAGCATCAGATAAAGTAGAGTCATAATGGAGTAGTGTGAAAGGACATCTGCTAGTATGCAATATTTCTTGACTCAAATGAATTCCAAAGTTGCCCCAGTTGAAGACGTTTTGATTTCCCCAGATGGGATCAGCCTCCTGACTCCATGAGCTTATCATTTTTGCTTTGCAGAATCATGACTTACTCTCTTCTCCAATGGCACCAAATATGTTGCAAAATATTATATTGTCTCATATACAAAGGTACCCCAACATTTAAAAAAATCAGTAAATATTCTGGGACTTTGAAAAATCCCAGCTATTTTCTGTTTATACAAAAAAAAAATCTATACTGGCAAGTTACTTAAATTTGGGGGTATTCTTTACAACTGTGGGGTTGCAACGTTGTAGGTTGCTGACATTGTACATCTATTTCTGGGTGGCTTCCACAACAAAATGTAACTCTGGGGAAATAAAATGTCCAATTTGGTACAAGAGTATAAAGCAGGCTATTACACTCCATTCATTCAGGTTACTATGTGCTTTAAGACAATTAGTGAAGTCCACACACCTCCATTTTCCAGTTTTCCTTCTCAACTTATTTTCAGCATTCCATAGCTAGGAACCATGCTCAGTAATTATAAGATGTTTAGGTAATCCCCCTGCCCAGTCCTGCCCTGCCCCACCCTACTTACATCTTTAAAAGGGGGGTTGGCAAGTGTTACTTTGAGGTGTGAGACTTTGAGGTCCACCCACAATGCCAGTGCCTCCTTAGAATTTGGGGAATTATAGCTTAAAGAGGCCTGCAAGAGGAGGGTGACAGCAAGATCTTTTCACCTGTGTATACTAATACTAGCTGTAGAGAGGACTCGAGTTAAAAGTTAAACAGAGCATTTTGTTAGGAATTAACAAACACGCAAGAAATCAGTCACTCTTTAGAACCATACAAGACTATTGGAAAGTGAGGCAAGAAAGGTTAAATAGAGAGACATTGGATAGAAAGGGTGATAGTTACCAGTCCTGAAGCAGAAGATCAAAGTGGAGTGGCTCAGATAGTGTTTCTGAGGGGAGCAAGAACAAACAGAGGTCTGTGTACCATGTATTACATCCAAGTACTACAATTTACTGGGTCTGGCGGGCCTTTGAGGCCCCTCCTTAAACTTCAAACCCCAGGATTCCATAGGATGTTGAAAGTGGAGCAATGGCACTATAAGAGGCTAGTGCAGAAACAGCCTTAGAGGATTTGGATACCATTGATCATGTTACCTGACTGATTGGCCTCTAAGGGATGGGAGTAGGAGGTACTCTTTTATAGTGGGTCTGCTCTTATCTACAGGGCTGCTTCTGGAGAGTAGCACTGGGAAATTCCTAAATGAGAATATCTGAATCCCAAAATAAATGTTGCCATCCAGACTAGAACAACTGAATGAACTGGAAATAAATGTCTTCTTAGTGACAGCATTTTAGATCATTCTAGACTTAAATGAAGAAGGGTGAGGAAGATCCCTACGTGGACCCACAAGGTTATTAGGGCGAGACCAGGGCCTAGAACATTATAGTAAACATGCAGTGCAGTACATTGCTCATTGTTGGCAATGACTAGAAGATCAGCATTATTAACATCAGGTTGAACTGGAGGATACAATAAGGTCCAGTGTGGAAGGAATCATCAGGACCCTGCACTGGTGTGTAGCATTTAAAAGTTGAAAATGAAGAAGAGAACCTCCTTCTGGTCACCTGATATATATGATAAAGGCCAGCATTCCATTACTCAATGAGTAATGCATAAAAAATGTGGCTCAGGCAGGTTCCAAAGCAATAGAGTTGATTCTTTCAAAGCCGACAATATCAGGCCCTGCTGTCCCCCTGCTCCAGGAATTTGTCACTAGTAACAACTAGAACTGCAACAAATTACTTCCAGGTACGATTGTAATTTGTCACTAATTTTCTTCTCAAAGTAAGCACTGAGTAATTTGAGCAATTTAACTGCTGCTGGGAGAAAGATTCAGGATTTATTTTGTTCAGGATTTGTTCTATGCAAAATTCAATTGAGGTTCTTTTGAAAAAAGAAACAGTATAATTTTTTCTGCACAGAAATATTATTTTTCGTGCAGAAAGAACAGCTTTTTGTGCATAACATGCTGCTTTCTGTGCAAAAGAACCACATATGAATTTTGTGCAGAATAAGGTCTGAACCATAAAGATTCTCATTAGTCCATGATTCTTCTTGCCCTCAGAATTCCCAATGATTGAGAAAATGTGTTTCCCAATTATTTTTGAATATTTTTTATTATTCTTTCAATTCCTGCTTCCAAGATCTGGGTAAGAATAACATTACCGTTTAATAACAGCTAAAGCCAACATTGGGCTAAAAAATTAGACTAGCTAACCTAGCACTTGTTGCATTTAGTTCTCATGGAAATCATTGGAAGATGCTAGCATTTCCCGCTCGCCCCCCTTCTCCTTTTAGGACAAATGGGGCGTAGGTAGCAAAGGGTTAATTTTCCTTTGCATGTAAAAGCCCTCTAGCCTGTTGTTCTGTGTTATTTAAAACGATTAGCTATGGTGCCCAGACTGTGTGACCCAGGATACAACCTGGAATTAATCACTAGTCTTACATAGAAGACCATGCCTCTCTTTCTTTGACCCTTCATGATCTTGTTTCTAGCATTTTCTCTCTGCTGTGCTAGCCTCTCCACCAAGAAGTTGGTGAGTTGAGAATGAAGCTACTATCTTCCCTAATCCTTTTGTTAGTTAGGATCTAGTTTCTCCAATGCATATGTATTTGTAAATTTTATTAGAAAATTAGTAAAAATTTAAGTTTGGAACCTGAAACTGCTTGCCTTGTTTTGCTTTCCAAGTCAGTCTTCTTTCAGAGAAGCCACACAGAAATTGGGACGTGCTTTTTCTGCAGCTCTACTAAAAGAAGGCTAATTCCTAACAGCTTTAGCTTTCATAGAATTTCTCTAAAGGGCTAACGCCCTGGGAAACTCTAACTCCCAACAGAAACCAAAGACTAACACATGAGTCATGTTCATAAAATCAGGTTAAGTTATGACTGGGTACTTAATGATTTAAGTGGAGATAATAACCCACTGTTCAGAAATCATTGTCAGGACCCTGGCACTCCAGGACCCAAGCTCTGAGTCTGAACCAGAGGACTTCAAAGCCATGGAGCCTGCTGCACAGCCCACCCCAGAGGCTGCCCTGGACACAGAGCCCTTGGCCCCAGTAGCCCCAGCAATGGAGCCAGGGGCTGCCTTAGACCCAGAGATTCAAGAGCAGGTGCCTACTGACCAGCAGCATTGGGAGCAAAAGAGTGCTCTCAGAAAGTCAGAGCATTTAAATAGGAAACTCCAAGCAATCAAGCTCCAGCTGAGGTAGTACCTGGGTGAGGGCCTGCTTTATAAAAGCACTCACTCAGCCTTGGGTCTTTGTCGGCTCACAACTGTCCATTCTGGGTGTGCCTGCTGGGCTTCTGAGGCCCTTGCCTTGCTTCCTGGAATGCTGCCTGACCGGCTGTGGAACAAGCTCCGTGGTACGTGGACTCTCTGTTTTGCCTGGCTGTGCAGTAACAGCCAGGGATATCTTTGCTGCAAAAGTCTCTTTAATTTACTGCTGAAGTAAAGCCCTTTGATTTATTGCCTGTCTGCCTTAGCCGGCTCTTGGCTGCTTGCCACGCCTTGGTGCTGACAATCATCCCTTACCTCACTCTTGCATACAGTCAGTGTCACAATATCACTGTGATGGCTGCCTCTGTTACATCTTAAACACTGGCTTCATCACTGTACCTCTGTTAAGAGAGCTATGTCTGCAGCGGAGAGCCTGCTTAGTTTGGGCGGATTCCCCACATAATTTAGAACCCCAGAAGATCAAGTTTCAAAATTGCTTGGAGGGCCAATGCAAGTAAAAAGACCATGACCTGACATTCCAACTGACCCTCTAGCCTCAAAACATGGAATGTTGTGGGACCAATGGCAGGGATGTTTGGGAAAGGAAGAGACCAATTGGCTCAGACCTGCTCATCTGCTCAAATGGTAGCAATCACAGGACAGGGGAGCAAACAATGTTGAGCAACTAATGGTTTGGAAGCATGGGAAGGGAAGGGACCAACCTTGTGTATCTGCTAACATGATAGCAATCATAGGACAGGGAGGCAAAAATTTATCATATAGTCTTCTTCCCAGCTACACCCAGAGGTTCAATGATCTGTCTCCAGTGAGTCTTAGGGTTAAATGACACACAAAGTGAAATGCTTGGCAGGCAACTGAAAGGTGTTTGCTTTTTGTACATGCACAGAGGCTCAATACAGATCAGTTCACCATGCAATTTTTTGTCTTTTTTTTTTAAAGTCACTCTCCATCCCCTTCTGCATGAGGGCCTTAAAAGAAGGAAAAAGTCCAGTAGCACCAAAGCAGTGGAGCTTTTTCAGTCCCTCTGTTGCAAGTAGGGGTGTAAGCCTTCACTTATTTGGTTCTCACATACAAGAACAAAAAAGCAAAAGCATTTTTTTTCTCTTTGCTAATGGAGACTGTGAGAGCTTTTTGCACATTTTTGGCAACATTTTGATTACCTTTTTTCTCTTGCAAAAATAGATATAATTGTCTAACAAATGTAATATTTATAAAAAAAAGGGGGGGGTTTTGCACAAGATACATGGTTGTTACTACTGTCATTGCAAAATATGTTTTGCATAAAAATAAGTGTTTTGCTTAGGGATGGGACAAACCCAGAATTTTGCAAACCCAGATCTGGATCCAAATCTCTGGAAGGTTATGAGAATCCACAAATCTCACGAATCTCAAATCTTTCTAATCTTTTTTTTTTAAAATAGGGTTTAAAAAGCAACTTTTTTAAAAAAAAATTAAACTTTTAAAAACTTTTTGTAAACATAACTTTCTTTAAAAAAAACTATTTTTTGGTTGGTGGATTGAAAAATTCGGTTCGGCTAGGGATTTGGATTTGGTTCAGTTCGCACAGGGATTTGGATTTGAGGATTCGGTTGGCCCATCCCTAGTTTTGCTATTGATGCTACTGACAGAAAAGAGCTACTATTTTCACTCTCAGAAAACTTTAACAATCCACTTGTGTGTAAAGATACCTTTCTTACTGAAGATGGGAAAATTTGTGAATATTCTTTACTTCCTTAGTGGGCAGTAGTAAACATGTACAATAAATGGAGGTTTAAAGAGGCTGTAAACATCTTTACCCATTTGTGGTGGGCCTGCTGCAAATTTCAGTCCAGCTGTGTCTGTATGATTGAAATATATATTGGCCTAAATCCAATTAGTAGTCCCAAGTGGAGTAGACCCATGAAAGCAGTGGAATTTGTATAAATGTTGACTTACCATTGAGCATTCAATGGGTCTACTCTACTTCAGATTTGCAATCAGGTTTAATCATTCTTCTTCACAAAAGCAGATAAAAAGAATCTATGAATGCAAAATAGATGTGGCAAAGTACTACACTGTCCCTTAGACTTTCAGAAGGATTCAGGGCACAGAACCTGTCAAAGTCGGAGACCCAGGCAGCAAGCCAGCCCAGAGAAGGGAGAGGGAGAGATAGCAGAGTCCTGCCAGGAGGACTCAAAGCAAGCAATTACTCATAGGCAGTCCATTTACCTAAGCCTGAGCAACAAGCAAAAGCCAAGCCATAGTCAGAGTCCAAAATCCAGGGGTCTGGAGCCAAGAAATCAATCCAAGGTATCAGGTGCTGGAAGCAAGGAGAAGGCTTGTAGAAAGTTTGCCACAAGCAAAGGAAAGCTTCCAGGCAGGCAGTTATATAGCCCAGGCACAGGTGTGGCTGGTCACCGCTTCTTGAACTTAATCAGGGAAGCCTCCCTTTGCTCAGCTCTCTTGAGTCTCTGCCTTGTTTGTGGGCTGATTGACACAGGCTCCAGGGCATCCTCGGGATCACAGCTGGATCCCTGTTGCCCTAAAGGAGCAGGTAGAGGGATGTCCATGCCTGGCTTGGTCCATGGCAGCAAGGGGAGCTCTTGAGCTGCAGGACTCATCTCCAGCCAGAGCCACAGGGACCAACTGCTGCTGCTCGTCATCAGCAGCTCTGACAGGGGCTTCAGTTATCACAGAACCCTTGCAAAAGTTAAAAAAAAAAAAGTAAATAAATCCCCCCACGCAAGTGCCCCTCATTCCATTCCCTTCTGGGGCTCCCCCCTCCTATTCTCTTGCATTTTGCATAGGCACCTGTGTCTTCATTCCAAGCACCTAAGCAAAAGGCAAGCAAATGGGAGGAGGCAACTCCATGTGTGGATGAGGCATCTTCATGCTTCCCCAATTCTCTCCCTCCCAATATCTTACCTTTTTCCATGCCCAGGCAAAAGGCAAGTAAATGGGAAGGGGCAGTCCTGACTCTGGAGAAGGCACTTCCTTCCCCCAGCATTCTCTTACCTTTTTCAAGGCATGCTGCCTTCCTTCTCTGTACCCAAGCAAAAGGCAAGCAAATAGGAAGGGACAGCCCTGAGTGTGGAAAAGGCAATGCACACCTATCCCATTCTTCCTCTTCCATTCTCTTGCCTTTTTTCCTGGGCATGCCTGCCTGCCTGCCTTTCATGCTCCCAGGCAAAAGGCAAGGAAATGAGAGAGGGAGAATGGGGGAGGCACATGGGCACTTCACGAATAATCAGATTTGCAAAGGTCAAACCCACAAATGTGGAGGGAGGGCTGTATTTAAGAACCTTCTTTGTTACCTGTGTGATTGGCTTGTAGGCTTTCAGATACGCTTCTGGTATAAAAGTTTAAATTTTAGCTCAGGAAAATACAAAGAAAAGCTAAAGCCATGACATATAAAAGCACTGAAGCCTTGGTTTTAGTGTGAAAGATGTTACTGTAATGTTATTTAATTACATTCAGGGAAGCATGTTTAATATTGACTTGGACCAACCAGAATCACTCATGTTTTAATTTATGATATGCAAACTGAGCTTCAGACCATCTTAAACATTATCCTCTTTGAAGTGTTGCTGGATTCTCTAATTTTATTGTACTCTGAGTTGCCTTGTAAAAATTATTATCTTTCTGTCCATCTAATTAAAATAAAGATGTAATAAAGAATTTACAGTTTTAATTAGGGCATAGATCTTAAAGCTATTATGGTGTGATTAATAATTCTTTAACAAGAGATGAGGAATAAGAGGTTCTAGTCTCATGAAAAATCAATAGGCATTACTCAATTATGCTAACAGAGTTATACGAAGCAATCTGGGTCCCAATTAAATGGCTTTTCTTGTTAAGCTGCTTGGTAGAGTTAGCAGTTATTAATGAGTCCCTATTTGTTTGTTTATTTTAGCTCTTTAAAAAAAAAGCATATAACCAATCTCAAAGACATGCAAGGATGAACAGCGACAGACAAAGGACAATAGATGTGACTGTTGTTGGGAACCTTTAGCTCTTCCAAAGTTTTGGACTTCAGCTACCCTAACTATTGGCCATGATGGGTGGGGCAATGTGGCTGCGACATCTTTCACTCCATTGTTCACCAGGATTGATTTGGCTAAACTAGCTGGCTTGGTGGGTGTCCCCTTCTACCCTCACTGCTCCATGCGTGTCCTCCCAAAGCTGCACGCTCAGTGGAAGAGGACGACCATTCCAAGAGTTTGGGCTTCTGGGAGGTGAATTCCAAGTATTTGGAGGGCCAAAAGCTTCCCTTCCCAAACAGAAAACGCTACTGTGTGAAATCTTAAAATACAGTTTAAAATGGACATCCTGACTCCCAGTTTGGGGTGGAGAAAGTCTTCTGCATGCCCTCCCACAATCTACTGTTCCCATTGGTGGGACACAGATAATCACTCATCCAGTCAAGCTCAATTATCAGGCTGAGTTATGGCCTTTCACAATACTAGGATTTTATTGCCATGGCTCCACCCTATGGAATTCTGGGATTTGTAGTTTAGGAAGGGGCATTTAGAATTCTTGGCCAAAGTGGTAAATCATCTGACCAAACTACAGCCCTAGAATTCCACAGGGTGAAACTATGGCAATTAAAGTAGAAATGTAGAGCTATAATTCTTCATTGTGAAAGAGGCCCTAGTCTGTTGGTCCATCCAGCCCCACAATAGCAGAGGTCATTGTCAGAAATGTTGCCTGAAAAATGTTCACCTGGAGACAGGGTGAAACAGGGAACTTCTACATGCAAAACATTTGAGCATTGTTGTTGACAGCCATTAGGGCTATTTCCACACTGGACTGTTATAGTGCTATTATTCTACTTTCATCATCCTATGGAATCCTGGGCCTTCGAGGCCCCTCCCTAAACTGCAAAATCCAGCCTTCCATAGGATGTTGAAAGTGGAATAATAGCACTATAACAGTCCAGTGCGGAAATGTCCTACATCTACTTCAACTTATGGCAATTCTAGAAAGGAGATTGATCATGAAGAGCCCTGCTCAGGCCTTGCAGGCTCAAGGCCACGAATTGCTTCATTGACCTTATTCATCTTCCTGTTTTCCTACTGCCCTCTAACTCACCAAGCATTATTGTCTTTTCTAGTAAGTCATGTTTTTTCATGATATGGCCAAAGTATGATAGCATCAGTTTAGCCATCATTCATTTCTTTTCTTTTTTTTAGCAGTCCAGGGTATCTGTAGAACTCTTCTACAGCATCACATTTCAAAGGAGTTGATTTTCTTCTTATCAGCTTTCTTCACTGCCCAGCTTTCACAACTGTGTATAGAAATTGGAAATACAATGGCATGGACAGTCCTGACTGTAGTATTCAATAATATGTCTTGAAACTTCAGGATCTTGTCTACTCCCTTCATAGCTGTGCTTCCAAGATCTAGTCTTCTTCTGATTTCTCAACTGCAGTGTCTATTCAGATGAATGACTGAGCCAAAGTATGGAAAATTTTGAGCTATTTCAGTGCTTTCTTTGTCTGCTTTGAAGTTATGTAAATTGTCTGTGGACATTATCTTTGTTTGTTTAATATTCTACTGTAAACCTCCCTTTGCATGTTCATCCTTGATTTTCTTCAGTTCCAAGTCTTTGTTATTTTCTGCTAGTAGTACGGTCGTCATCTGCATATCTTAAGTTGTTGGTGTTCCTTCCTTCAGTTTTCATGCCTCCTTCCTTCAAGTTTAATCCTGCTTTAATGTATGATATGTTCAGCGTACAAGTTAAACAGATAGGGTGGCAAAATGCAGCCTTGCCTGACTCCCTTGCTAATTGGAAACCATTCCCTTTCTCCATATTCTGTCCTGATGGTAGTCTCCTCTTCTGAGTGTAGGTTATGCATCGAGACAACAAAATGTTGGGGCACACCCATTTCTTTATAAGTGATCCATAAAGAAAACTTCTGTGAAATGTTCTATATGTGGCATTTAACTTCAGCAAAATTGGCTAGGATATATAAGGGGGGAAATGATAAATGCTGGAAGTGTAAAATTGAAAAGGGAACCTTTTTCATTGCCGGTGGCAATGTAAAAAGGCAAAACTCTTTGGAAAAAACATTCATTTAGAAATTACAAAAATTTTGAAAATAAATTTCACCATGTGACCAGAATGTTATTTGTTAAATCTTTGTTTGTTAAAATTTGTTAAATATGGTTGAAGACTATAGTTGGAAACACACAAAAAATGCACTTGATAACCAAAGCAAGATTACTATATGCCAAAGAATGGAAAAAAGAGGGTGTACCAACAACTGATGACTGGCTTTTGGGAATTTATGAATTAATGCAGATTGATAAATTATCAATATTGTTAAAGGACAAATCAATGAAAATGTTTAAGGAAGATTGGGAATGTGCATATAATTATTTGGAGAATATTTGGGGTTCTTTATCAAATATTATATGGAAGGATTAGCAATCTCTTGACAGTTATTCAACCATTCAGTTAAAGAAGATAAGCTAATATAAATCTGTAAGTAAGTATGTATATTAAGTAAGCATATTTATAATGTATATCACATTATGTATATTGTATAACAATACCTATAAAAAAAGTGATCCATAGTTTTTAATGACCTATACAACCAAAGGGTTTGCTATAATCTATAAAGCACAGGCTGATTTTCTTCTAAAATTCTTTGGTGCATTCCATTATCCTATATAAGTTTCTAACATGACCCCTTGTTCTTCTTCCTTTCCTTAACCTAGCTCTGGCATTTCTCACTCCGTATATGATAAAGGTCTTTGTTGTAAATTTTTGAGCAGCACTTTGCTTGTATGGGAGATTAATGCAATTGCCATGTGGTTACTGCAGTCCCTGGTATCCTCTTTCTTGGGGACTGGGATGTTCATTGAGTGTTTCCAAACTGTGGGACATTCTTTTGTTTTCAGTATTTCTTAGCAGATTTTTGTTTGAATTTGAATGGATTACATCTCTAGAGCTAGAAACAACTCTATTGATATGGCATATATTCCTTATGATTTATTTCTCCCAAGTGCTCTGAGTGCAGGTTCCACTTCCCTTTCTAAAATTAGAGGTTCATCTTCAAATAATTCTCACTTGAATAAATCTGTCATCCTTTCATCTCTTTTATATAGTTTTTCTACTTATTGTTTTCACTGTGTTTTTATTTGTACTTGGTCCTTTAAGGTGTTCCCCTTATAGTATAGTCATATAATATCCTTACTCTTGGTTTAAATTTCCCTTTCATTTCTTGGAGTTTGTAGAAGAAGACTCCTGTGCTTTCTTTTTGGTTGTCATTTTCTATTTCTCTGCATTAACTATTATAGCAGTTCTCCTAGTCCTTGGGCACAAGTTACTGAACATTTGCATTCAGGGTTCTGAAGCTACTTATGTCACTTTTTACTGTTGCTACTGACCTGTATTTTAACTGCTTGAAGAATTTTATCTATCATCCATTGAGGTTTCTCTTTCTTTTTGTCTACAGATACCATCCTTTTGTGTTTCTCTGGCAATATCCCTAGCTTCAGTCCAGAGTATTTCTGGTTCTCAAACAATTAAACTTAATAGTGTATATAAATTTTTCCATTATCTTTAAATTCTATGAGGAAGTTCTTTAGGTTGTGTTTTGATACTATAGTTGGTTTAGTGTTCTTCTTTAGCTAAGTTTTGATATTAGCAGTTAACGGTACGTGCCACAATCAGCTCCTGGTCTTGTTTTTGCAGAAGGATGGAACTTCTCCTTCTTCTGCTTGCAATTATATATTCTATTTGATTTCTATATTGGCCATCAGATGATGTCTAGGTATACAGTTGTCTCTTTGGTTGCCTGAAGAATGTGTTTAAGATGAACAAACTGTTAGTATCATAAAATTCAGTCAGTTGATCTTCTGCTTCATTTCTTGATTATAAGCCAAATTTTCCTACAACCTCTGATTCTGCTCTGTTTCCTATCTTTGCATTCCAATCACCAACAGGAAGTCTTGTTTTGGTGTTTGATCAATTTCCTCTAACATAGAATCTTTCAATTTTTTCTTCTGTCTCTGTAGTTGAAGCATAAAACTGGATTATGGTTATACTGATGGCTTTGCTCTGAAGTCTTATTGATATGATTTAGCCAGACTATTATATCCCTTGACTGCTTTTGCTACCTCTCTCCTCACTATTAATGCCACCCCATTTCTTCTTTGATTTTTATTTCTTAAGTAAAACATTATAATTATCTTATTCAAACTGTTCCATTCCTGTCTCCCTTAGCTCACTCAACCCAAGCTTTGCAATGTTTATACATTCTTCTCTCTCTCTCTCTTTCTCTCTCTGTATAGCTTCCCCTGATTCATGCTTCTCACATACCATGTCCCTGTAATATGTGTTGTGTAGTTTTGAGATTTCCTTTTGCATGTTTTTTTTCTGTTTTTTTTCTTTTTTTAATTGATTATACAGAAAGAAAAAAAACAAAACACAAACACAAAAATAAAACACCATGTGATACATCTAATAGTAAAACAAAAAAATTTCAACCAAAAGCAAACTTACATTATTATTTCTCTCTTATATAATTGCAATCAAAAACTTATTCAGCTTATTCTATATCAGAGTACCTATATATCTTTATTACCTATCTCTAATTCTTATTCTCATTATACTCATTATTATTATAGTAATATCATTCTTAATTCTATATTTTTCCCTTAAATTTAATCTAATGCTATTACTAAATATAATCTTATTACTTAACATATTAAACTATCTCTAAAGGTAAACCCACTGCCCAAAGCCGATTATATTTTAACTTACTTTTTGTTTTGTTTTGTTTTGTTTTGTTTTTTATTTTATTTTTTTGTTTTTTTGTTTTTTTTGTTTTGTTTTGCAAAATTAAACAGCTCAACTCCAATTTAAACAAAACATCACATTATTATCACAAAAAAAGGTGAATAAACCCACCCCCCAGAGCCAACTTTTTATTTAATCCATTTTCCAAAATTGCCCTTCTTCTTGTGAAAGAGTAGCTTTACCATCTCTTATCAAAGCTTTTTCCAAAAATATTTTCCAAATTTCTTCAAAATCATTCCCTTTTACTAAACCTTTCATAAATCTAATTCTACATGTTAATTTATCATTGATTGCAATATTCCACACTTCTTTATACCATTCCTCTATTTGAAGTTTTTCATTTGTTTTCCATTTTTTCGCTATTATTAGCCTCACTGCAGTTAACAAATTTGTTATTAATTCCTTCGTTACCTGAGTACACTCCACCTTATTATAAATAGACAACAACCCTATATTTGGACATACTGGTACCTCAACTCCTGTTATCTCTTTTATCTCTTTAAAAACCTTTAGCCAAAATTCCCTTATCTTATTACAGTTCCACCACACATGCATATATGTACCGATTTCTTGACATCCTCTCCAGCATAATCTTGAATATTTCTCATCTATCTGGTTTAATTTTACTGGAGTCAAATACCATTTCCAAACTATTTTATAATAATTCTCTTTTATTCTTATAGATAATTTTTTTAAATGACGTTGTTTCCAAATTTTTCTCCATTCTTGTATATCTATATTTTGCGATGTCTCTTCCTCCCACATTTTTCTAAGATAATCCTCTTCTTGTTCTTTTGCCAATATTTTATATATTTCACTTGTAATACCCTTTAATATTTCATTTTCTTGCATATTTTCTCTTTGAATAATAATTTGTTCAAATTTAGTATATTCTTTAAAATCTTTGACATATCTTTTCATACTCTTTGTCCATTGCTCTAATTGTATACAATTCAACCAAGATATTTTGGTTTCCTGCAATCTCTCTTTCATTCTATCTTTATTAATCATTATTTTCATCCAATCTTTTAATCTATATATTTTTTTGTTTTTTTATTTCTTTTTCTATTATTTCTCTTATATTTATTGGAAATTTTTCCATCATTACTATCGGAGTTAATGTTGATATATTCGGTAACAATTTTCTTTTATTTTTCTTCCATATTTCTATTATATTTTTTATAAAGGGATTTTCTACTTTTTCTATTTCTTTCTTTGAAATATTCCTAAAAAATATATTTTCCAGTTTCATCTCAATATTCATATCTTCTATCTCTCACTATTCTAAATCACCTTTTCCTGAGACTCCATCTATAATATACCTCAGTTGATTTGCATAATAATATCATTTTAAATTTGGAAGTTCCAGGCCACCTTCTTTTTGTTCCTTTTGCATGTTAACAGCTGAATATTCTTTTAGTCTGAGTCCTGTTGCATCATTAACCACAATGCTCTTCATAGTTGTCTTCCGCTGCACCACTGAGGTACTACTATTGCTCTCCACTAGCTGTTTGGTACCTTTAGCCTGGCTCCTCAGCAAAAGCCTGCCTGACATGAGAGACCCTATCAGCAGCACTGCTACTGTCAGTATAGCCTCTTGCCTTGCAGGAACACTGAATCCTACAGCTGCAGAAAGGTAGTGCCAATTAAAGTACAATTACATTGTAAGAGGGATCTGATTGTGTTTGGATATGACTGGCCTTGCTAAATAATGGAGAGGAAGTCATTTACAATGGGTTTGCTCTGTTTTATAGAGGTATATCATTGTTCCTGCTGCTGCCATCATGTTGTAGCTCTTCCTGTGTCCTAAGCTGTTGAGTAAAGAAGTGGCACTAGCCTAACTGGAGCTCAAGGTTTCTACCCATTACCCACATGCTCTCTAGTCCCTTATTTTCCTCCTTTCCCCAGTTGGAGACAGAGACATGAATAAACCAAAGAAAAACCACTTTCCTCTTCCTCTCCCTGTGGAGGAAGGCAGCATCTGTATGCTAAGTAGCCAAAGGCACCCGAAAGCTTAACAGAGAGTTTTGGAAAGTTTTATCCCAAAGCAGGAGAGATTAAATCAGTTTGTTGGGTATCATCTCTTAGAGGAGCCTTCTTCAGGCAATATCTAAGGAAGCCGCAAATTTACAATGCCAATATTCAGTATCAGGTACTTAGTTAAGTAACCTTTTCTGACCTGATTTCCACCCCCACCAGCCAGACAGAAATGTCATTCACTTATGGCTGAATAGACCTCTGTCTCCCCTTGTAGCTGATGCCTGGCAAAACAGGTTGGGGTAGCATTGTGACCATGACAATAGTGTCACAATCAAGACTAAGTAGTGATCATGCATACAGGTACTGTGGACCCCGTGAACACTGTTCACAGATCATGAGTATGGATACTGTAAATGCTGTTCTGTGTTCACGATTGCAACTTAGTCACAATTGTAGCCCTATTACCACAATCATAACTCTTTGCCTCCAGTTGCACAGGGAGAAGGAGATCCATTCTGCCAGTTATCAGGGCAGTGTGAGGGACCTTTCCATCAAGTTGGGGGGTTTCAGACCAGAAAAGTTTACTTAGTTAAGTATACTTAAGTTAACTTACATTAAGTATACTTCACTAAATAGCTGATACAGAATACTGACCCAAGAAACTATTTGCATTCAAAGGCATCTTGGAACTAACAACCAGTTATGGAAACATCACAAAAATCCCTGATACCTCTACTTAAAACAGTCCTCTGCCACTTATAGAAAAGTAGACCTTCTGTTCTCAGGTTTCCCAGTGGATAAGGAAGCAGAAGTCTGATCCTTTAGGAATCAGCCTCTACCACCTTTCCACATATCATTGGCCTGCACCCCAAACAAGAGAGAACTGGAAAGAACATTCCTCCAAGGCCAAAGCAGTAAAACTTTTAAATCACTAAACCTCAAAGGTTCCAGATGATTTAGCACCTCTGTAGCTCAAAGGAAGCTTAATTGGCAAAGGGTTATCTCTTCTGATCTTATGTAACCCTCTACCGCCCAAGTGATAACTTAACCCCTTATTAATATGGTGTAGTCTGGTTCACTGTCGCTAGATAATGCACAAGTGAAATTATTATTATAGGGCAGAAGGAAACATTCCAACCAGGGTTTTTTTTCTGCTCTCTTTTCTTCATCTGTCATTTACATACATATTGGCAAATCATATTGGTTAAAGTTTTGGTACCTTAAGTGCCTCTTTTGCCTCTAAGTCATCTTATCTAAGCCAAATATTAGTGACCTGTAGGGCATGCTTTGAGGCACACTTATGCTCTTTAAGTCTATGATAGATGGCTTGCAAAATGCCACAGCTAATGCACATGCTAAACTTTTGCAGTTCAGCACCTTAGCTGCCAAGTGATTTAAGTGTCCTAGAAACTAGTGTAGCCAAGAAACAAACTCTGGTCTGCATCTATTGCCAATTTTGCAAGTAAGCTAGAGACTTCATGCAGAATAAACAGCCTGGCATGGTTCTCACATCTGAAATTATACAGATTCAGCATGTGGAAATGGGTGATTGATGAGAAGTACCCACAAATATATGAATAGGAATTTAAAATTTTACTTTTTTTAAAAAAAGAAAAATCAGAACCTCCTCAAAGTTGTACACTGCTTCATAAATGCAATGGAAAGAACTTGAAATGTGTCCTGCCCTGGATAGCTTGCAATCCACAAACTCCACTTGTAGCAAAACAAGCAACACAGCATAGTGTTTCTGAAGTTGCTAAGACTAAAGTATACATAGAGTTTACAGGTTTTATATCTATACAAACAAATTCTAGGTGCACAAAGCTGTGATTAGAGAGGATCAAAAATTTAACATCGCCTCATATCTGTAGACATTTCCCAGACTTGCAGTTGTTTACCATCCTTTCATCCTTGGGGCTGGAACATATTTCTTGCCCGTTATCTTAGACACTTCAAATTCCCTAAACAACTTTTTGGGACTTTTGTTTTTGCCTGCTCTGATCTTCTTCCCCCTTAATAAATACATTATAGCAATGGGCAATAATGCAATTAATCATTTGATTTATTAAGACACAAGCAAATTTATTACTACACAAGCAAATTTCAAACAGATACATTGTTGCAATCAACAATTAACACTTAATACTTTGAAGCACTCTAACTAAACTCCAGCATTGCCCCTCCACTGTCTACCCTCCACTATTTCAATACACATCCAACAGATTCACTTACAATAGGAGCTATGCACAATGACATGTTAGAATGCCGAATGTGAGAGAAAGAGAAATGGACCATTGCACACATCCAGACAGACAGGCCTGAGTGTTTAGCTCTTGAAAGGCTGGATCTGTATGTTCAACCAGGGTTGTGGTAGAATCATAGAATAATAGAGTTAGAAGAGACCCCGGGGCCATCCAGTCCAACCCCCTGCCAGGCAGGAACACATATCAAAGCACTCCCAACAGATGACCATCCAGACTCTGCTTAAAAATCTCCAAACAAGGAGAGTTCACCATGCTCCCAGGCAGCATATTCCACTGCCAGACAGCTCTGACCATCAGGAAGGTCTTCCTGAGGTTCAGGTGGAATCTCTTTTCCTATAGTTCGAATTCATTGCCCTTGTCTATGAAGCAGTGGAAAAAAAGGCTGTTCCCTCATCAACAGCGCATCCTTTGAAATATTTAAACATGGCTATCATGTCCCCTTGTAACCTTCTCTTCTGTAGACTAAATGTATCCAGTTCCTTCAGCAGCTCCTCATAGGGCATGGCTTCCAAACCTTTTACCATTTTGGTTGCCCTCCTCTGGACATGTTCCAGCTTTTCAGTATCCTTCCTGAACTGTGGTGCCCAGAACTGGACAAAATATTCCAAATGAGGTCTGACCAAAGCAGGATAGAGAGGGACTATTACTTTCCTTGATATAGATACCATATTCCTATTGATGCAACCAAGAACTGCATCATGTTCCTTGTCTGCCACATCACAGTGCTGAGTTAGAGTTTTCACCTTTTTGTTCTTTCATCTTCAATAACCACTTGGCAAGCAAGTACAACATAGTCCACTCCACACTGGGAATAAGTTTTCTTATTCAGTCTGCATATCGCTGTGAATTTTCTTAATCTTCTATAAGAACTAAGATTTCATTATCAATATGGCCAGAAAGACTGTTTAAAGTTCCTTAACAATCAGCATCCAGGCAGACCAACCAGTAGAATGACTAGCATATACTTTCTCAACAGCCAGACAAAGGTTTCCGTGGTAATTCCTTTTGTTCACCATCCTGCAGGAGATGAAGATATAACCTATGCCATTTCTGCCCCAGACTGTTACAGTGCTATCATTCCACTTTCAACATCCTATGGAATCCTGGGAGGGGCCTTGAGGCGGAAATGACCCTAAGTTTCTTTAAGAAGTATAGAAGACTGGTTAGGAGAAAGGCACAAAGTAAATTAGGTCTGAGCTCTGCAAAGCACCTTTGGGAGATGCTGTGGGGAATCTGATATTGGATTATGGATTTCATGCTTTTGTTCATCTCCACTGATGGACCATTTCTGTATAAATAAACTGCACAGATCCCTTTTGCAAAGAAAATCAAACTCTGATGAACACTTTACACGGAACATCTCAAGGAAGTGAGAAGTGGCTAACAATGTAAAATAAAAGGCAGAACTTGTTGTGGTAGCAGTTTGTTCTCACATCAGGGGACAGTGAATCCACTCTGGTTTTTTAGTCTGAACTTTAAAGCCAATATCCAAGGTGCTGAACCTGTTTTAAGGATGGTGTTTAACTACCTAGATGGCTCCTTTAAAATGTATTCACCATCCCACTGACCATCACTGTAAATCAGTAGGATAAGCAGTACTCCCAAGAATGTTTTTCCTCTTCCTTTTACTTTGCGTTCATTCTGTAGTCCAAGTGAAAATTGCAAAATGATTCTGTTGCAACTTCTGTTTTAGGTGGGAGGCCTGAAATAAGGAACATGTTGAGCCTGTTGGGTCCTGCCTTGGAGCTCTGCCTTAGAGTTTCTTGGAATGTGCTTACTACAGCTAACACTGATAAACTGCCATGTACTGACCAAGTGCCTTGAAATTAATTAGGAAAACACTAGTGAGAGGGTAGAATAGTGAGGTAGTTGCCTCACTGACTTATTCTCTCCCTCTGTGGCATTTTTAAGGCAATCTACGATAGAAAAAATAAGGTTCTTTAAAGCAGTAGTTCTTAAACTGGGGCCTGTGGACCCCTGGGGAGCCATGGAGCTTTCACAGGGGGTTCAGGAAGCCCTGCTGCTTCGTCACCAGCAGTGACAGCAACATGGATGCAGTAGAGGGGCCTGCAGGTACTGTAACTGCTTCCTCATTTGCAAACGAGGGAGCAGTTTGGGCATGCACACAGGGCTGCTGCTGCATCCTTTTCCTCAGGGACGCTGCAGCAGGAGATGTGGGCCCTGGAGGCCAACCAGTATCTGAGCAAGGATTTGAATCCTAGTCTCCAGAAGCCTTAAATAAATACATAAATATTTGAATGTTTAAATAACTATTCTACTATTTAAATCTAAATTTAAATATTTAAATCTTGAGTTAAATCAGTCCCCAGCAACAAATTATATTTAGAGGGGGTCCTCAGTAAAGTAAAGGTTAAGAACCTCTGCTTTAAGGCATAAAAGCTTGCTTTGCTTGCTTCACAGAGTCTGACATTTTTTTAACCCTGTTTTCTTTGGTGTACCCAAGAGTGTTGTCATTTTAAATAAATTTCTTTGCTCTCAAGTTTGCTGTCCATCTTTCTTCTTACATCAGGAGGGAAAATTCCATATCAGGCCTTTTCAAGACTTAGGCCATTTCCGCACTAGCCTGTTATAGTACAATGATTCCACTTTCAACATCCTCTGGAATTCTGGGGTATGCAGTTTCGGGAGGGGCTGATGGCCCCTCCCAAAACTGCAAACCCCAGGATTCCAGAGGATGTTGAAAGTGGAATTATCGCTCTATAACAGGCTAGTACGGAAATGGCCCTAGTGTAGGAAGCTGAGGTTTGGTGGGTTTGGCTAGTTAGTTGCCATTTGGCCAGTTACCCACCACTGTGTCTCCGTTTGCAGAATTTCCCAGGATGGAGGTGTAGATATCCAGAAGGGCTACATGACATGTGAAGTTACCTAAGTACAATGGTACCATATTTCCAAACTCAGTATTTCTTGTTCCCCAAACTATACATCAGCCACAAAAATACAAAACAAAGCTTGTCCTCCTACACAAGTAATGTCATAAATTAAACATGATTACCATGCACACAACCAACTTCAATGTGAGCACACCCAGCTGAGGCTGTCAAAAATGAATAGAAGTTACAGTGCAATTCCCAGGTAACAATGTCACACGCCATGGCAATTCCAGAGCAGGTATTTTATTTTCACCCACCAATTTCCACTTTCCCCTCCCTTTCTCACCACCATAGGTTTCTTCCATCCCCAAAAAACTAAAGGGTGTTTGTTTGCAGTTCTATGTAATGTCATGCTCCATTTGTAACCTTAATAGCTCTCTGGGGAATCATGCGAAATATCTAAATGCTACCATGCCACCTTTCACAAAAACTGCCTACCAGACCTAATTAATAGTGCATTCTAGTTAACACATGCAGACTTGGCATTATTAGTCTAATTAAAAGGGTTTTAGCAATCCCAGTCGCCCTCCTTCCCTCCCCCGCAAGCAGAGTCCGACATATGCAACTCAAGTAAATTAAACCCATTAATCACCATTGGTGCAAATGATATACATTCTCTGGGCATGGTCCTGTCTCTGAGAGTCTCTAACAGCCCTCATTATGTTTAATTTTGTTCCCCAGCCAAGGCTAATAAATACAAATTGTAACATCACAATAAAACATTTAATTATTTAAGAGTAGGTACGGAATGTTATAATTAGCGTCCTAGTACGTGTGTCCATTTATGCAATAACGGAAGCAATTTGGGAGCCCTGGCATTTTCTAGCCAAATGAGAATTTGCTGGAACTGTGGTTGATTTGCACAAAATGAAAAGTCTCATGGGAAACGTAACACTTCTAGAGTTGGTGTGGGAAGGGGATCTTCAGACCAGACCAACAGGGTGTACTTTTTAAGTTAAACCCTCACAAATAAGGATCCTAATGATTGAATTTTGAGGCTTTACTGAACAACGAGCTATGGTTGGTTCAATGAACTATGGTTTTACAGAAGGAGAAGGTTTTTCAGTTTTGCTTTACTACTAGAGAAGACTATCTGACTATCTAATCTTTGTAGTACTAGTAGTAGTATGATACCTTTTCCCTAATTTGGAACTCAAGGCTCATAACAATTGAAATAAACATTTTTTAAAATTCCTAGGACAGAAAAATTTAAAAGCAATTAAACTATCAAAAAAAAAATTAAAACCAGTTAAAGACATAAATCACAGGGAGAAAACCCCACAAAAATTAAAATTCCACACATTTTATACAAGGCCTATGTCCCCTTTAAAAATATCAGTTCACCAAAGCCTGCGAAAATAATAAGATCATCCCTGTCCATGGAAAAATAGGAAGGAGGCCACCAGTCTACTCTCTCTGTCAAGAAAGTTCCAGAGACTGAGTCCAAGAAGGCCTTCTCCCAGGTTCCCACCAGGTGTAACTGTGAGGTTGGTGAGGGAGAGAAAAGGGCCTCCCCAGAAGATCTTGGAACCATGGGCAGATTCATATGGGAGAAAACACTCCTTCAAATATCTCTGTCTCTGTCTGTCTATCTGTCTGTCTATCTATCTATCTATCTATCTATCTATCTATCTATCTATCTATCTATCTATCTGATTTATATCCCCATTTTCCTCCTACAACTGGGATCCAACCTGGTTTTTTCTCTCTCTCCCCTCCCTCCCTCTACACACACACACACACACACACACACACACACACACACACACACAGAAAGAGAGAGAGATGGAATAAAAACACAGTAGCCTTTAGCCTATCAGTAGTCTCAACAAGAACAGACTCACTGAATCATTTGTTGAATGATGAGTTAACATGCAGATAACTGATTTAATGTGTCTGATTTAATGATTAATGATTTAATGTGTCTGCGCCATGGTGGCGCAGTGGTTAAATGCCAGTACTGCAAGCCACAAGGTTGTGAGTTCGATCCTGCCCAGCTCCAAGGTTGACTCAGCCTTCCATCCTTTCGCAGGTCGGTAAAATGAGTACCCAGCTTGTTGGGGGCATGTACAGAAATGTTCGAAATACATGCTATTTGCAAGTTGTTCGCCGCCTCGATCCATATGGAGAGGCAGGATACAAATAAATAAATTTTTTAAAAAAGTTGATACTACCATGAAAAAAATCACATCAAAAGTTGTTAATATTATAAAGACAATTAAGCAAGATTTATAATATTAAAACACAAACTGTGTTGGAACAGTTTGAAAGCTCCTCAATGCAAAGAATAATAATTTAAAAATTAAAAGTACAGCGCATTATTGAAAGTTCCTTTCTTCACAGGAAGTTGCTGAAGGCCTACCTGAACAGAAAAGTCTTTGCCTGACAATAGGAGGGTAAAAGAGAGGTGGTGATATCTGCTAGACTATGGAGCAGAGTTTCACAGTCTAGCAGAAGCAACCAAGTACATCTTCACTCATGTTCTCAGCAAACATAGCTCTGAGTGTGGTGGACCTGAGAGGACTTTCATACTCGACAATTGTAGAATAGTGATTCCAATTTAACTGCCATGGCATTATCTTATAGAATCCTGGATTTTGTCATTTTGGAAGGGATGTAGAAGTCTCAGCTAAAGAGTTCATGCGTCTAATCAAACTACCAACTACATACCTCAGAATTCCATAAGATATTATCATAGCAATTAAAGTGGAATCATAGTGCTATAACCGTGTGTGTGAAACGGGCTTGAATGTCTTTTCTCCCAGTTAATTCCCCAAAACAAAAATGATACTGTAATAGAATAGACCATGTTCTTCTGCATGAGACTGCTCACGCCTTGAAATCTTCAGGAGATCTTCAGAAGATTATGCAGACACGCTCCTAAGCTCTGGAACTCCATCCCTATGAAGGGCAGGATAGCCCTCTTCCTACTGTCATTCTGTCAGGCAGGCCTTGGACAATTGACTGAATTTACCGAAGTAGGGGCTTTTAATTGGGTGTATGATTTCTTTTCTTTTTTTCTAATGAGTTTTTAAATTGTATTTGACATATTTAATGGTTTTATCCACTGTATGTGTTTACTTTAAATGGCTTGTGATGAAAGAATGTAAATACATACAGTAGATAAAATCATTCAATATGTGGGGAGAAAGACAGGATATAAAGCTTAAATAAATAAAAGAGAAGTGAAAGGACAACTGTTCTTCTCAATATTGTTTATAAAACAGGTAGCCCCCCCCCCGTTGGGAGGGTCACATTTTCTTGGAAAAAAATCTGTCAGGGTCAAAATCTAGGAACTGGCAGAACCACCATCTTCTACCTCTTCCCCCACCTTTCTGTCTCTGCTACCCTCTTCTTTCTTAGGCCATTTCCGCATGAGACTGTTATAGCACTATGATTCCACTTCAACATCTTATGGAATCCTGGGGTTTACAGTTTCGGGAGAAGCCGGCCGGAAATGGCCTTAGTCTCTCTCTCAACCTCTTTGCCTCCTGCCTCTGACTCTTTGTCCTGGTCTAACAAGTAGCAAGAGAATAGACTGATCAGTCATTTTCATACTTTCCATACTTTGGCAGGGACAGTTCCAATGAATCCATTTTTTTCACCTGTTTTTAAAATGTCGCAGTTGTTCTCTCCTCCCCTCCTACTTTCCTCCTTTGTCCTCAGCTTACTTCAGTTTCTGCAAACGGAGTTCAAAATGCAAAGGTAATTTGTACTCAGTTAATTCAGTAAGAAGAGATGGAATGAGGTGGCAGAATCTTGCCTTCCCTATTGATTCAGGGGAAAGCAAATTTCTCTCCTAGCATGTGTGCTGTTCCTCTTTCATAATCTTTGCCAACTAGACCAGACTCTGATGTCCCTTGGCCATGTGTCCAGGTTTTCATCTATGAAATGTTGGAGGCAGGCTCCTTGCCAGAGATCCAAACTGATAACTTGCCTTCTGAAATTAGATGGATGGCATAGGTCACCCATGCCACAATCTAAAATTGATTATCATGTAGTTAAGCTGCCGTAACAGCCATTCCTTCTTCCTGAGGAATACTGGCTGCTGTAGTTCTACGATAAGGGTTAGAGATCTTACCTCATCCACCCTAATAAGTCTTTCAAGAAATTACAGTAGAAAACATTTACAGTGCAGCTTTGTTTTATATACACGCATGTATTTATGCAGAGTGGCTTTATTATACAGTTATCCCTCTACATTCACTAGGGTTAGGGGCACAGGACCACCGTGAAAGAGGAAAAACTCTAGGCCCTCCCAAGCCATATTTAAAGCACACAAAAAAAGTATGATGACTATATTCAACCCACTGTGGATTCCTTTGAGGTATCAGGGTTCCTTCACAAGGCATAAGTGGGTGTCTGGGGAGGGGGGCATAAACTGCCACCTCCACTGCTGCCCCACACCATTTTAATAGGGACTTACAAGCCCCGTTCACAGTTTTTCATGAGTCTTGTGGTCTCTGTTAAAAATGGCAGAGGGAGGCAGCAGAGGTGACAGCAAATAATTCGTGAATAATCAAATTCGCAAAAGTGAAACCTGCAGATGGAGAGGGCTGACTTTATTTACATATATGAGCATGCATATGATACTTTACAACCACACGAGGCCTCTGCAACAATCCAGACATGTCCACAAAGACTGAGGTTCTGAAACCATTATCTCTGTGACTTTTGGCGAATATCTTTATAAGTCTGTAAACTATGGTTGAAGACAGAAATGATGAAAGAAATGATACCATCAGGAATTTCAAGGGTGGTAGCCAAGTTAGTCTATTGTAACAAAAATAACAAATAATCGAATGGCACCTTAAAGACTTAACAAGTTTTATTTGGCACCAACTGTAGTCCTCTGCATTTCTAGAGAGAACTATTAACCCTTGTTATTGATCATTCTGGAGATTAAGGCCCTTTCGGGAGCCTACCTTCTCACGCTGCTGGAGTGTGGGCCTGGTGTGAAAAGCCTGGGTGGGCAGGCAGGCTCTCGCAAGCCTCCTGCTTCCCTGCTGCTCAGGCTCCACAGCTCGTTTTTGCTCAAGCGAGAGCCACGCCCATGCCCCGCTCCTTCCTTCAGCAGTGCAGCCTGGGAGTTGTAGGCTGCACTGAGGAGAGGATGCACCACAGGCCTGGCTCCAGAGGCTCTGCACCGCAGGTGAGTGTGGCCCAGGCCCATGAGCCTTGCGCAAGCGCGGCTTATTGTCGGCTAAAAGCCGAAATTAAGAAAATGCGTATTTGCTGCGTTTGCGGACCTTGAGCGTGGCGGAAATGGGAATGCTTCATGCAGACCACTCCTGACATTTACGCGACGCTCAGGGGGCCCTTTTGCTTGTAAACTGCCATGCGAAAAGAGTCTAAATGCTTAGATCTTTGGGTGTTCAAATGTAGCTCACAATGCATATCAGTTCCAGTTGACCTGGAAGGAGTAAGTCACTCTCGATCCACCACCAAATGCACTACTCTATTTGAATTAAAAAATAATTGGGTGCCCAATACTCTCCCACGTGAATTTTGTGTGTGCCACATAAGCATATGTTTTAATTCAGACCATTCCAAACATCCCCTCCAAAGCTAAGGAAAATTCAGCCAATTGTTTTCATGCAATGTGGTAACAAACATATAAACAGGCAGCATCTTAATCTTTATAGAAAGATAAATAATATTAAAGATAGATAAATAGATAGATAATTTAATATTTCCATCAAGTAAGACCTGATGAAGTGGGTGCGGTTCATGAAAGCTTGTGCCAAATAAAACTTCTTAATCTTTGAGATGCCAGGTGAGTCTTCATTATGATCAGAAATGAAAATCTTTTATCTGTGCAGGCATTCAAAAGTTTTAAAATGCTAGAAGATTTTGATAATGTAAAATAGAAAGGAAGACCAAGAGTTATTTCTGAGCTGGCAAGTCAACTTTCCACAGGTACTTAAAGGAATTCATTAAGACCCATGGCCTTTCTGAAGAGTTCACTGATAAAATTTGAATGCGGAGAAAAGGGGATATGCATTGTTCAACAAGTCACGATCCCAGCTTTTGGTTGTTATGTATCTTATGGGAACTAGGGCAGCTTAAGAGTGGATTAATGCTCAAAGAACATCTGAATTTGAAAATCTGCTTCCAGTGCACACACCAGACATCCCGGCATATGTCACCTTTGTTAAAAGAAAAACCCTTGGATGCCTCATGGCCGAGGCAAGCACTTGAATTAAAAATGGGAACTGTGCAGTTTATGCAAACTCCATTAGGTAATTAGCACTTAAGAGACTGAAAGATTTCTGTTGTTGTTGTTGTTTGCCTTCAAATTGTTTTGACAACCCTAAGGCAAACCTATCACAAGGTTTTCCTGGCAAGATTTGTTCAGAGAGGGGTTGTCTTTGCCTTCCTCTGAGGCTGAGAGAATTTGACTTGCCCAAGGTCACCCCATGGGTTTCCATGGCCTAGCAGGAATTTGAACTTTCATCCCCAGAGTCATAGTCCAACATTCAAACCACTACACATGCTGGCTCTTGACATCTCCTTTTACAACACAAAGAAAGGAAATAGGAGGAGGGGGAGGGGGAGAAGAGCTGTTTGCAAGGTTAAGAAGGATTGCCGTTTGGCATAAACTGAGATTGCCAAGAAAGGAGTGTGGACAACTCTTGGAAACACATTTTTCAACATAGAACAGATTCTTATAGGTTACAGACATAAATGATGATGTCCTTCTTAAACACATAGCTGAATTAGTCCACAGAAAGTATGAATGTGAGTAGGCAATCAACATAATAAATGTGGTACGGGTGTTATTTCTTCCTCTGCTAAGTCTTCCCAGCAAGATTTACCATCACTGGGAGTCGTGCAAATAAATTAAATATAGCAGTGAACTAGATACTTGCTCACAGGGAGTGCTTAGTTTAAGGGCTCATTAATCACTGGTTTAAATCCTAAAGTCCCCAGTCATCCTAATTAATGGGACACTGCTGAACTTTTGGAGCACAGGAATGTCAAAAAAACAATCCTGTGCTGATCTTGGCTGATGGAGACCGTATCTTGTTTTTTTGTTCCGTGCTGAAGGAGATTAAGCTGTCAATTTAAGTTAAATTCCAGGAGAAAACACTGTATCCTTTCTGTGTACACCTCTGTTATGTCACCTCTCTCTCTCTTTGACTTTCTCAGGTCATTTGTATTTGCCATCTAAACTACACAGCCGAAAAGTGGGATGACAGAGGATTAAGTTGGACTGTACCTTCCAAACTGGGACATTTGGAGGGTATGGGAGTAGGAAACAGTCAGATATTTCCAACCCCCATTTGAGGGGGCATTTTGAATTTTAAAAAATAAATAAACATTCTGGGAGGGTGATGAGATGGAACATGTGTATGACTGACCCAGGACACTCCAAGGTCTGCAGTGGGTAATACAGCTTTAGATAAGTTCTGTAGAAGCAAGAACCTGATGTCTTCATCTGCAGGCAACTGAATTCCCCATACTGTACCTGGTAAGACAGATGCAACATACTATAAGACAATCACAGCTTTAGTTTATTAATCAGCAGCTGTAGGAGGGGGTAATAGGAAAAGGAAATGCACTGAAAAGAGAAGGACAGCCAACCATCAAGGAAAACAATTCAACAATTGAGGGTAACATGAGGTAGTGTTGCCCTGGAATATGGCACCATTAAAGGCATACAATAGTGCCCAATCCAAGCACCAGCAAACCTCATACTATTTTCACACACGCAAACACTCATCAGTTTTACAATGATACTTGTTTTCTGGTGGCAACTATCTTTCTCCCTGTCACTATTTTATTCTATTATTTTATTTTACTTTACTTTGAGACCCAAGGCAGCTTACAAAAATACTGCAATAAGAAAAAGCTAAAACCCTGAAATGACTCAAATATGAGGGAGGGAGGAATTTCAATATGGTGATGGTAACTATTCAGCACTTCTTTAAAAAATGAAATAAAAGGAGAGCTCTAGACAGCTCTCTTGGATTGGGAGGGAACCAAACATCATAAGTGTTTTCATGGACTCTCTCTCAATTTTTGAGCAGGCCCTGATTTGGCTGGCAGATGGACAGATAGACTAAAGAGATGGTAAAGACAGACAGAAAGGATTTGTTCTTGTGAGTTTCTAAGACCCTTTCCACAACTCACCCATTTTCGGCACTGGGGTGCGGTGCTCGCACGAGCAACCTCCGGAGAGAGGCTCTCGCGTCCGGAGTCCTTCGGCTCCACACGAGCTTCCTGCTTGTGCAAGAGCCCCACCTCTTCCTTTCACAGTGCAGCCTGGGACCTTCCCAGGCTGCACTGGACAGGAAGTGCGACCAGCCTGGCTCCTGAGACTCCGCATGTAAGGTAAGTGCACGTGGAGCCCCAGAGTGATGCAAAACCGCGCAGCATTTTTGGCTTCAAGCTGAAAATTAAAAAATGTGTGCGTGGTCCACATCAGGCCCTGGAGTGTCACGCAAATGTGAGTACGTCATGTGGACCACTCCTCACATTTGCACAACGTTCAAGGGGCCCTTTTGCATTGAAAATGCCGTGCGAAAAGGGCCTAAGTCAACTCCAACGTATGGCTTCCATATCATAGGGTTTTCTTGCAAGATTTCTTCAGAGGAGGTTCACTGCTGACTTCCCTTTAGGTCTGACTTGCCCAAAGTCACCCAGTCAGTTTTCATGGCTGAGCAGGAGTTCAAATCCTAGTTTCCCAGAATCCTGCTCTAGCACTCAAATAGCTATACTATGCGTGCTCACTTTAGCAGCTCATATACTAAAATGGGAGCTATATGATCCTGATTGTCATCACAAATAGGATAGCTTGTGTCCTATCCCTCATCTCTCTCTCACATACTACACTACAAGCTAAAGAATCTGGTGTATGTCAACAATTGCACTGGTATAGTGACATCCCAAGAAATTCTCATACATTGACAACTGAAGTCTTGATTTCCCGAATTTTCTGTCTGTTCGGTTCTTAAGCTCAGATCAGTGTAACTCTGCATGAATAGGTTTCTCTTTATTCAAAACATTTGAAGAGGGTGCTGTGTTTATCACTCTGAACTCTCTGATGACAGCATTAAGATACATGGAATTTATAGCCACAGATGAAATTCCAGCAAACAAACTCTTATTTTCCCATGCAAAGTAGTTTAGCTCTGTGATGAGGAACAGTACTGAAATGTTTTCTGTTATAACACATCCTCCCCACTCCTTCCGTTTGTTTGTTAAATATTGGCAACAGATTCCACTAGCATAATGTAGCCTTGATTTTTTCCCCTCCCTGAAGTACACACTGAGAGCCCCCAAATAAGCAGGAGAATAAATTTGCAAGCTCCTTTGCCCTGGTCTGTCTCTACCATCTGGAAGTTAATTAATTAGTGGGTCTTGAAGAGTTGAACTGTGCTGTCATGAGGAAGAAATTTCTTTCTGGTGAAAGGTAAGTGGTTACTGCCCCATGAAAGCTATCTAGGGCATCGTCTCATTGCTTGTAGATTCTTTATAAGGTAGTAGAGCAGGGAAAATTATCTCATTAATTCTTGGTTTAGAATTTATTTTCTTTTTTTATTATAATTGACTTCAGTGGGGCCTCATTTTACTTGTTCAGTCGCCAGAATTATTGAGTAATGGCTGCTGGTTTTTTTACATTGCAAATTTTATTGTTTAATTCTCCTTCCTTCCTTCCTTCCTTCCTTCCTTCCTTCCTTCCTTCCTTCCTTCCTTCCTTCCTTCCTATTTATAAGCCACTCAACAAAAGCACACAAAAAACCATGTACGAATCTATAGATTGGGGTTAGGGAACACATAGGCTATGAGCCACATTCATACACAACCACCTTGCTTTGGCAATTACTCTCTCCCAATGGGTGCTGCTGCTCCATATGCCAAATTTTGGGTGTACAGCTGCGAAAGGCTCTTTACAACCAAGACATGAGGAAGAACTCACCTTGTTTTGAAAATGATTGGTTGTTCCAGAAGTTTCCTGCAAGAGCTGAACTGCATCAAAACAAGATGCATTTTCCCATATGCATGTTATTTTGAAGGAAAATGCTTGTTCTAAAGGATGACTGTCCCATGTCACTGAATTTTAGGTGACACCAGGTTGTTCGGGTGGCAATTTAATCCCCAGAGCCATACAGTCTTCTGATCCATGGAGAATCAGTGGTCATACTCTTGCAGCTTTCTACCCATTGCCAGTTCTGTTACCACCCATTCCTCACTTGTGTCAACCTTGGTGCCCATGACCTATGGAGAGAATTGTGTCCTTAGATTAAAGCGGGGGGGGGACAACTTTGATGGATCTGGGGCCAATTTTCTTTAAAGGAAAAACTTTAAAGGAAAAGCTTAATGAGACTTTAATGGAACTGTCCAAGGTGCTGAACCTACTTTGAGGGTACAGTTCTACATTTTATACGGCTCCTTTAAAGTTCAGACTAAAACTCAGGACAAAGTCACCACCTCACTGCAATGGGAGTCATCAACCCCCATTGCCAAAGTCAAAAAGCCCTTCTTTGCTTGGAATCAGCATAGTTTATAAAACTTAAAGGACAGAATCTTAAACAAGCTTCTAAGGAGAGATGGAGAGATGTGTTATGTGAGAAAAGTCTGCTTCCTCAAGCATAGATCTATAAGCTTTGTCACCAAAATGAACAATAAAAGTGAAGGCTGGTGGGGGGAAAAAGTCATTCTTGAATGCATTTTGAAAGAAGTCTAGAAGATTCAAAGAAGTCTAGAAGATTCAAAATGTTTTTCTTCAATTATGCGACGCTTACCTGACCTTGTTTCATTTCACATGTACATCTTGTCAGTTTTGAATAAAAGGTCTGCTGAAACATGTCAAACTATTTTTCCTTTTTGTGGTATAGGAACATATCCCTATTCTTTCCATGTTATTTGTGCCTCTGATCCCAAATTCTCTGTCAGAGAAATTATTCTCCGGAACACATTTCTTCTGCTATCTGAGGTATACCTGCCCACCTCTCTCTCTCTCTCTCTCTCTCTCTCTCTCTCTCTCTCTCTCTCTCTGTGTGTGTGTGTGTGTTGTCTCCCTTTCAACCCCTGCCCCCCCACCTCAGGTGCTCTTTTACTAGAGGAACCTTCGCTCTCTGTGGCTCCAACCAGGCTACACAGACATTTAAACACCTGCCTCTGATTCTCCTTCTCCAGCAGTCACTATCTGGCCATCTACGGTTCACAACCTGATTTTTCAGCAGCACAAGCCCTCTCCCACACACCCAAAGGAGGAGACAGGTAAGAGGAAGTAGGGCTACCATCCCAATCCCTCCCCCTTTCCCTCTCCTTCCCCTGACCTGGTTTGAACCCTGGGTGCCTGGTCTTCTCACTATGCCTCAGCCCCCTTCCCACAGACACACACACACACGTTTTTTATATTTGCAATTTTGAATGTGGAGGTTCAACTGCATTTCATGGCAGATTTTTGTCTGAACTTGAATGAATTCCATCTCTACAACTCGAAACAGCTCTATTGGCATGGCATATGTTCCCAGAGGTTTATTTCTCCAAAGTGCTTTGAAAGCCTTTTCAACTTCACTTTGTGAGATTATGGATTCATCTTCAAATGGTTCTTCACTGAAACAAACTGTCATCATTTCATCTCTTTACCACAGTGTACTGCTTCCATCAACTTCTTATTTCATCCTGATCACATTATGGTACTTCTTTTGGTAAGAGGATCCCTATTCTTAGTTTGAACTTCCCTTGAATTTCTTGTATTCTGTGGAGGAGGTATCTTGTTCTACCTTTTTTGTTGCCTTTTTCTGTTTCTTTGCATTGATTATTATAACAGTCCTCTTTGTCCCTATACACAAGTCATGGAGCTGTTGCAGTTAGGAAGTTGTTTCTGTCCTCTCTTACTTTTGCTTCACATCTATTCTTAACTGATTGAAAGGTTTCCTCTGCCATCCACTGAGGAATGTCTGAGGGATTTAGTGTATTTCTTTAGCTTTTCTCTAATTTTTCATATTAGTGGTTCATGGTCTGTGCCACAGTCTGTTCCTGATCTCATTTTTGCAGAGTGAATGGAGCTTCTCCATCTTCTGCTTTCAGCTAAATAGTCTATTTGATTTTTATATTAGCCAACTGGTGATGTCCACATGCACAGTAATCTCTTTGGTTGCCTGAAGAATGTGTTTGCAGTGAACAAACTTTGGGCCTTACGAAATTCAATTAGCCACTCTCCTGCTTCATTTATTGATCCTAGACCAAATTCTGCTACAGTGTTTGGTTCTGCTCTATTTCCTAATTTTGCTTTCTAATCACCTGTGACTAGCAACATGTCTTGTGTTTTGTGTGTGATCAGTTTTCTCCAGGACCCCAGGCAGACTCTTTAAATTTTGTCATCCTCTGTAGTGGGAGAACAAACTTGGATCATGGTTATATTGAGAGATTTTCCCTGGAATCTTATCAATATTATGCTCAGACTTTGCATTGTGTTCTTTGACTGCTACTTCTTGCCTCACAGTTAATCCCACCCTGTTTTTTCTTTGGTTTTCATTTCCAAAGTAAAACATTGTGTAGTTATCTGACTGAAAATGGCTCATTCCTGTCCACTTGAGTTAGTTTACACCAAGTATGGCTGTGTCTTGTTCTTGTTGCTGTTGTTATTGTTGCTGTTGTTGTATGCCTTCAAGTTGTTTCTGACTTATGGCAACCCTAAGACAAACTTATCACAGAGTTTTCTGGGGCTGAAAGCATGTGATGCACCCAAGGTCACCTAGGGGATTGCCCTGGCCAAGCAGGGAATCAAACCCTGTTCTCCAGGATTACAGTCCAAGGTTCAAACCTCTGCAGTACACTAGCTATGTCTAGGCATTCCATTTCTTAAAAAACAAACAAACAAACAAAAACAATTTCCTGCTTTCCCTGGTTCATATTTCTTATAATTTGGACAATTTGGACTCCTTTCACCTCTATGCATATCAGCAGCTGAATGTTCTTTTGTCTTAAGTCCAGTTGAGTCGTTAGACAAAGAGCTTCTCATTCTTGTCCTCTGCTCGTCCCCAGTAGCTGGCTGTTTCACTTTGGTTTGTGTCCATATAGGATTCTCAAGGTAGAAGTCTTCAGGAGTGGTTTACCATTTCTTTCTTCTGTACCATACCAGCTCCTTTTGAGTTAGCTATGATGCCACTGTCTTTGTCTCTGAGAGTTCCTCCACCAGTGTTAGTCCCCACTGCAGCTGCTTCCCAATAGCTGTTTGGCACAGTCAGTCTGGCTCCTCTGCAAAAACCTGTCTGGCATGGGAGACCCAACTAGCAGTATTGCTACCATCAGCATTGCCTCTTGCCTCACAGGAACATGCAATCCCACCACCATAGAAAGGTAGTGCCAAGGTAGGAATGTAACTACATGCTCTCTAAAAGCTCTAAAAGTTTTTCCTTATTGGTTGTGAGGACAAAGAAATTCTGGACTTCACAACTCATTTCCAAAAAGAAGAAAAAAATGGTTAGACATCTCTTTTGCTAAGGTGAATTGGTAGCACTAAGACTGTGCTAAGGTTAATATAAATCCTAATTATTACCAAGTGCATCACTGAACTAAGAAATGGTGCCAAAAACAGTACAGGTTTTGCTTCATTTTGCATTAAAATTGCTTCATGGTCCAACAGCCCTTGATGTATGTCTTGAAAATTAATCATTTATTCACCTCAGAGCAAATTCTAATGAAGTCAATGGGACTTATCTTTGAGTAGGGATATGAAAATCTTTGTTTGATTTTCATTGGGTTTCTTAGAATCTCACCAGCATTCTCATCCTCTCCAAGTTCCCTATCATGTTTCAAGAAGGTTTCTCACCTGCTTTTCCACATAAAAATTGATGCATATTTTAGTATACACTTTTTCTAGCATACATATTTTATGCACTTTCTTGCTATACACATTTTACATATTTTATCCAACTGACTAAATCTTGTTCATGCACATTTTTAAAATATACATATTTTAGCCAAGTGCATTTACTTCCATATCATTGAACAGAGGAAGAGGGAGTAATCAGACACTTGTATTTTCCTCCCAATGAAAAGAAATGGAAAGTGACATGGCATTTATGTTCATAGTCTCACATACTATGGGCCTTTCTGCACTACACTTTTGTAGTGCTATTATCCCACTTTCAACTTCCTGTGGAATTCTGGGGTTCTGAGGTCAAAAAGCTCTGTGGCTGAGAATTCTAAACACCCCCTGCAAAACTGCAAACCCCAGGATTCCATAGGATGTTGAAAACAGAATAATAGCACTGTAAAGTGAAGTGCAGAAAGACCCTTTGTTATTCTTTGCTGTCCAGTTAACTTCAACCTGTGGTGACTCTGTGAATGAGAAATGTTGTGTCTTCTTACAGATCAACAAACCAAATTGATATTGGCTAAAAATGATCACCAACCGCCATATATACATTCTGTCATTGAGAAATCCCCTGCAAAAGAACCTAAGATGGTGTTTTCATTCCAGGCTATACTGATTTCACCCGATGATACTTTATTTAAACAATGGCACACTGAGTTATCAAGATTTATATGGCAAAGGAAGAAGCCTAGAGTTAAATTTAAAAAAAAATTACAAGATGCTAAACAATGAGGAGAATATTGGGATTGCCAGATTTGAAATTGTATTTTTCTGAAAGCTGTTTATTCTAGTTGAAATACTGGATTATGTTGACAAATAATAGAATAATGGACCTTGAGGGGCACGAATTGAGGTTTGGGTGGCAAGGGTATTTATAGTATGATCAAACTAAAGTGAATATGGGTTTTAATAACTACTATGTGAGAAAATCTTTATTGAGAATATGGAACAAATAAATGCCAAGGTTATGTACTAAAACACCTTTGTAGATGTCTTCACAAGACACTTTCTATAGAAAGGAGAAAATGGCAAAAGAAAAAATGGAAGTTTTTGAAATTAAACTTGAGCAATATGTCATTTAATTGATTGAAAAAATAACATTGAGAGGGTTTAGTTTTCAATAGTTCTGTTATAGACATTTACAAGGCAGATTAAAAGGGTATGATTTTGAATTGACTGAAAATGAATTTGAGAAATTTTTGTGCTCAGATGAAGAACATTTGATTGGGAAGACATATAAAGTTTTGTTAAAATGAGAAATGGAAGAAGAGGTTGTGAAAGATTTATGGTGCAATGGGCACAGTGTTGAGCACAATATATTATTGGAACAATGACAGAGATTGTGATCAGAGGGACTCAAATTTACATTGTGTTATGGTCTTAAAGAGCATTTTTTACAAGATGATATAACATTGTTATCTGACACCATAAAAGTTGGCCAAAATGCACAAAGATGTATCTTAATAGGTTTTGGAAATGTGAGCAACAAGTAGGAACTTTTTATCACATGTGGTGGACTTGTGATAAGGCCAAAAAATTCTGGAATCAAATACCTATTATGTCACAAAAAAATTGAAATATAACATTTATTTATTTATTTATATCCCACCTCTCCATATAGATCGAGGCGGCGAACAACTTACAAATAGCATGTATTTCGAAACATTTCTATACATGCCCCCAACAAGCTGGGTACTCATTTTACCAATCTGCAAAAGGATGGAAGGCTGAGTCAACCTTGGAGCCGGGCAGGATCGAACTCACAACCTTGTGGCTTGCAGTACAGGCATTTAACCACTGCGCCACCACAGAACCAGAACTATATCTGCTGGGATTAGTAGAGGACCAATTGGAAAAGAAATATGGCAAGATATTGTGGTATATGACAATGGCAGAGTACTGAAATATCATAAAAAGAAGACTGGTTGCTTAAGTTATTGGATTTAAATGAAATGGACTAATTAGTAATACTGATAAGAGAAAAAACAGTGGTGACCTTTGTGGAAGATTAGGATCTGTTAATACATTTTTTGCAAGAAAAATATAGAAGTATAATAAATTAACTATAGGACTGTATAATATATTGACTATTGGATTCATCAGTTAGTATTTTGGGAAGATTATCAGTGGAAGTATTAAGTGAATGTTCGTAATTAGAAAAGGTTTTTTTACATATAGATGACATAGAGTCAGTGTCAAGAAGGCTAGAAACCATCTTTTTAAATGTCTTTGGCCCTTTTCACATGCCATTTCCAACGTGAAATGGCCACCGGAGCACCGCAGGATTGCAAGGACAGTTCTGTATGATGTTCTTGCAATCCTGCGGCACTCTCATAGCGATCCCGCAGCAATCGTGGATTATATCATTTTCAGCTCTTTGCTGAAAATTACTCGTGATTGCGCATTCTGCCTGCATCCCTGCCACACTTACCTGGTGTGTGAAACCTCAGGAAGCGCGATGGCTATGCTTCCTCCCCCAGTGCAGCCTGGGAAACTACCCAGCTGTGCTGCGGAAGGAAGAGGCAGAGCTATCACACTTCCCTCCATCCAGCATGGAGCTAGTGCGGAGGAAAAAGCAGGGGGTGTGATTCCCTCCCGCAAGAGGCTTTTCACGTGATCCCCGCACAATGACAGTGAGAAAAGGTAAGATGCGAAAAGGGCCCCTGTTTCTTGGTGGGTTTTTAATATTATGTAGTGTTGTGTATTTATGTTATTTATTTGTTACTGGAAATTTAAAGGATGGTGTAATTTGATGCTCCTTTTTTTGATTAGTTGTGATATTATGTTAACATTTTAATAAAGTGTACTTAATTTAAAAAAGAAAAGGAAAAAACTCCCTGCAAAAGCATCAGACTGAACTCCACAACAATGAGTTGATGGGCACATAAGAAATAACAGATCAGAAAGAAAACCAAAGCCCTTCAAAGGGGAAAAAAGATGAACAAAATACAGCTCTAGATAAACTCTATTTTAAATTGCACAGAGAAAATGAGGTGACAGTAAATTGAGAGATCTTGTGTGTAGTGCAATGGATAAACTTTGCCCTCTTCTTTGAAGCATCAATAAAATAGGTGATTCCAATTTTGCAGTCGGTGAATAAAGCTGTGAAATAAATAGGTTAGTTTTACCTCGGCTCTTAGATAAAATAGTTATCTGTATATAATTAAACACCTTCCAGCTAGGATCCAAATAACGCTGACTTTTCCATCTTGAAACTCAGCTTATTTTCAAAAGAATCTTGTTATGTGACATGGGAAGGAAGCACTACTATTTGTGAAAATCAAACCTAAAACTTCTTTAGTTTCTCAGAACTAGTGTCATAACTTTTGTCTAGAAGTTCATATTTAAACAGAACCATCCACTTCTATAGCCACGTGCATCTGCTATCCTTACCAGGAAATCTGCTTGAGATCTTAGCATTCCAGCATCTTGGTTGACTCTGTGTCTGAATATTTGATGATGGTGTGTGACAGGTTTTGAAAATGACTGTTTAATTTCTGTCCTGCCTTTCTGCCAAACTGTGTGCTCAAGGTGGCTAACAATAATAAAAAATAAAAATCAAATCTTGATTAAAACAAAGCATTCTGAAAATCAATTTAAAATACAATTCATCCTCCTCCTAGCAGATGGAACACTTTCTGAATCTGGAGTCATGTTTTGTTGCAAAATTCATAGGGACCTAGAGCTACAAGGTAGGCATTTTGCAGTGTCATTGCCTCAAGAGCTGTTGTTGTTGTTGTTAATTGTATACTCTGCATTTTCCCCAAGATTGGGACTCAAAGAGGCTTACAAATTAAAACAATTTCAGCACAGTTGAAATCATATTAAAGGTCAACATTAAAACAGAATTTAACTATTAAAAATATTGAACCAATGTAAAACACACACTTAACATAAGTAAAAGCCATTTTAATAAACTCAGTCTAAAACAATACAGTGCCCTCTTAAAAGCCCTTTCCCTAACAACCTTCCATGTCTGAGTTTATTTGTTAAAATATTTATATCCCACTCTATGTCTGAAGATCTCAGGGTGGCTTACAATAAAATCAGTTTAAAACAATATATAAAAACAATAATTTTGAAAGATTAAAAATGATTTAAATAGTTTGTCAATTAAAACCTGACAATTTAAAACCAGTTAAAGTGGGAGGAGAGGAGAATACAACCACAGGTTGTGTGCAGACTGGATAAAATCTGTTAGGCTGGAAGGATTTAATAAAAAGCCAAGATTTAACTTGGCACCAAAACAATCCCAAGATTGGGTCCAACTGTGCTTCCAAAGGGAAGGAATTCAACAACTGGGGTGCCACCACAAAGAAGGCCCTCTCTGATGTCCTTCCACATTGTATGGAACACAGAAGAGGTCCCCTCCAATAGATTTCAATTCTCAGGTGGGCTTATGTACAGGGAGGCACTCCCTCTAGTATTGAGATCCCAAGCCATTGAGTGTTTAAGTCAACTGGCAGGTACAGGGGTTTTTATTAGGGACAAAAAAAGCTGAGTCAAAAGCTGTCCCACCAAATCTATCGCATTTTTTTCTGTTGGGATATATTTTGTTCCTATACTATGAAACGTATTGGAATATAAAATGGCCCATGCTGTTCTGAGATTTAAGCACGAGCAGAGAAGCTTGTGTGAGTTCATGGATGGGACACAGCCCTTCCCCTTGCTCTAAAGTGGGAGGTCAGCAAGGGAATGCTCACTTAATTCTGTCCAGGAGGCACCGAGTAAAGATACTGACATCATGACAGAACAGTCACAGATATCTTTCAGGAATGCCCAGAACCAAGGAAGAATGAAAAGAAGCAGTGCTACAAGCCTTTGAACTGCTCCTTACAGAAAGCATGTTTAACCACATAATGTGTGAATCAAATAAAGAGATATAGAATGAGTCAAAGTGTGGAAGCTCCTTGATGTAACTTAGCTGAAAGCTCACAGCTTCATTGGCCTATTGCTGTCGATGAGGCTGTATCTTAGACAACATGAAGCTGAGGAAGAATGGAGACTTGCAGTCTCAGGGGGCTGCCACTTGAGAACAACAATAAATCTGAAGACATTTTGTGCATCACAAAATACTAGTTATACCCTCCAACATTTCACAGATGAAAACCAGGCCACATGGTGAGCAACATCTGAGTGTGGCCAAAAGGATATGGGCAGGCAGAGAGGGCAAGTCATTCATGAAGAACACATAAAAGTATTTTATGGAGGAAAAAAATTGAGAAATTTTGAGAAAGCCTGAGTCTCTTGGGAAAGACAAGATTCTACCCCCCTCTTGTCCCCCTTCTGCTGAGTTAACTACTTTGCACTTTGAATTCTGTTTGCAGCAATTGGAGAAAGACAGGACAAAGGCTGAAAGCAAAAGGAGAGGAGGGGAAAGGACAGATATCAATTGCTCTCCTACAAAAAAAAAGAAAGAAAAGATATATATATATATATATATATTCCCCAAAGGCCCTCTAGGGAGAATTAGAGGCATTTTTGCCACATCTTTGCCCTCTAGGTCATTTGTGGCCCGGGAAAGGTCTTTTTTAAAAACAAGAAACAAACATGAAGTAATACCTGTGTCCCCTTGAGGACATTTGGGGGCATTTGAAGACAAAAGGAATTTATAATTTTTGCAAGTGGGGGTCTGGGTCTCCTGAGGGGTTAATGCACCCCTCCATAGCATTCCACAATTGCCCACCTCTGTACCAGCGCAACAGGACTTTTTCCTACTCCTCTCCCCCTTTCTAAACTCTAAGTTGCCCACAAATCTGCTGCAAACTATTTTCCATCCTTGAGAATATAAGGTTGGGGTGGCTGTGAATGCCCTCCCTCCTGGTTTCAGTGGAATAATACCATTGGATCTTGGGCTCAGAGGCATCCTGAACCCCGAAGTCTCATCCTATAACTGCACCATCACAAATGATCCACAAAAATATAAAGATTTTCAATGAAGTATTCGTGAGTATTTGACATCTATTTTATTGTCATTATCCAGTGACTGGGGATGTTAGTCACAGAAGTGGGTTTAACATTCCTGTGTCTTGGCACCGCTTGTCTTTTTATTAGCAAGAAGCAATACTGCCGGTGTCAGCACTGCAGCGTGAAGCTGAATCTTGTGCCCAGAAATGTAATGCTAGCATCTTAGACCCTGAAATATTTGACTGTGTAGAAGACTGGTGCCAAAAAGTTCTGGCTTCTTAAAATACTGAATGTGGATGCCTACAATTTCACTCTTTTTCCACCCAACCCCTGCAGGCCTAACCGCTATTGCTGTAATGTTCTATTACCACTATCTCAGGAAGACACTGGAAACAGATGAGTCTTCCATGACAAAGGACGAAGATCCCACCACCAGTGCTAGCAGCTACAAAGTTCAAGGTGAGTTCAACAGAAATTGAAAATCTGCTAAAACCACCACCCGGGATGATGCTTGAGCTGGAAGTCCCTACATACAGTCTCTCCAAAACTATTCAAGTGAGTTTTAGAAGGAGGCAAATCTGGAAGGTACAGCTCACAGTAAGAGGCTTTTCATTTCAAAGCCAAACTTGGGAGGAAGAAGGTAGTACAAAGAGGCATTTTGGATTATGTCTCTGATCCCAAGGAGGGGTGGACAGTAGGGACAGCTATCACATTACTCAGTCAAGCACTCAGTGGTGCCTGCTTACTCCTCACTGACTGCTTTACTGGATAGTTGGATAACTCCCTTTCATCTTGAATACTTTGGTTATTGAACTGCAAGACAGCTTCTTGGCAAGATGAGAACATGAACTACAGTAGTAGAAATGGGAACAGCAACAAAGGCAGAATGTGCAACATGGAGGTACTTGTTCTGTACAGGCTTAGAAAAAAGAGCAGATAGCTCTGTTGGCTGGCATCCTGCTAGTGGAATACACCCACTTACCTCCCTCCCTCCCTCCCGTCACTGCAGAGGTTGGTATTCTCTTCTTTCTTGCACAATGACCAATGACCAAAGTCTCTCCTTGACTAATCAGAACCATTGCAGCTCCTTCCCACAGCCATTCAATTTCTGGTGGAGAGCAGGAGAACGGGAGAAACATCTGGCTACATAGAGTCAAATGCAAAATTATTATATCCTCCACTGAGACTTCCACCCAGTGGACCACAATACTGCACCTGGCTACTGGGACACAGCCAGATGCTTCTCTAATACCCATCTCCTACTCTCTTCAAGCTATGGAATGGTCATGGGGGGATTGCAGTGACTCTGCAGTGAGGGAGCATTGAATGGCCAGCTGAAGTGCAGATCCACATGTGGAAACAGAATGTTACGCTGAGCCATACAGAATTCCACCCTTTGGAAAGCTAGTTTATATTTTCTTTGCTCATGGCTATGGCAGAAAATACCAACCAGAAAAAGTTAAACTTTGAGGTCTGTAATAAATACGTTACAACCATAATGAAATTTGAAACTTTAGCTTGAAAGTTACACACCCGTTCTTCATTAAAACATGATTCATTAAAATGTGTGTTTCTTATTCTCTGGGGGGCCCATAAGACAATATCTGTCTGTTTACTGCAGTTTTACAGACCAAGAAGGATTGAATAATCCTTATTCTTTGTAGGAAATATACTGTTTTTACACTGCTTTTAAAATTGTTCATTCTTTCCTAAGCAAGAAAAGCAACAACAACAAAAAACATACAAGAGAGCTCTCATTTTTTAAGAATGGAAACCCAAACAAAAAAATGTCTCTTTCTGAAATGTTTAATCATTACACTTTGGGCAGCAACAAATTTGGGGCAAAAGATTTATACGATCTGAAGAGAAACCAGAGTATGGACAGCAACAAATTTAAGATGTTTTCATTTTGACATGCCTGGTTTGGATGTTTTGGACATTTCACAATCCATTTGGAATCTAATTAAGGAAGATCAATGCTGCTTCCCAGACCAAAAAAAAAAAAAAGATTCCTTGTTAAAAGACCACATTTACCATTACTGCTTTCAGAGATGCACAGGCAATGAGGTTACAATCCAGCGACACAGTAGATCAAATGCAACATTCCACATTCTGTCAGGATGTTACCCATGACTAAACTGAGTCCCATTGATTTAAATGGCTTCAGTCTAAATATGACCAACTCTGGAATAACAGTTGTTTGAAATTTGGGAGAACTGTTTCTTACATAAAGCTGATTATTGCTTAGGGAAATAGAATATAAGGGGATTGTGTGAAACTGTAAGTCATAAATATCACTCACGTCTGGGAATAAGTATCTGAAAGTGCATGCTGACATGTGTGTATGTGCCTTCAAGTCATCTGTTGACTTATGGTGATCTCATGAATTCCATAGGGCTTTCCTAGGCAAAGAATACTCAGGGGTGGTTTTGTCAGTTCCTTCCTCTTAAATATAGCCTAAAGCTCCTGGTATTCCCTGGAGGTTTCACTTCCAGGTATTGAGGATGCTCTACTTGGAAACTCTCCTCTGCTCCAGGGTCAGATAGGATCTAGAGCCTTCTAGGTATTTAAACTTTCATGCCAGATAATTTTTTTAAGTAGAATATCAGAGGGGTTTCCCAAACTATATGGACAGCTTGGATATGACCTGACAAAAGCCAAATTGGCTAAACACCTGAATAAAGCCCTGATTTAAAGGGAAGTTACAAAGGAAACAATCAATTTCTTTATTCTCTGTGAAGGAAATCACTGACAAACTGCAAAAGTTTTCACAAGTTTTGTTTCTTCCAACTTCACAGAAGCTTGGAGGAGCATATATACATATTTTTTGATGGGCGACAGCACTGACAAAATTGCTTTGGGGCTTTTATTTCATTCTGTTTGTGCTGTTTATGGAGCCCGCTGAGTTAAGAAATGCCTTTGGTTAACTTCAGCATTCAGCATTCTGTTTGAGTGTCAGTGTATTTCTGTATGATTGCCTCAGTTGAACACTGAGCTATGAGGTTGCATCCAGCTAGGACTTTCTGTTACTGGTAGACTCTTTCATCCGTGGAAGGCCAGTGGCAGCTGCTTCCATGTCAGTGGGGTAGTGAATCTATTTTGGTTTTCCTTCTGAACACTTAAAAAAAAAAAGCTATCTAAGATGCTGAACTCTGTCTCCTCTACCACCTGGTATAATTCCTTTAAAGTTCAAACTGAAACCCAGAGTGGATTTATTGTCCCAAACACATGGGCGCCACCTGCCATCAGTGATAGAAACTATCACAATCTTTGCCAATTTCCTTTTTTCTGCACCACTTCCCATACTTTCCTACAGGGTCCATCCAACTTGTTAGAATAGACTGAGGAGGGAGGGAGGGAGGGAGGGAGGAAGGAAGGAAGGAAGGAAGGAAGGAAGGAAGGAAGGAATGGAGGGAGCTATGAACTGAGGGAAGCATCAGACAAGACTGCCTGTTTTCTCCTGTTCATGGAAGCCTCTCTATTGTACCACAAATAGATTTCTGTAAATAGAGGACATAGTTAAATTGGCTTGAATCCAGTTGCTAGTCCCAATAAAAGAAGAACCATTGAAATGATGGCTGAAAAGTAAATTGCATGGCTTAGTAAGTTTTTTTAAAAGTAGAAACTAGCCTTTGGATTTAGACTGCTGAAATTAACATTGTATATGTGTCAAAATGGTATAGGCTAGGTCTAGTTTTGTCAAAATTTGATCAGATCCTTTGAAACAATGTGATCTATGTAAGTTTTGAATTGCCAAATTCCCACTGATTCCATGGCTCTACTAACACTTGGATGGAGCCTCCTTTTTCAAATTCTATGTTTCTTTGTTGGATTCAGATTTAGGCAACAGATCAGGAAAGTGGACTTTCTTCCACCTCTCTTGGACAGCTTTTCTATTCCCTGAAAATAATACACAGAGGATGTGGGCACCTTGTTGGATGGCTTGAGTTGTAGTACAAGGGAGAAGAAATATCTCCCAAAAATCATGTGGATGCTGCTTCTATGACATAGAAGATAAATCTCAGCTTAAACCCTAAAGTTTGACAAACTCCCAAAAAACACATGCTAGCAAAAGTGAGGCATACAATATAAAATGTAGGCACATGCACACATCAGAATGAATTGTATAAATGTTCAGAAAAATAGTTTGTCTTTTACAGATAAATCCGAGCTCAGAGTTTGTTCCCTTTGTAAGGAAGCCAATGTATATTGTAAAAAGACATCTGGATGGAAATTATTAGGCATACTCAGAACAGTAGTCTGTCCTGGAAGTCTAACTCAGTCTATTACCAGTATCCACTTTCTGAGAGAAGATTTTAAAAAGGATTTTTGAGAGATCACAATAAAACATGGTATCAAGCACATTCTAGGTAGTTACAGTTGAATACTAAGAAAGCAAAAATAATAACCACAGACAATTTACATAATTTTAAAATGGGATGGTAAAGATATTGAAATAAAGACTTTCTATCATTTGGCTTCGTTATTAATCAAAATGAAGACTGTAATCAAGAAATCAGAAGAAGGCTAAAATGTGGAAGGGCAGCCATGGAGGAACTATAGAAGATCTTCAAGTCTATATGCGTGTATCAGTCATAAGTGAAAACATATCAAGATATATCATTAATCACCAAAGTCAGGTTTATCCATGTCGTACTTTTTACAGTTTCTATGTGTGGTGTTATAAGCTGGTCAGTAAAGAAAGCTGATAGGAAGAGAATCAACTCATTTGAAATGTGCTGCTGGAGAAGAGTTGTACGCATGCCATGGACTGCTAAAGACAAATGGGTCCTAGAGCAATTCAAACCTGAACTTTCCTTAGAAGCCAAGATGATTAATCTGAAGTTCTCCTCGTTTGGAAAAGATGATAATGCTTTGTAAAGTGGGAGGCAGCAGTAAAAGGGGGAGACTGAACTACAGCACGATTGCTACAGCTTTGAGTTTGCAAGACCTGAGCATGGCTGCTGATGACTAAGGCCATTTCCACACTAGCATTATAGTGCTATTATTCCACTTTCAACATCCTAAGGAATCCTGGGGTTTGCAGTTTAGGGAGGGGCCTTTGAGGCCTCTCCCTAAACTGCAAACCTCAGGATTCCATAGGATGTTGAAAGTGGAGTAATAGCACTATAACAGGCTAGTGCAGAAATGGCCTAAAGCATTTGTAGGTGTCTTATTCATCAGGTTGCCCTAAGCAGAAGTTGGCTTGATGGCCATAACAACAACAAACATTTTGGACAACTTTCTCCTTCTGAAGTTCAAACTTCTGCTCACACCACAAATATTTTTAGATTTAGGGGGGAGAATATACAGGGCACTACAATATTCCTAAGGAACGAAGAAATGAAATAAAAACACAAAGAGACATTCAGGACACAGTTCTGTTCTAGAACAAGCTTGTCCCTATCTCTGAACCCATTTCTTCAAAGGCCAGAAGTGACAGTTGCCTTTATTTTAGTGTTCCAGTATTGTTTCTTTTGCTTTAAAACATTTTATGGGCTTTAGATCAACCTTTCCCAACTTGTTAGATATAGGGAAGCATTACTCTACAACTCCCGTTTGCTATGATTGCTGGAATAATAGAAGTTTTAGTCCAGCACATATGGAAGCTATTGGGCTGGTGAATGTTGGTATAAAGCGGGAGTGGACATTGTGTTAAGCTGCAGCTTCCAGAATTCCCTACCATTGGTTATGCTGTCTCAGACTTCTGGGAATTAAAGTTCAAGAACATCAGGATAGCTGCATAATTCCCAGTTGGGTACCAGAAAACTTTTGTGAAATCTGTAAGACTGACTGAGCTGCTGCTTTCTTCTTTTCTCTTCTGTACACTATTTAATATTTAAGCAAATGAGAATGCCTTTCAATTTATCCTGTTCTCCTAGTTTCCTGGTTATAACCTCTAAAGCAGAGCTTGCCATACTTTTCATGTTGGTGACACACTTTTTAGATATGCATCATTTTGTGACACAGTAATTCAGTTTTACTAGCAAACGGGACATTAAACTGACCCCTTATAAGAGATACGGACACATACATAAATTGTAATAATGAAATATATGGGGACACACCATATTTCATGAAAACCTTTCATATATTTTTAAAAATATATGATTTATAAATAATAAAATACATTTCCAAGATTGTAGGTGACACACCTACACTTTTCAGGCAACACACTAACATGTCAGGGCACACTATTTGGAAAGCCTTGCTCTAAAGCCATATACATCTTAGCTGCCTTGGGGCCCACTCTGGAAGAAAGGTGGCATATTGAATAAATCCTGGTTATTTCAAGGACCACATCCCCCTGTACAAGCTCATTCAAGCTCTAAAATATTACGGAGAAGCTATCCTGCGTGTCCCACTGCCCTCCCTGGCTTCTTTTGTGGAAACAAGGGAAAGGTGGCTCCTCCCGGACTTCTTGGTGGCTGCTCCCAGATTATAAAATCCCTCCCCAGGGAGGTTAAAATGGGTCCCAGTATGTTCTACTTCTATCAGCATGGGTATAGGCATAGATTTATTACTGATATTTTTGGATGTTTTTAATCTGTACTGATTTTAATATTTTGTAACCCACTTTGAGTCCCATTAAAAGAGAATATTTAACAACAAGAGTGGAGATACTTGAGCTAGTATGGTTTGAATGTTAGATTAGGAAGACCTGGGTTCAATTTCTCACTCAGCCAGAGAAATTCAGTGGGTGACCTTGGCCAAGTCACACTCTCCCAGCCTCAGAAGGAGGGAAGGACAAATCTCCTAAGAAAGAAACTTGCCAATAAAACCCTGTGATAGGTTCCCATTAGGTCTTGAAGGTGACTTGAAGGCTCATAGCAACACAGATACTTATGTATGCATGTATTCTATCTTTCCACCCAAAACTGGGACACAAAGCTGATTAAAAAAAAGAAAACAAATATATATAAAAGCCATGAGTGAAAATATACAGAAGGTTATGAGTAAAATACAATTACACCACCAATAGAATATTTGAAAAAAATCATTTAAAACAAATCCATGGAAAAGATAAAAGACAAACGTCAATACAGCAGCACAATAGTAAAAGCCTTTGCAGTCAATTAAAGGGGAGGTGGCATTTCCAGAATGCATTTACTTGAGAATAAGTCCAACTGAACTCTTCTTATTTACAAGCAGACACATATTGGACTGCATTCTAAATTTCTGAAACAGTGTTCTATTCCCCTCCATTTGACCACATCTCATTTCTTCTTATAGCACAGGGGCTCAAAATACGAACAGCAGTAGGGAAGTATTGCAGGAAAAAAAGGAGCAACTGAGGAAGAAAGTCCCACACATTTGGAATGAATGAGCTAGGGTTCCCAGATCTCAGGGCTTGGAGCCTCTGCTCCAGTCCTCATGGTGAAGGGGAGATATCGGAGAGTGAAAACACTACCTTGAAGTGTATGTGCAGATACATCTTCCTCATCTGTTAGACTTAGGCCATTTCCGCCCTACAGTGTTATAGTGCTATTATTCCACTTTCAACATCCTATGGAATTCTGGGGTTTGTAGTTTTCTGAGGCCAAAGAGCTCTCTGGCTGAGAATACTCAATGTCCCTCCCTAAACTGCAAACCCCAGGATTCTATAGGACATTAAAGTGGAATAATAGCACTGTAACAGTGTAGTGCAGAAATTGCCTTTTTTAATTCAAGTGGCAGGCTTTTTGCAACTGTGGCTGATGCTTTCATGTTTCAAGCTCAGTGATGTCACCCAAAATTGCCCCTCATAACACCACCAGAACCCACCTCCCTGATATTACAAAGTTTTCTGTTTGAGCCCTGAAATCCCAGGACCTGGGAGAATCCTGACCTGTAAGGAGAACACGCATGATCTTTTGACGGAGTGTGTTAATAACTGGAAAACATTAAGCTCTAAGAGCATATGAAAATTGAGACACTATGAAATTTAAATCATTTTCCTCCCATCTCTTACTTAGCATACATTTACATGTTCTGTAGAAATTAATCTGAGTAAGTCGAAATATAACAAGAGGAAAAGGGCATGTGACAATTGATTTAGCACACAAGCACCTGATGAAACACAATAGATATAAGCCTAGAGGTTTCTGAATTCCTGCACTTTGTGTGCGGAGATGGTAGGAAATTGTTTTACATTTGAATTAGAGCTAAAGGAGTCTAATAGAGAACAATTTACAAGGCATCTGGCCAGAGATCAATGAAGTCACCTGCTGCTTAAAGGGAAATTACATTTGGTCCCTAATCTCAGTCTCTGAAGATATTCTTTAATAAGAAGGAAGCTACAGAGGAAGAAGGTAAAGGTAAGGCTATGCCTGCTCCTGGACTGGAATGAAAACATGATGCATGACTGTTTGATAAAAAGCCCTCCATTTTATTTGGCAACAGCATTGCAAAAGTGGAACTGAAGATACAAACGAGTAACAAAAGATAAATCAACTCACAAATAAAATATGCACAAATAGGGTTGCCAGTTCAAGAGTATCCCAGGCCCAATGATTTAAGGGCCAAGCCCCAGGACCCAAGGACATTCAATGTTATGTTTCAATAGGTAGGGCCCTAATGATGTTGTTAAACATGATACATTAAGTATCAACCATAGCTACTCAGAGCATGTAAACTGAGTAATAAATATCAAGGTTAGCAAATGAGAAAATATTTATCAAACTGGAAATTAGGTTGCCTAAGCACTGCATAGAATAGAAAAGGCACACTTTCCCCACCTCTTTGTGGGTCTTGCTTTTAAGAATACATAGGGACTATAGATCAGCTCAAAGAAAACCAACCCTTTACAAGTTCCTGTTTGAACACAGCCTACAGTAGCTATTTCAAAGCAGCCTGTAGTATTAAGGAGGCAAGAACTCTTAGTATAATATAAGGGTATCCTTCACCAGAATGCTCTTGTCCTGAGATTCTCCCTTCTCCACTTTGTCCTGAGGAGGAAAGGGGCCTCTCTCTGAGATTGAGAAACCTATGGATGAGCAAAATGGTATGAGGCAGCAGGAAGGGATATCCATCTGCCTTCTCTTATACAAGGCCATCTTCACTCCCCACATATCCAAGTGCTCACGATGTGTGTAATTTATCATCCTCTCACTCCTAAAGATGAGCCAATGGACCCAATGTGTCCCCACCCAATCCATAACACACAAGAGCACAATAGGGAAAAGTCTAACAGGGCCATGGAACGTCCTTGGCCACCATCTACTTGAGGTGGTAGCCAATAAAGTAGGCAAAGTGCCTTCTAGAACATGTTTGGGAACTATGTGGCCCTCCAGATGTTGTACTGCATCTCCCAAGTATTCCTCGACATTGGTTATGCTGACTAAAGTGGCCAGGCTTTACAGTCCAACAATATGTGGAGGACTGCATGATTTCCACTCTTGCTGTAGGTTCTCAGGATGTTTAGCAATTTGACATATTAACTTCCATTCCTGCCTATACTCCATGCCAAATGAAGGCGACAACCTCTATTGCTTGGCTTCCTTCCTTCACCTGCTGAAAATTAGTTCTGACAGGTTTTATTGAAGAGATGGTTTGTCAGGCAGCTCTGAAAGGTTGCTTTATGATTATGTCTTATGAATTTGCTCTATTTTCAGTATGTTCTGGTTAATTGTGAGATTCTATCTCAGCTAAGCAGGCACGTTTGAGGGGCTTTAATGGAAGGTTCCCTTTAATGAGAGGTTCCTGTACTTCCAATCACTCCATTCCTTCCAAGCAACTCTTCTGTAATTTGGCAGGTGATCACTATTGCACAACTGTCTACTTTTTTTTCATACGAATTGCTAAATACCCAATGGGAAATATTAGTGAAGTTTTTTTTTTCCTGCCACCAAAACTAAAGGATTCCCTTGCACCAAAACTCCTGTACCTATCTCTCTGCAACTGAGTAGATTTCATCTCCACACAAAGGGAAACAGTGGTCCTTTCCACATTGGCCTATTAAAACAGTGCAGAGTGACCTCCGACGGAGGTCTTCTGCACCGTGGAGTGAACTGGGGCAGACTACTTTTCATAGTTCCGCAGCTCAGTCTGCTCTGGAGTGACCAGAACTGGTTGTGTAGCATGCTTTTTAAAAACCTCTTTTAAGAGGTTTTTAAAAAGCATGGAGCGCGCAACCCCATGTTGCTCCGTCGCCACACTCCGGTGCAGATTTGCAGGCATGCACTAGTGCGTGCCTGCAGATCTGCCAGAGGTGGGCTTCCACCAACTGGAAGCCGCCATTTTGGATGCCGGAGCAGTGCAGAGCAACAAGCTCACACTGCTCCTCATCCCGACGGACTCGCCCGGACGCTGAAGAAGTCCAGTGAGTCCCGCTTTTGCACGGTTCCTTTCCCATGTGCGGAAAGGGCCAGTGATTACACATCATCTATTTCTGCCTAACACCTCAAAAGTGTGTTTTTTAGAAAATAATTTAAAACTTTCTAGCGCCAAACCACCAAGTCTATTTCTCTGAGATTTGATAGGGCTTCTGGGGAGTCCAGTGTGTCTACAAATTCCATCATCATTCTGCTAAAAAGTGCAAAAGTTTAGCATTATTTCTGGATTTCTCATGATAGTTAATGAGAAGCATGAAGCTCTGTGTTGTTTCTTAAAATTTGCTTTGGATTCAGCCCCCAAAACAAAGAATTTAGCTTCTGGATCAGTCCAAATCAAGTCAGAATGTTTTCCAATGCAGGGTCTGAACTGAATTTTGTATGATAAATATTCCTGCTACTGGGCTGAGTTTAGAAAAGTTGCTTTTCTGTACTTTGTATTATAATTCCAAGACAAGAACACACTGGCTTCATCTGACACCATTAGTTATTTTTCTAAATTGTGCAACTGAGACTCAGCAAGACCTCTAATTAGTCTTTCATGCCTTCCCTCCCAATGCAGCCCTGATCTCATCCCCAAACCTTTCTGAGGCTTTAGAGGTGCATGGATGTGGGGAAGGAAGAAGTATGGAGTTCTCTTATCACAAGTATCCTATTCACATGCATTGGATCCAACTCTAAGCATCGTAATACAGCTGACGAAAGAGGAAAGCCACATATGTCAATGAAGGTTTTAGAAATGTTCTGGATGATGCTTGCGTCAGGCTTGTTCAGTTAATTTCCTTTCCACTAAGGCATCTCTAAAGCTGATGCATCTGAATAAATGTCTAGCATTCTTTTAGGACAGGAGTTATGTTCAGGGTTAATGTGACCTTTTCAATATTCTATGTTTTGATTGTCCATTTATTTATCTCTGTTCTGCCCCTGGCCTGAGGTTGTAAACAGAGGGCCAGAAAAATAGACTAACTAAATGCAGGTGGTTGCATAGGCTAAATCAGGATTCAGAGAATTTATAGGACATAAAATTCCACTGTCTCATTCTTCACATAAAAAATATTAAGAGAACAGCATGTGGCATAAAAATCAATCCAGTCTCATGAAAAAGACCATTCATTAGGACAAGAGAAAATATATCTTTCCCTCCCCCTCATTAAAACTTGAAGGTGATCACTGAAGCCTATGTGCACTGGAGCAAAGTGGAAATTTAAAGAAAGGAGGCACAGAGGTGGGAAGGAGAAAGAATGGCAAAACAGAAATAGGTGTAACTTTTTTCATGAAATATTTTGACATATGTATTCCTCAGAAGTAGAGCTAGGATTTCAGATGAATATGGGAAGTTAAGGTGACTCAGAAGAGAAAGACAAAAGAAATTCAAATGTTCTATCACCATGACTGTGGAACTCCCTGTCAAAGGAAGTTAGGCTGGCTCTGTCCATTCAGAGCTTACAACAATCAGCTAAAATGCTGTTGTTTTGTACAGCCTTTGGTGTTTGAATCAAAGGGAGGAAAGGAGCAGAAGGGAAAAAGAAAATATACCAGCATTTTTCAGACTAACTGGTTTTTATTTTAGCATGAGCTTTCAAGGATATCAATCCACTTCTTCAGATGTAGTACAACTATTCTATGTTTTCTTTTAAAATTATTTTAAGAGATATTTAAAAGTTTGTATATAATATTTTTTTCGTCTTTAAAAATTTTACCTTTGAATTGTGTTATTATTATTTTTTTGTTTTAACCTGTTGCACATCACTTCAGGGCCTCTGGTGGGATGGGAGGGAATATATAAATACCTTAAGCAAATACACAAACAAGATTCCATATTAAGAACCATGGTGCATTAGGTTCTTGAATCCACAGATGCAGAAGTTCTGGCTTTTTGTAACTTCCCTATTTGAATACTTAGTCTATGGGAAGCATTTCCAAGTCAAAGGCATGTATTGACCAATGAAAATGTGGCTACGCTGCCGATACTTCAGAAGCTGAGAAGTTTTCTCTCAAAATGTTTTGAAACAAGAGGTTCAGTTGGTTCAAGACTGAGGTTTTTTGGTCTTCAGACTGTGTACCAATCTTTGTATAGTTTTTTTAAGTCGCTTCAGGTCATCTCTAGTTTGATCCAATCTTCAGAAAGTGAAAGGATTTAAATTGAAGCAGACCAAGATATGAATCTCTCTGCAGTGAATGCAAGCTGCTCAGGAACTATTTGGTGAATTTCCAATTATCCATATTAAATCCAAATATGTTCTTCACGAACAACAGAGATGATGTTATAAGCATGAATCTGAATTGCATTACATGATCATTTCATATGAGGAAATGTTCTGACATCCGGATAATTCTGACAATAGAGACATAGCTGGAACCCTTTGCATTTTTAGTTTTCTGTTTGAAAC